>CM058044.1:21702707-22184014 GCA_030169165.1 Centaurea solstitialis | reverse complement strand
CATCAAAGAGTGGGGGAGATAACTCAGGTGGTCGAGTTCTTCTCATAGTGATTGAGCGGAAAAATGTTATATGAAAGATTGGTTAGAAGTGAGGATGTTTAAAAGAATTGGAGGGTGTGAGAACAGAGTTAAAAGACACATAAAACTCTGCACCAACCTTTTCTAAGCCGGGCAACCACATAATCTATTGGTTCACATTCTTTGGTGACCGATATTGAAACAAGGCAAAGCCCAATGCCGACTCTCGTGTTTACCCTACTAGCTACTCATTTCCTTCTCAACAAGGAGATGTTTTATTTCATCACGGGGACGCAGCACATACTCTATCAGGTTTTCATTTGGAAAATCGATATTGAAACAGAAGGAAGTTGCCCTGCCTTCGAACTTCATTTCTACACATCGAGTCGTGAAATGTTTTCACATTTTGAGCCTTATGAAAGCACTTGATGCTATTTTCTTTCATCACAAATACACACAAGGAATTTGTTTCTTTGTCGGAAGGTTCATAGGAATACTTTTAGTGTTTGCGATGATTGAACGGAAGCCCTGGGGAGTGATCATCACTAAAGCTCTCTATATAGTGCATTCGTTGTACTGAGTTGCTTTGTGCTTCTCACAGGCATTCCAACTGTTTCATGTGTTGTTTCAGGATTTTCCCACTCAAATCTGAATTTGCAAAGATTCAGATTACTTTATGAAAATACTTTATGCAAAGTATTTCTTTGGAGTAATAAGGGGAATTCTGGAGTAACAAGGAGGAGATGGTTATGTGAGATAGTTTTTGATATCTATGGTGGTACTTTCACATGTTTGTATCTTTACGAGCCGAGTTGTTCTGATCATACATTTCTACAGATTTTGATGATTATTTCATATTTCATCAAAAAGGGGGAGATGGTTTAGAAATGTAAAGTAGAGAAATGCTTTGAAGATACTTTGGGGGAGATGATTCCAAAATGTCAAAATGAAGAGAAGATTATGAGATATGACAAGAGATGTTTGCGAGAGATGTTTGAAGTTTGGTGATTATTTGAAGATATCTCGATTTGCTAAAGCTTTGTGTTCAAAGTTTGTTAAAGCTTCATGAAGATTGGATGATTCGTAAAGATTATTACGGAAGCTTATCGTTCAAGGAAGCTTATCGTTGATGCTTAAAGTGTTGATGCTTTCTTGAAGACGTTTGCCTAATTCTTTTTGTGATCTCGAATCCAAAGGGGGAGATTGTTGGATGCAAAATCGGATTATATCCGAGATCACAAGTTGATGCTCAGAGTGAAGAAAAAGGCAAAGTCAAAGAGGACTACAAAGTCAAAGTTTGCTTTTAAAGCTTTAGTTGCTTTATATGTTGTTTGTAATAGTTTTGTATTGTTAGGGTAGAAAGTGTAATTCTTCTATAGTGTAAGGGTTGTTAGTATTGGGGTATAAATACCCAAAGTGAGTTAGTTTACAAGTAAGAACATGCATGTACGTATCATTGTGAAAGAGAGTGAATTGAGAGAGTTTTGTTCTTAAGTGTGTGTGTTCTTGGTGTATTGAGTGTGTGTAAATTTCATTCAAGAATTCAATAGATTACTCCTTCAATTCATTCTCCAATTGTGTGCATGTTGATTAGAACTTGAATCTGGAACAACATGACCTTCTTGGTCTTATATGTAGATGATATTCTACTCATTGGAAATGATTTACCAACTTTACAGAGTGTAAAGACTTGGTTAAGCAAATGTTTCCAAATGAAAGACCTTGGAGAAGCTGCCTATATACTTGGTATAAATATCTATAGAAACAGATCTAGACAGCTTATCGACCTTAGTCAAAGCACATACATTGACAAAATCCTGAAACGGTTCAGGATGGATGAATCCAAGAAAGGGTTTATCCCAATGCATGGCATAGTGCTAAGTAAAGCACAAAGTTCTGTGTCTAGTGAAGATCAGGACAAAATGAAATCGGTTCCATATGCTTCAGCAATAGGATCGATTATGTATGCCATGTTATGTACAAGGCCTGATGTTGCTCACTCAATAAGTGTTACGAGCAGATACCAGCAGAACCCAGGTGAAGCCCATTGGGTGGCTGTCAAGAACATTCTCAAGTACATGAGACGGACTAAAGAAATGTTCTTGGTCTTTGGAGGATCTGAGGATGAGATTAGTGTCACAGGCTATTCTGACGCTAGTTTTCAGACCGATAGAAATGAGATTAGTGTCACAGTCAGGATATGTATTTACCCTAAATGGAGGCGCGATCTCGTGGAAGAGCTCGAAGCAAGACACCATAGCAGATTCCACTACAGAGGCAGAGTACATTGCAACATCAGATGCAGCAAAAGAAGCAGTCTGGCTCAGGAATTTTATCTTAGATCTAAGAGTTGTAGCCAATATCTCTAGACCCATAGATATCTACTGTGATAACTCTGGAGCAGTAGCACAAGCTGAAAGGATTATGTGCAAGACAGTAATTAGGGTTATCATATCTAAAGTTATAAGACACTAGTGGGTCACACTGCTACACACCCAACCCGAGACCTGCTGGATTAAATGTGTGGAAATAATTAATTAATTATTGAGAGAAATAAATAATAAATTGTTTATTTATTATTTATATAGATAATTACTTAATTGATAAGTATAAATTAATTAAGGTAATTATTGAGAGTTGTATTTGGTTTGGATTCTGTGATCATTACCATAATTACCTATTTAAATATAGGGTTAGGGTAATAGAAAATTAATCTGATTTCATTCTAACTTTTCCATCAAGAAAACACAAACCTCTCTCTCTCGTTTTCTCTCTTGGCCGCCGGCCACGCACACAAGCACACACACGCCGGAGTTTTTCCGATAGAATCCAAGGCGGTCTAGCAGCCAGTCTCACAGTGGTGCAGTAGCGGTGTATCCCTCAGTAGCATCCGGAGGTTTATTCGTATCGTCAAAAAGGTAAACGCGAGAAAACCCCCTTAGATAATTGTATTTGATAAACTACGGTTGGATCATTGTTCGGGTTTGTTTTTATCCGCTGCGTTAATATTTATTTGTTTTATCCGACCCGAAAAACCCAACAGTGGTATCAGAGCCACTTCCGTATGATTATCAAATCTGTTTTGTTGTATAGGTTTTGATAAAATTGGTTTTAGATTTGATAAAATCTGAAAATCCGTTTTTCTTTTTTAAAAATTCGATTTTTATTGTTTCCGGTAACACGTGGCAATCGGCGGCGGAACGGCGGTGATAACCGGCCGGACCACCGGGCCAATCGCCAAACGAATTGCGACCGCGAACCACCACACCACCGAAGCCGTTATCGGCAACGGTGGTGGTGATTGGTTTTTGTTTAATCGCCGAAAGCCACCACACCACCGAAGCCTCGATTGGCGACGGTGGTGGCGGCCGTTCCTCGCGACAACCGCAAGTCACCACACCACCAAAGCCACAGCGGCGATGGTGGTGATGGTCGTCCCACAGCAGCAGTCGCACCATCGATCGGCTAAGGCAGCGACGGTGGTGGCGGCGTTTCCTGTTTTCGATCGCCGCGAAGGCGATGGCGGCGGCGGTAGTTTTGCTGCTGCTGTCGTCGTCCGCCGGTGGCGGTGGCGGTTCCTTGGCGCCGTTGCAGTCGCCGGTGGTGGGGGTGGTGGTGGTTTGTTTCGTTTCAGTGAAAGGACGGCGGCGGTGGCGCTTTGGCGTTGCCGTCGTGCGTCGGCTCTTTTGAGCAATCGACAGCCGGCCACGCCACGGCAGTGGCGGCCGACTGCTGCTGCTGTTGTGGCGGTGGCGGTTGTCGATGGCGGTGGGGGCGCTCGATGGTAGCGGTTCACGATCACAACCGCGGCTAAAGCCACGGTGGTGGTTGTTTGTTGTTGATCGCCGACGAAGCGATGGTGGCGGCACCCTTGCCGTTGCCGTCATACGTGGTAACCGAAACCGCTAGTAAACCCGGAAACTGATAGTGGCCCGTTTTTACTACTATCGGTCCAACAGATAAACGAATATTGCGTTAATAGTTATCAGTTAGGATAATTAACGAATTGTGATAATTGGATAAGGTTTTAATTATTTAATTATTATCAATTTTATTTTTCTTAAAATTATTATTAAAACCTTGTTTTAATCCAGTTTGGATTATTACAAAAACCAGTTTTGTCAAAATCAATTTAGTTAGTTTATTTTGTTAAACTAGTTGTTGTCATAGCCAAGCCCAAAGACCTATGGTTGTGATTATTGCTTTATTACGTTTTATTATTATATTCATGGTAAGGGAGGCCTGCGAGCCATTTACAACCCTATTTGTACTTTAATAAATGGGAGGCCTGCGTGCCATTTACAACCCAATTTTATAAATAGTTAAATTAGAATATTTCAAAAGGAGTAAAGCTAGAAGACGGAGTTTTCACGGAGACACAACCAAAGATGTTGGAGCCAGTGGGAGCACCAAGTTTTCATGCCTTGTGGTTGTTTAGTCACATAGGATTTTGGACCGTCGGTTCTCGTGTTGGCTCACGGGACTGACATTAGATCTGGGCAAAGCTATGACACCGTTTTTGTTTTTATCTGCGTGGTTGTTTAATCTTAGATAGAAACAATTTTTTTTTATGAAATCAGATAAAAGAGTTCGATTACAGTTTGTTTTTCGAACCAGTCTTTTTTAAAATTAAAACTGGCAAAAAACCTTAGGAAAAATATTCGATCAGTTAGTGTGATCCATTTGTGGACACCTTTGGCGTAAGGTACGTTGGGGCTCGAAGAGAGCAAACCTTGGGCACCCACGTTCAAACCCCAAGCTGAAGGGGGTGAAAAGACTCTGCGATATCGGGTGGTACCGACCAGAGTACATCCAGTTCAAAATGGTGCGATCTATTTTGGTTTTTGTTACAATTCACCGGGTGGTACCGGGCCAAAACACACTAGAGGGACTAAATATGCACGGATTTAAGTATCCGATGTCCTGTTGATCTAGAAGTCATGTCTTCGATTAAAGATGCGATTGGTATAAGATGTTACCTACCAGAAATAGCATGGATTGGCTTGTGTGAGCAAACCGCTTGTCAATTCATGTGAAATATGGATTCTAGTCTAATAAAATTATTGTTCTAAGGTAATAATTTATTAGAAATATAATCAGATAACTAAAATTGGAATTTTAATTTTTCTGTAGATGTCTGCTATTATCTTTTATTCACCTGAGGAATCTCTCCGCCTGATAATGGGAAAATGGAAGCTTACAGGCCAAAATTTTCCAGTCTAGAAAATGCATCTTGACAACGTCTTGGATGCACAGGGTAAGCGATACGTGATAGAGAAACCCATTTCACGACCAGGCTACAATGCTCCTGAAAAGGATTTTGCAGAATACTTTAAATTCATGGCCGACGAATCTGATGTGATGTCGATTCTGTCCTTCTCTACCTCACCCGAATTTACTGCTGATTTGAGGGTTAGGTACTGCCATGAGTTCGTGAAGAATATAGAGAACCAGGTGGGTTTCTATAAGAAGAGTGGGAAGTACCTAATCATGAAAGAGATTTATTCTCTGAAACTGGAAAAAGGTCAATCTGTTAAAGATCATCTTCTGGAAATGAGGAAGCTCTTTAAAAGTTTGTCACGCATGGGATATAAGATGGTTCAGGAGGAACTAGTACATCTTATGTGGTTCTCTCTCACCGACGAGATACGTACCACAGTTAGTGGATATGTTGGAGAACCAAAGAGAAACATGGCAAAGCTCCATAAGGATATTTTGGCCAGTATAGAGCCAATACCCGCAGCACCTGTTGAACTCATGGACGCGGATTGGATTGACGATCTGGGAGATCTGAGTTGCCCAGAATGCGGTAGCAAGGATATTTGTGCTCACTCGATGGACATCGACCAGCTAGACATCGGTTTACCCGATGCACCAGGTATCTTTATGATAGACTGTTTAATCACTTCTTATGAATCATGGGTACTTGATACAGGCAGTGGTAACCACATATGTAATCATTTACAGGGATTCAATAGAAGGGAGACACTGAGGAAGGACCGTTCGAAACTAAGAGTCGGTGAAGGCACGATGCTTGTAGCTGAAGCTGTAGGTTCCTATAGTCTTAGTTTACCCTCGGGTCTAGTATTGGAACTTGAAAATTGTTATTATGTTTCAAAGATGATCAAAAATGTTATTTCTTTCAATTTACTTGTAGACCAAGGTTTTTGTTATAAATAAGATTATAAACTTATTTCTTGCTTTAAAAATGATGTCTTTTATTTCAAAGCAACTCCATCCAATGGTCTATATGTGTTAAATCTACAAGAAAACAAAGAAGTCTATCATATAAGTAAACGATCTAAAGAAATTGAGGATCAGACTTACCTCTGGCATTGTCGTCTAGGTCACATAAACAAGAAACGCATAGAGAAACTCCAGAAAGGAGGACTCCTTGGGTCTTTCGATTTTAAACCCTTTGACAATTGCGAATCTTGTTTATCTGGCAAGATGACAAACCAATCTTTCAATAAAGATAACGAAAGGGCAAATGAATTGTTAGGAATAATACACACGGATGTGTGTGGTCCTTTCAGTCATGTGGCTAGAGGAGGATACCGGTACTTTATCACTTTTACTGACGATTTCAGTAGATATGGTTATGTCTACTGATAACACCAAAATTATACATGTTTTGGTTGAACTTAATTGTATGACTTTACCACATTTCTCACCCATTTCTGGTCATTTCACTCACCAAATGAGCTTATTATTGCTTTTGTAGGATTTGAAGGCCGTGGAACGGAAAAGTACGAAAAAAGGCGAAGAAACGTGAAAAATGCACAATCTTAATCTAGTAGCTTCTTAGCGATCGCGAAACTCCAGATCTGGCGCCGCCAAGTTCGACAAAGATGAAGACCAGGGTTTGACCTAAGTGTTTGGCGCCGCGAAACCGCCGTCTGGCGAACGCGAAATGACCCCTGGACGCCTTCTTTTAAATACCAGCCTCCTCCTTCAGTTCAAAAACACAAAGCAGAGACGAGGGGAACGATAGAGTAGAGAGTGGAAGTCTGAGTGGTGCCGATACGCTGCGGGGTTCGATCTTCGATCATCCGTCGTTGTACTTTCAGTATCATGTCTGTGTCTTCTATCGTTTTTTCTGTTTTAATTATGATTAGTGAGTAGTCTTTTAATAGTGGTACTTGTTATGGTCGATGAACCAGTGTGGATGATGATTTCGTAATGTAATGTTTATTGGTTTGTTTTTGGTTGATTGAATGTGTTCTGTGGTTCCGATTTGATTCATATTGTTTGGCTATTTGAATTCGTTGATTGGGATGTATCTGTTTTAACCTGAATAGATAGACTCCGATAGGATAATCAATCTCCCTTGACCAACCATTCATCCCGGAGAGTTGTGTTAAGTGGTTACTCAGACCGAGAGCGACCAGATAGTAAAATTGTTGGTCCCAAGTAGGTGACCTTCAAGTAAGGATAGTGTTAGGGATTATAGAAGGGGGGGTTGAATATAATCACACAATTTTCTCACTTTTAAATTCTTGTTTTATAAACAATATGAATTTACAGATTGTTGCGGAAATAGAAAAGACAATTAGTCTAAACTAAACAATCTAAGTTCCTTCACTATGCACTAAGTGAGAAGAGAATAAAGAAAGAAGATAGAGGGAATAAGAGAGAAAGGACTTGAGTATTTTTGGATGAAGAAGAAGTATGGAGAACATCTCTTCACGTCCTATTTATACTCCATGCATTAAATGCATGCAGACCTACTATTGTGACGTGTCACAATGTGAGTGGTCTGTTGTACTATTTACTATAAACAAATACTCTTTGCATGGTGTGCAAAAGAGGATGTTTGTAAACAGTTGCCTTAAGGTCTGATAAGTACGGAGGGAACAGTAAAGTAACTGCCCTTATGTACTATTGTGTCAGAAAAGGCGGATAATCCTTTTGTGCATTAGACTAAGACATTGTTCTAATCCTTCAGGATCAGGATACTGATCAGTGACTAGATTCCTGAAACTGAGGAGGTTCAGGGTCACATGTATCCTGATGAATCTTCAGGATGTCATACTATAGTGAACAGACTGCTATCACTGAGTTCCGTCTTCAGATCACGAGCATGCTGTTCCTGTCATCAGCTATTTCTTCGACGTCGCTGATGGTTCTTTGTGTATGATCTTAATGTCTTCAGGAGGAGGTCTTCACTTCAGTGGACAGGATCAGTAGACTGCAGAACAGGCTCGTTAGTCTCCTGATCCTGATCCTGAAATCTATAAAGTTAAGTTACAGCATAAGTAACATGGAATAACACTGAACAGACTCAGTGATAATTCCTCAAGCTATAACAGAAGTAAAAACCTATTCACTAAGTAAAGATTCAGGATCATTATCATTTCATCAGGTCTTAGGAGAGCTGGATCAACAATTCTCCCCTAAATGATAATGATAAGACAACAGAGTAATTGTCTTAATCTAGAAAAGTTAGAAATAAATCTAAGTCTAGAACTAAACAGTAGGAAATAGAACTCATAAAGGTACATGTCCCATTTACTGTTTTGAGGGATCCCTTTCAGTACTATGATGGAATGAAGTACAATGCACTGAATTGCATTCTCATTAATCTCATTTAAATATTACAAGAGTAAGGAAAATACAAGAGTACATGATAGAAGTACTGAAAGAAAAAAAAATACAAGATATCTAACTATCAGATTCTTCGCTAATGTATTCAGTCTTGACGCAAACAGGAACAGGAGTGTCGCTGAAGGCAAGTCTGTGATCAAGTATAGCTCTGACAGTGCGAATAATCTCTTTGTTGTCTGGATTTTTCTTATCTTGTTGTGCAGTGAAGAGAACTGTCAAAAGATGTTCATAGGGCGCTATGTGTAGGTCACTGAAGCGCTGAAAGCGTAGGATTGAGTTATTGCTAACACAAATGCCATGAACAGGTTCTCTGATTACTTGTCCTTCAGATAGAGAGATTCCAGGAGGGAATGAAAGATCAAGCATCGAGAGGTCCAGAGGTTTAACAACCATTCTGGGAAGACAGGGAGTAGGTCTTCTTGTAGAGGTGCCTGCAGATCTTCGAACAGGCTACTGAGATAGGACTGAGGAGTGTTGGAGCAGGTCATCAGGTATTTCAGTTGTCCTTCTGATGCGAGCAATAAGTCCTTCAATGACTTCTTCTACTTCAGCCCGATAGTTCTTGTTGGCTTTGGGAAGTAGGGATCTGATTTCGTTCCACTCTGACAAGTTGTAGCGATCTAACTTGTCCAGAGTGTGCTCTACGTCCTTTACTCCAGAACGTTTGACTGTGATCCAGGTTTTACCAGGATTACCTTTCTTGCCTCTAGATCGGCGAAGATGGATTCCTGAGATGGCAGCACCATGCTTTCTGAGGTGTAACCGATCTCTGCACCAGTCAAGTTCAGCGTTTACTTCTCCAGTCTGTATCTCTGCATTTTTGTTGAAGACCTTCAGAACAGCCTTCTGTGCAAGGATAGGATCTGCACTTATTTCAGCATCTTCATCTACAAAATCCGATGCAAGCCTTCGAGCGGCTTGGGCAGAGAGGAAAGCTTCCTTCTGCTTTTTATTGTGCTCTAGTTGAGCCTGTACAGCCTCGTTGTACTCCTCCTGCGAGAGATAGGCGAACTCGGAGTCACAAGAGGTACGAAGAGGGATTTTTACTCTTGTACTCTCGAGTCGCTCTATCACGGCGTCTAAGCGCCCATCCCTGTCAATGGCAAAGGAATTGTCAGGGTAATTTTCACCTTCAGATCTAGGAGAATTTGAGGGAGGCGATCTGGGTGAAGAAGCAGGGGTAGAGTAGTCATCAGAGATGAATTCATCATCTGATGAAAGGCATATGGTTTCAGGGGTGGCTCGGATTTCAGGGGTTCTGGATGAAGAGGCTTCTTGGTTGAAACGGGTTGTAGGACGGGTAGAAATGGTTTCTTGGTTGAGGGGTGTGATCCTGAAGGTCATTTTAGATAATTCAGCTCTGGTCTGTTCATTGGGACTATTCTCCATTAGGCGAATAATGTCACCAGTGACAGAACCATAGTTGACATCTTGAGTTTCAGGATCGGCTTGGTTAAAGGGTTCAGGTTCAGGGTGAGAGGTGATTTCAGGAGATGGTTCAGGAGAAGGTAATTTAGGAGGTTGGTAGATAACCATTTGAAGGTTATTGGGAGGGGAGTCTTCAGGTGAGGTGTCTAAGGTGATGGTTTCAGGGGTAGGTTTGGTTTTAAGAAGAGTAGATATAGGTTGGTTATCAGAGGAAGAGGGAGATGATGGTAGTAGAGACATACCAGAGGCATCAGGGTTCTCCCCCTGAGGTTGTGCGGGCCCTGGAATGGGCGCTGATGCAGGAACCTTTTCGACGAAGATGTCATCGTCTATATCATCATCATCATCTTCATCATCATCATCGTCGTCTTCGTTATTCCCCCGTCTTCAGTGGTTCTCCAGTTCGTGGAGGGGGAATACGCGGAATGGTCTCGGGGCTGTCTCTCCCCCTCAACAGGTGCCTGCACTAAGGCAGTTGTTGATATACTCCTTTGGAGGAGAGAGGCCATGTCACTGAGGACTTTGCGCTGGATGAAGGATGATGAGATCAGGGACTGCAAAACCTCCCTGTCCGCCGTGGTGAAAGATGGAGGCGGCGCAGGAGCAGAGGTGAGGGCGTTGACAGCAGAGGAGAGCCTTGTCACCTGCTCCTGGATGGCTCGAAGAGCGGCTTCCTGAGCATCCAACCTCTGAACCACCGTTGATTGGAAGGTGGTGAGAGAGTTGGTGCTGTTGTTGATTTCTGAGGAGAGCGCAGGGAGAGCCGTTGCCTTCAGGTCATCAATAGATGCCTGAAGGTTGGTGGAAGAGGAGGCAACTTGTGAAACCTTGTCGTGGATGTTATCCAGACAAGGGATGGAGAGGGTGACGGCCGTGGGCGGCGGAGTCGCGGCGATGGCGGCGGCAGTGGCACTGGCGGCGGCGGCTTCAGCAGCGGCTGCAGCAGCTTTGGCAGCAACAAGCTCCTGTTGTAAGGTCTGGAGTTGTGCTGAGTGCTCTGCCTCCTTCTGCTGGAGGGCTGTGCGGGCCTCATGCAGGTTCCTTTCAGCGGACTGCCTGCGGAGTTCAGCTGTGTTCAGCTGATGCTCGGCATCCGTGAGAACAAAATCATTGAAGGGGTCATCCTGATGAAGATGCCCTTCAGAACCTGCTCCTAAAGAACCTGTAGACAGAGTAGCTAAGTGAGTACTAGAAGACTCATTAGCTTTCATAGAAGAAGTAACAGTAATAGATTGCTTAGAAATATTACCTGAGGCTTGGAGGGTATCAGAATGATTACCCACCACATTCTCTGAGGGTTCGAGTTGAACCACCTCAGGTTCTTGTGTAACAGGGGCAGAGATAGGAGTATCTGCAGTGGAAGAATGTTTAGATAAAGGGGATGGTTTATTAAAGTACTGGGGCAGGGTAATGTAATATTTCTTACCAGCCGCCTGTTTCTTTTTCTTTTGCGCCCTAGCCTTGGCGCGTTTTGGAGGAGGTGGAGGAGTGGCAGAGGATGGTTGGGGGCGCTTCTGGAGCGCAGAAGTTGTGGTTGCAGCTGGGGAAGTCAGTATGGGGTTAGCTACTGACATAGCATGCATAGAAGTAGAAGAATGTGGTTTGGAAGAGATGATAGAAAACGTACCTGCAGTTGGAGAGGTTGATGGTTCAGCATCCTCCTGATCCTGATCCTGAGCAGGTTCAGGAACGACCAGGACGTCAGAGAGAGGGACGTCGTCAGGATGATGAGCAACCTGGTCCAGGAACCTGGGGCCAAGAGAGTAGTTGTTGGAGTTTCCAATCTTGGGGTAGTTGTCCCCCAAATGTAGCTCCAGGATGGCCGAGAAGAATCTGGGAAAGCCAATGTTGACGACCCGGTTCTTGCTCCGGACCTTCTTCACCATGTCGTCCCAGATTGAGCGAGCATAGTCGAACTCGCGATTTTTGATCGCAGAGAAGACCATGTGCTGGATGACCGTAGGGAACTGCTCCGTGCTCCCCGTCTTGCCCGATAAGCACAGGCCAAACGTGTTCCATATATAGTAGAACGTAGCGTTTAGTCCTGACTTATGGACAGTGGCACCCGTCTTTGGTAGCAGGACGCCTTCCTTGTTGACAGGCCACCTGTAGCCTATGGCGTCCAGGAATTCGATGATCTCGTCAGCGGTGGGGACAGGAGGGAAGCGCTTCTTCTTTGGGAAGTTGAGCACGTTCCTGAGGGTTCCAAAACCAAAGGAAATGATGTTTTCCTTGATCTGGAATTTGATGACCTCTCGCAGGACACCTTTTGCATTCTTCTCCTTGGCAACAGTGGCTGTTGACCAAAGTTGTTGCAGCATTGGCTTGTTTGGCTTGGGGTCAAGGGTGAACGCCGTCTTCAGAGGGCTGTTCAGCAAGAATTCCTTTGCAGGCAGCAGGTATTCCTTGTCTTCTGGGATGTCGAACAGTCCTACGACGTTGTTCTGTTTGAACTGGACGTCGTGTTGTGGGATGACTATCGGCAAGCTCTCAGTAGCTTGCAGAGGTGTGGCCTCTGAGGAGAGCTGGGCGTCCAGGGATGTAGATGTAGTAGCAGCCATCCTGTTAAAAACATAAAAATAACATATATGGATGATTAAGAGTCCAAAATATGCATTTTTCTTCATTTTTCAATGAACACAAAATATGTTCATAAAAATGGTGAAATCCTTTATACTTAGAATAGATTAGATGCCAAAATACACAAAAGGAATGTGTTTTGGTATTAAAAAGGACTTCTATTTTGATGAATAGATATCAAAATAGGAGTTTATGATTGTTCTTAAAAGAAATAAGAAAAATCATTTTAAACAGTTTTAACAAAAATCTTAGAAGATTTTGGGAAAACTAAGATCAAACGAAGTGATCTTAGGGTTTTTGGAAAAACGTTTATCAAAATAAGTTGTTTTTAGAGAAGAAAGCCAACTTAAATTGTGGAAAGAACAAAGAACATAAGGAAACTTACGTTGATCTTG
This sequence comes from Centaurea solstitialis, assembly GCA_030169165.1. Taxonomy (NCBI): domain Eukaryota; kingdom Viridiplantae; phylum Streptophyta; class Magnoliopsida; order Asterales; family Asteraceae; genus Centaurea; species Centaurea solstitialis. Next base: position 22,170,986 of record CM058044.1, on the reverse strand, counting down.
TTAAAGAAGTGGTAAGTGTGTGTTCTTGGTGTTCTTGAGAATGCAGATTCTTGCTTTTTCTTGCTTGAATGCTTAGAGAGAGAATTGGAAGCGTAAAGAGAAAAATGGATTACGAATGAGGTTTTTATACCTCGTGGTAGGAGAGAGAAAAAGGATGAGAGAGAAAAGAGCGGCTAAATTCAAACGTAATGATGAAAGAGAAGCTCTACGCGCGTTCACGCGCCTGACACACGTAGTGGGGAACAGGAAACGTCCCATTACGTGTCAGTGCAGATGAAAGGTTTGTTTTATTTGAAAAACTAAAAACCACCTTTTCAGGGGATGATTCCATTTTGGTGAAAGATATGGTTTATTCGAATCAGAGTACTTATCAGATAAGTACTGTTTTGGGAAAATCCTCTTATCACATTTAATGCGATAAGGTTTCAGTATCAGAGGAAAGAAATACTTACCTGAGAATCATCAGTATTCGGATATTGAACAAAGATTTTGTAAGTACTGAATAGAGTCATCCTCTGAAGAAGAGTTATTCAGGAGTTGTTAAGAAAAGAGGTCCTGAGAGAATATTTTCATAAGGATTTTAACAACTGTTTGTCCTGAGAACTTCTATTCTTCAGGATTTAACATCCCAAGTTCACTGAGGAGCATATTAAAACGCGTCACATCCAGTGGTTTGGTAAAGAGGTCAGCAAGCTGATATTCAGTAGGGACAAAATGGAGTTCAATATCACCATTCATCACATGATCCCTGATGAAGTGATATCTCACTTCAATGTGCTTTGTCTTAGAGTGTAAGACAGGATTGTTAGCAATGGCTATTGCTGAAGTGTTGTCACAGTAGATAGGAATTTTGGAGAGTTGTATGTCATAGTCCTGAAGTTGATTTCTCAGCCACAGGACCTGAGCACAACATATTCCTGCTGCAACATATTCAGCTTCAGCAGTTGATGTGGACACAGAGTTCTGCTTCTTGCTAGTCCAACTCACCAACTTGCCACCTAATAGGTGACAGCCACCAGTAGTGCTTTTCCTGTCAATCTTACATCCTGCAAAGTCACTATCAGAATAAGCTGTTAGATCGAACCCTGAGTCCTTGGAGTACCAAAGACCCATGTTAGGAGTTCCCTTCAGGTATCTGAAGATCCGCTTTACAGCGGTCAGATGGGATTCTTTGGGTTCAGCCTGATAACGAGCACAGAGACATGTAGAATACATGATATCAGGACGACTCGCTGTAAGATACAGCAGTGAGCCAATCATTCCTCTATAGAGAGTCACATCAACAGGTTTCCCTTTGGAATCCTTGTCAAGAGACAGAGGAGGAGCCATTGGAGTCTTCATCGGTGTACAGGATGTGAGATCAAATTTCTTCAGCATCTCATGTACGTATTTACCTTGATTGATGAAAATTCCCTTTTCAGATTGCTTGATCTGAAGTCCTAAAAAGAATGTTAGTTCGCCCATCATAGACATTTTATATTCAGATTTCATGAGCAACTCAAACTTTTCGCAGAGTTTGGGATTTGTGGATCCAAAGATAATGTCATCGACATATATCTGGACAAGAAGGATATGCTTAGGATATTTCTTCAGAAATAAAGTGCTATCAATCTTTCCACGAACAAAACCTTTAGAGAGAAGAAAGGTTGAGAGGGTATCATACCAGGCACGAGGAGCCTGTTTTAACCCATAGAGAGCCTTGTTTAACTTGTAGACGTGATCAGGGAACTTAGGATCTACAAAGCCAGGAGGCTGAGCCACATAGACTTCTTCATTAAGTTTTCCATTCAGAAAGGCATTTTTAATGTCCATCTGATAAACCTTGAAGTTCATATGTGCTGCAAAAGCTAGGAAGAGTCGAATTGCTTCGAGCCTAGCAACAGGAGCAAAAGTTTCATCGTAATCAATGCCCTCTTCCTGCCTGTATCCCTGAGCCACAAGGCGAGCCTTGTTTCGAATGATTGTACCAATCTCATCAAGTTTATTTCGAAAAATCCACTTGGAACCAATGATTGTACGTTTTCGAGGCCTAGGGACGAGAAGCCAGACATTGTTTCTGATGAATTCTGCTAGCTCTTCCTGCATGGCTGAGACCCAGGCAGGATCACGCAAAGCATCATCTATTTCTTTAGGTTCATTTTCAGAGATAAAATTTACATAAAGACAGACGTTACCAGCCTGACGTCTAGTTTTCACACCAGAAGAAGGGTTTCCAAGAACTTGATCAATGGGATGATCTTTGGTCCATCGGAGAGCAGGTGGTTGATACACCTGTCCTGAAGTAGATGCTTCATTGGATGATGGATCAGGAAGGAGATTGGTAGGAGAGGGTTCACTAACAGTGGTTTGAGAGAAGTCTTCACTGTTAGTGGGTTGATCAGGTTCAGGGGGTGTGATTTGAGAGATAGGGGTGGCATTTATGAGAGGTGGAGTGGTTATATCAGTGGGTGGTATAGGATTTTCTTCAAAACCATCAGGAAGGTCTTGAGGAGATGGATCAGCAATAGGAGGTTCAGGGACTTGAAAGAAAGAGTCAGCCCACTGATTGATTTCAGTATTATCATTTGGGTGAGGAAAGGTAGGACCCGATTCATCAAACTTGACATGAATCGTTTCCTCAATGGTTTGTCTTCGTTTGTTGAACACACGATAAGTTTTAGAAATGGATGAGTATCCGAGGAAAATTCCTTCATCAGATTTGGAATCAAACTTTCCAAGATTATCTTTGTTGTTCAGGATGTAGCAGACACAACCAAAGATGTGGAGATGTTCGATTGATGGTTTCCTGTTACGAAAGAGTTCGTAAGCGGTTCTTCTGAAACGCTTGACAATCAGAGATCTGTTCTGAGTATAGCAAGCAGTATTTACGGCTTCAGCCCAGAACTGAGTGGCAAGGTTGGCTTCACTCAGCATAGATCTCGCAGCTTCAATCAACGTCCTGTTCCGTCTTTCAGCAACACCATTTTGCTGAGGAGTTCTCACAGAGGAGAAGTTTTGAGAGATACCTTTCTGTTCAAAGAAAGATTCCAGGGTACTGTTTTTGAACTCAGTCCCATGGTCACTTCTTATAGATCGAACAGTAAGGTTGTTGAGTCTTTCCATCTTCCTGACGAACAGGATGATTTCTTCAGGAGCATCACTCTTGGCACGTAAGAAGAAAACCCAAGTATATCTGGAATATTCATCTACGATTACCAGAGTATATTTCTTTCCACCAATGGATTGGACGTTAACGGGTCCAAAGAGATCCATGTGGAGAAGTTGTAGAGGAGAACTGATGGAGGAAATCTGCTTGGACTTGAAGCTAGCCCTGGTCTGTTTTCCTTTCTCACATGCTGAACAAAGAGATTCCTTTGTGTAGCGAAAGTCAGGAAGACCAATAACCAGGTTGTTGATGCAGAGTTGATTCAGCGTCTTGAAGTTGAGATGAGAGAGACGCTTGTGCCAGAGCCAATTCATATCAGTGGAAGCACGTGATACGAAACAGAAGTTATCAGTGGAAGTATTCATATTGATGATGTAGATATCTGCATGTCTAACACCATTGAGAATAACTTCCTTTCTCCTGTTCTTGACTTTGCACTTTTTCTTTGAGAAAGAAACTTTGTGATTCTTATCACACAGTTGACTGATGCTCAGAAGATTATGCATCAGGCCTTCAACATAAGCAACTCTTTTGAAAGTAGTTACTCCGTTGGTAAGAGTGCCATACCCTCGGGTTTGGCCTCTACCGTTTCCGCCAAAGGTCACAGCAGGACCTCTTTCTTCACGGTAGTTAGTGAGGACAGATTTAGAACCAGTCATGTGTCGAGAGCATCCACTGTCCAAGTACCAGATGCCCTTATCCTGTAAAATGTAGAGTTTAAGTTTTCTTTGGTACCCATAGAACTATGGATCCAGAAGTATCAGTAGGACTGGTTGAATCAGTGTCAGCCTTTACTGAAGTATCAGTACAGGAGGCTGGAGTCTTGACTGAAGGAACAGTCTTGACAACCTTCTTTCCTTTGACTGATTTCTCAGTCTTGGGAATCTTCTTTACCTTAGCTGATTTTTCAGCTTTGGTAGCATCAGGACACTTACTCGCAATATGGTCATTTAATCCACAGTGATAGCATTTGCGATATTGAAAGCGTTTAGTGTGGTCCAGAAAGTTTTTGAACTTTAGGTGAGCAGGACCAGCACCAAGTATGCCTTTAGCATTGGACATTGGAGGAATTGGTTTCTTCTCCTGAGTCTTTTGCTTCAGGTCAATCTTCAGTCTGGGAGCAGGACTCTGAGAAAGAGACTTAGGTCCAGAGACTGAAGGACCACCACCCAGAACTTTGTTCTTGGGTTTAGGACCCTTGGTCTTTGAAGGTGTTTCAGTTTTGGATTTATCCTTAACTGTATTATTTTTGCTCTTAGGAGCACCTTCAGGGTGAGTGTTAGAAGAAGAAGAAGGAGTGTTTTCAGAGGCATTAGGAAGAGGAATAGAAGAAACAAATTTTCCAAATTTGAGCATGGAACTATCAGACTTAGTTTCTTCTTTCTTGTATCCACGAAAGAATCCAAGACCTCTTTCGCTTTTGTCAGACCTCCCTGAAGCTAATATTTCATCAACTTTTTCAGAGGCGTCACTCCATCCTTTGATGGTGACTTTTTCAGCATTTAATTGAGCAAGGGCCTTATCTTTGGCAGCAAGAGCCAATTCTCTTTCAATACAGAGAGTTTTGTTAACAGTGACCTGGTCCTTATAATTTTCTTCCAAAATGGTAAGCTGTTTTATTTTTTCTTGACATTCTTTGAGTTGTCCTCTAAGATCAATATTCATTTTTTCAGCAGATGTTTTACCATTAAGGGCTTTGTAAAGATCGAGAGTGACTAGGTCCAACTGAGTTAAGCTTTCAAGAGGGATGAGAGGAATAGGTACCTGACTGGAAGAATCAGTCGCAGAGGTGGAAGCTTCAGGAGTTGTGGAAGAAGAAGCTTCAGGATCCTGAGGAGGAATCTCTTCAGGAACCTCTTCTATCTTAGCCATGAGAGCTAAGGTAGGTTCCTCAATAATGGCCATCAGTGCCACTTGAGTATCTTCCTCATCAGATGAGTCATCAGAGGAGACATCATCCCAGTCGCAGTCTTCTGCGATTAAACCTTTGCCTTTACGCTGGGTTTTCATTTTTTTATACTTTTCCTTCAGGCGCTGGTATTTGGGGTTCTTAGAAGAAGATTTAGCAGAGGAGGGAGCAAACTGACTTTTTCTGTACCTGCAATCATTAGCAAAGTGTCCTTTGCCCTGACAGTTGTAGCAGATAGCAGTAGCCTTGTCAACAGGATCTGACTTAGGCTTGTCAGTAATAGAAAGATGTTTCTTTTTGTGGAAGTTTCCCTTTTTGGCAAACTTTTTAAAGGATCTGGTTAAAAGAGCAAGAGATTCATTGAATTCAGGATCTTCTGACATGTCAGAGTCAGAAGATTCTAATTCAGTAATAGTTACTGAAGAAGAAGTGGCAGCAACAGGAGGAACTGAATCAAAAACCAATGCAACAGATGTGCTTTTGGATTCTTTAGAATCTCTTATGAGATTCTTTTTCAGTTTCTTCTGTTGTTCACGGTTCAGAAGAATACCGTACAACTCACTTAGTGTGAGTGTCTTTATGTCCTTTGACATAGTTAAGCAGGAGGTGTATATTTCCCAATGTTCAGGAAGAGCTTCCATGAACTTGGTAACCACCTCAGAGTTAGAGTAGGTAGTACCGATGGTCTTCAGATCAATCAGAAGACAGTTGAATCTCTGATGTAGCTGGGAGAGAGTTTCATCCTTTTGATGAATAAAGCTTTCGTACTGACGAACCAAGAAAATCTTTCTTGATTCCATGAGTACGGCAGTACCTTCATATTGAACACAAAGAGTGTCCCATATCTCCTTAGCAGAGCGAAGGTGACAGACAGAGTGGAATACATCGTCAGGAAGTGACATGGCAATGAGAGACCTAGCCTTGGTGTCAATGTTGACCAGGCGTCTATCTTCATCATTCCAGTCAGTTACGGGCTTCACCAGCTGTCTTTCAGGAACAGCAGGTTGGCCACCAGCAGCAGGAATGGGGTGGACGGTTTGTGTAGGCACATGTGGTCCGTTTTCCAGAAAGTAAGGAATCTGGGGATCAGAACCAGAGAGGAAAAGTTCCATCCTGGTTTTCCAAAGAGAGAAGTTGTCTTTGTTAAACCGAGGAGGCTTTCCAGCAGAGCCAGTATCAAAGTAGTTATCCTTAGCTTGAAGAGCCATAGAATAAGAAGAGAGAGGATCACAAGATTTTTCTTTAAGAAGAAAATGAGAGCTTGTATCTGCTCTGATACCACTTGTTGGTCCCAAGTAGGTGACCTTCAAGTAAGGATAGTGTTAGGGATTATAGAAGGGGGGGGTTGAATATAATCACACAATTTTCTCACTTTTAAATTCTTGTTTTATAAACAATATGAATTTACAGATTGTTGCGGAAATAGAAAAGACAATTAGTCTAAACTAAACAATCTAAGTTCCTTCACTATGCACTAAGTGAGAAGAGAATAAAGAAAGAAGATAGAGGGAATAAGAGAGAAAGGACTTGAGTATTTTTGGATGAAGAAGAAGTATGGAGAACATCTCTTCACGTCCTATTTATACTCCATGCATTAAATGCATGCAGACCTACTATTGTGACGTGTCACAATGTGAGGGGTCTGTTGTACTATTTACTATAAACAAATACTCTTTGCATGGTGTGCAAAAGAGGATGTTTGTAAACAGTTGCCTTAAGGTCTGATAAGTACGGAGGGAACAGTAAAGTAACTGCCCTTATGTACTATTGTGTCAGAAAAGGCGGATAATCCTTTTGTGCATTAGACTAAGACATTGTTCTAATCCTTCAGGATCAGGATACTGATCAGTGACTAGATTCCTGAAACTGAGGAGGTTCAGGGTCACATGTATCCTGATGAATCTTCAGGATGTCATACTATAGTGAACAGACTGCTATCACTGAGTTCCGTCTTCAGATCACGAGCATGCTGTTCCTGTCATCAGCTATTTCTTCGACGTCGCTGATGGTTCTTTGTGTATGATCTTAATGTCTTCAGGAGGAGGTCTTCACTTCAGTGGACAGGATCAGTAGACTGCAGAACAGGCTCGTTAGTCTCCTGATCCTGATCCTGAAATCTATAAAGTTAAGTTACAGCATAAGTAACATGGAATAACACTGAACAGACTCAGTGATAATTCCTCAAGCTATAACAGAAGTAAAAACCTATTCACTAAGTAAAGATTCAGGATCATTATCATTTCATCAGGTCTTAGGAGAGCTGGATCAACAAAAATACCATGCAATAGAGATAGGATTGGGTTACCGGTGCTAGATTGTCTGACAAATAATCTGTGTATTGGAACTAGGAGGATCAAGACCTAGTTAATAGCCATAGTCATCATATGTTAGGGCGTCCTAGACTTAAATCCCTACAATAACCAAAACAACCAAACCTTTGGTCTATTTAAATCATCCACTTGGGGATTCATTATACCATGATAAGTACTACTGTTTTCCTTCATATAGTTTTAATCCATCTTTTAATCGCTTTCTTAGTTCATAGTTAATTTAGTTGTCTTTTTAGTATTAAAACCTTTTTCATAAAAACCCCCCAAAAGCTTTAGGTTAATTAAACTGATTTAGATTAATAATCTACGATAACTTGACCGTTCCCATTGGTAGATACGATACCTGGACTTTCCTACACTATATTACTCACGATCAGGTACGCTTGCCTGTATATGTGGTAAGACAGTGGCTAGGCATTAGAGGTTAAAACTTGTTTCGCTTTTTATATACAATAATTACCGCATCATCTACCTGATAAGACATAAATCTGAAGCCTTTGAAAGATTTAAGGAATTTCAGAATGAAGTACAGAATCAACTTGACAGGAATATCAAGTTTCTACGGTCAGATCGAGGTGGGGAATATCTGAGTCAGGAATTCGACAATCATTTGATGGAATGTGGGATTGTTTCAAAACTCACACCTCCGTATACACCTCAGATGAATGGTGTGTCAGAAAGGAGAAATCGTACTTTACTAGATATGGTACGGTCAATGATGTGTCGATCCTCACTACCAGTATCATTTTGGGGACATGCGCTCGAAACAGCGGCACACATACTGAACAGACTGCCAACTAAATCGGTAGAAAATACACCATACGAAATATGGACGGGTAAGAAACCTAAATTGTCTTTTCTGAAGATTTGGGGTTGTGAGGTATACGTCAAGAGACCAACCTCCGAAAAACTCAAACCCAAATCAAATAACTGCTTCTTCGTAGGATATCCCAAGACAACTGTGGGATACTACTTCTACAATCCTACCGAGAACAAAGTCTTTATAGCTCGGAATGAAGAATTTCTGGAAGACAAGTTTCTTAGTACTGAGAATACCAAAAACGATGTAGACCTACAGGAAGTAGAGGAAGAAGACACTTTACCGATAGTTGAGCCTGTTACTCAACAAGAGCATGTTGAGACTCAACCAGAGACAGTTGAGGAAGTGCAAACACAGGACCTTCGCAGATCCACTAGGATAAGGCAAGAACCAGATAGGTATCTTGGGTTCCTAGTCTCCCAGGATAATGGAGACTTGAATGAACCAACCTCCTATGGAGAAGCTGTGTCAATGGCAGGAGGCCATGAAGGCAGAGATGCAGTCCATGTACGACAACCAAGTATGGGAGTTGACAGATTTACCCCAACACTGTAGGGCTGTTGGACGTAAATGGGTTTTCAAGAAGAAAACTGATATGGACGGTAACGTGCACACTTTCAAAGCTAGACTAGTTGCAAAAGGTTTCACACAAACTCATGGTATCGACTATGATGAAACTTTTTCACCAGTAGCTATGTTAAAATCTATCAGGAATTTGATGGCCATTTCAGCGTACTTTAATTACGAGATCTGGCAATTGGATGTTAAGACGGCCTTCCTGAATGGGAAGTTAACAGAAGTTGTCTATATGCAACAACCGGAAGGTTTTGTAGATCCAAAGAATCCTGATAAAATGTGCAAACTGCTAAAATCCATATATGGATTAAAGCAAGCATCCAGGAGCTAGAACTTACACTTTGATGAGCGAATCAAGGAATTTGGTTTTGCTAAAAGTGAGTTTGAGCCATGTGTCTACACAAAGTTCAGTGGGAGCGTAGTGACCTTCTTGGTCTTATATGTAGATGATATTCTACTCATTGGAAACGACCTACCGACTTTACAGAATGTAAAGTCTTGGTTAAGCAAATGTTTCCAAATGAAAGACCTTGGAGAAGCCGCCTATATACTTGGTATAAAAATCTATAGAAATAGATCTAGACGGCTTATCGGGCTTACTCAAGGTACATGCATTGACAAAATCCTGAAACGGTTCAGGATGAATGAATCCAAGAAAGGATTTATCCCGATGCAACATGGCATAGTGCTAAGTAAAGCACAGTGTCCTGTTTCAAGTGAAGACGTAACACCCGAAATTTTGTAAACTCGAACTTATCTGATAAAAGTAAGTAATGGAAATTCAATTGGATGTAACGCCTTAATTCCCGAAGTTAATTATTAGCTTGTATTTAAGTTCATAAGTCGAGTCGGGAATTTAACTTATCAGTTTTGGGGCAAAAAGATAAATACCCGAGAGATGGAGGGGTGTAGTGTAACTAGTCACCAACTAGTTGATAAGCCTTATCCCTTCCTCCCTTTTTCATTTGTGTGTGTGTGAGTTCTTGAAGAAAGAAAAGGGAGAAAAGAGAGAAACGGAGAGCTTGGAAGAAGCTTCGAGATTCGGAGGAAGAATCGAACTTAGGAGGTGATATCAAACCGTGAAATGTTGTTAGAATAGAGTTCCTAACAAAAGGTACGGTTTACTTCGTGTTAATTTCGTGGTTTAGTCGAGATTTGGGGTTTTGGAAAGCTAGGGTTTATATTTGGGGAAAACCATGGATCTCGATGATCCATGGAGTGTTTTCGCGTTTTGTTGTTAGTTTATCATGTTATATCATCGTAGGATCGTTCATAAACATTCGTAGGGCGTTTTGGGAGTCAAAATCGAGTTTTGGATGAGTTTGGTGAGTGTTTGCAAAATTAAATCGCGAGATTGTGCAGGTCAGGAATACCCCGCGACCTGAGCCCGCGACCTGAGGTCCCGGGGTTAGGTCGCGCAAGTCCCTGTTCCCGTTTTGAAGTTTTTCGTTTGCGATCCTTTTCGAGTTTTGGCTTTGGGCTTTCCTTAAGGGTTATAATAGGTGATGTTTGGGAGATTTTGGGGGCAATTGAGATAGTCTAGCCTAGTTCTAGACTAGTGTTTCGGTTGTGAAACCGTAAGTGTCACTTTTGGTGGTTTATTGATGTATACCATACTCTGATTGTATAGGTGCTATCTTGTGACGTGTTTAGCCATCAAATCCGTGTTGTTGTGAAGAATATTAAGGTGAGTTGCTAAAACTATTTTGTTAAAACTGAGAGCACATCATCTTGATTGATATATATATATATATATGTCTTGCTTGGGAATTGTATACATGGAATGATCAAACGTATGCTACCTTGTATGAGCTATATTCATAAGATTATATGATGAATGTATGCATGAAAAATACGTGTTATTATGTATGCCACGGAATGATGCGAAGGGATTGAATCCCGAGCATGTTGGCTTGTATGAAGTAAATGAAAGTATTGACACTTGAAATAATGTTTAAATGTTATTGAGCTCTGCCAGTCAAAAGGTAGGATGCTATTGGCCGCTAGTCAAAAAGTGGGCCGGGATGTCACTAGTCAAAAGGTGAGTACCCATGTTTTTACGCAAACATAATTGGACAATGGGACACTAGTCAAAAGGTGTACATTGTGTCGTTTTGAAATGAGATTGATCTAAAGTGGCACTAGTCAAAAGGTGTGCACTTTCAAGTTTACACGAGCTCGACTCAGTCTTGGGTGGCACTAGTCAAAAGGTGTGCACCTATGTCCCTCGCCATTCGTGTGGCCGCGAATGTGCCTGGCCTCTGAGGTTGTCAATTCAAGTCTTCGTAGGAGGACGACAACGGGGTGTCTCGTCGCTAATGTGTAACTTGCTTGGGAAAGTGGATAAATGAAATCGATTTAAAGTGGCACTAGTCAAAAGGTGTACACTTTCAAGTTTACACGAGTTCGACTCAGTCTTGGGTGGCACTAGTCAAAAGGTGTGCACCTATGTCCCTCGCCATTCGTGTGGCCGCGAATGTGCCTGGCCTCTGGGGTTGTCAATTCAAGTCTTCGTAGGAGGACGACAACGGGGTGTCTCGACTCTGAGGTGTAACTTGCTTGTTGAAAGTGTGTCGCTCCCACGGTTTTCAAAGTTAAAAGATAAACCGGTTTAACGTGTTGCATTTTGTTGTTAATACACTTCGTATATATTACATGGCTTAACATGCTTTCATATGTATGATGTTTATTTGATACAACTCACTAGGCTCCTTTAGCCTAACACTTGTTTGGTGTCGATGTGTCTCTCAGGTACAAGGGACGCCGTTCCCAAGTAGGTGTCGGGAGTGAGAGTGAGCTTTGGGGAAAGTGTGAAGAGACCGATCCTTAGACCGTACATGCATGGACAGTTTTGACAACCCTTTTTTAGTCTTTTCCAAGATAGGAGTTAGACTAGATGGTTGTCGCATCCTTTAAATAAATTACAAACATTGTAATCATACTCTACTTATACCCCTGTTTTGGGAAGAGCTCGCGCTATGGCGCTATATTTGTGTACCACCTTTCGTTAAATGAAAGTTTTTGTTCGCCCTGATTTTTAGGGTGTTACAAGTTGGTATCAGAGCTTTAGTTTAAGCGAAGTAGGTGTTGACCGTAGAATACCTAGACTTAAACTTAGTGCACTAGTAAACATGTCACCTACCTTGGGTAAAGTCTTAGGTGGGGAGAGCGCTAGGGATATGAAAGTACATGAGTCGAGAAATTGCGTCGATAGAGGCAGGGAATCTCGTGTATGGTCTATTCATAAAGCACTTAGCTACTGGTTTATGAATGTATCGTCATTTGAGTATTCTTGGTTACTATCGATGTAATGATTGATAAATGTTGGTACGTATGGTAGTCTATTCTTACTTTTCTTGATTTCCTTGTGATAGGATAATTGCTCGTTCATAAAGGACCCTTAGTTATGATGAGTCTTTATTTGAAGCTCTCATTTTGATGATTGATGTGAAAGCGGATTGAGTGCGTTGACTCGAGTTCGAATTAGCGGTAAGAAACAATATGTAGGATTGGAAGGCATATTCCGGAAAATATTACTTCGGTAATTCGTGTGGATATTGGAAGTGGGTGAAATAGATACGGTTTATGTATCGAACGTTATGGAGAGACTTTGTGGTATGATATGCAAGTAAGCTATGATGAGCTAGGCCTAAAATTGACTTAAGCGTGGACAGAGTGATCATTTGGGATAAGAATATTCCTTCATGTGATAGAACCTGTTAAGTTACTGAGCTGAATTGTAGATTGTAAACAAGGCTAGATCTTAGAAAGCCTCTCTCTTACAGTAGTCGTGCCAAATTTTCTAGATTTAAAAGAGGAGGATCGTAAGAGGAATTGAATAGCTTTAACCCAAGATCGAATATGGAGATAAAAGAGATTGACATGCAACTGACCCGATGTCGAGCGGTTAGTTGAGTAAGACCCATACCTTGAAATAGTATGCGGTAAAAACGTGTGGAGACACTCTAGGCAATATCGAGGATGGAAGTACAAGATTCAGTCTAAGATAGGAATCTATCAATGTAAGACTTGGAATGCGTTATCTAGCACGACATAAAAGACTCCCCTTTAGATGGGATCGCTTAGATAATTGGGAAACACCACGGATGCATGGCTTAATAAGGTTGTTAGAACGAGTAGGGATGGATTAAGATTTACGAATCAAATTGTTCTAAGTGGATTATATGTTGAATAAAAAGTGTGGAAACTCTAAGTTGAGGGTAAACTAGAATTATGCATATTTAAGATTTATGCGGTCTCGTTACGACGATTTTGGTTATGCATGTTGTGAGGATCTATCTATAAATTATTCACTTATTGACTTATCACCTTAAATTACATGAGTGTTTATGTAATATAGAAATTGGCATGTGAATGATTGTTATCGGATGAACGTGGGTACTTAATGATAGAGATCACGAGACCCTTGGGATAAATATTTGAATTATGTAATAGGAATTATTGTGATTAAAATGACTAAGTTGTAAACTTAGAGGAAAGTCACGAAAATATGATACTAAAGGAGGTTATGACTCTATTGAGTAGATTAACGGTGTATGATATGGTATGTAGACCATAGTGTGATAGAGAGGAAATGAATGTCCAATGATATCAGTAAGAGGTGTAGAATGAAGGTCATGAGACCTTTGGAGAATATGTAAAATATATATGTTTATATATTTATATGTACATAGCTTGAATAGTTATATGTGTGTGGAGGTCGAAATAGACCGATTGTCATTAATACCCTAAATAGAGTCCGAAAGGCTCTATGTTGTATTGTTGGGTTGACTTTGAGAACCCAGGGAATAATTATATGAGGCTCTGTATGAGCAGGGACATTTATATGCTTATGTGCCCTCGATGAATACGGATCACTTTCATTATCACCAAGTCTTTTGTGTGAAATACATGTAGACCTTGTGTGTGATTGTGTGATTTTGGTATTTGAGTCGCCATTGCTTAATTTTGAAATCTTTGAATGACATGCACGTACGAATTATTTGAGGGTTAATACCCAGGTGCGGACCAATTGCATATTATCCTGTTAGTGTGTTAGAATAAACTAACTGATTGATAGCTTTTAGGAGCATGCTAATATATAGTAGAGTAACACTTAGAAAGTGTGAGCGGAATTGTGGTTGTGCTCGATGTGAATCGAAACTGGACTATGTAGGGATTAAGTTTCATACCTCCCCTATAAGGGTATTGTTGAGGAACACCTTATGGCCGACGGCTATGGAAAAGAATGGTCCGATGAGAGACCTTACCTAGAAAGAAGCTTGTTAATGACTAGTAAAAGTCCATTGAGATGTGGACCGATCCACGTAGGAAGGATAGATTAGTGCCACCTAAGTGGATGCATGATGTGCGCACTGCCCCTTACAATAGAATCCTATAGGTTGTTGGAGCGTATTTCTAAGAGATTGTAACGAACCGTTTAGATCGAGGCTTGTTCGAGTGGGTTAAGCGACCATGTTTTGAGATCCCTTTGGGTTCGAGAGAGACAAATTGTAAGGAGGTAATTACTTCTATTTAAAGATCTTGAAGGGATAACAAAAGTTAAGTGTGTATATATCTATATATCGATGACTCTAAAGCTCAATAAAGAATTTAGTAGTACCCTGGTGGTGTAGTTGAGTAAATATTCTTCATGCGTGTCTAAGGATCGAGAAAATGTTATCGGTGGTACCACATTTAGTGATTGTGTGAGGTATACTAGTGACTTTATGCGTAAGGTGCATGTTGTCCGTGTATTAATATTGCCATGTAGGAGGAACCTTTTGTGAGTATAAAGGTGATTTTGAAGACGTGACTTATAATTAAATTATGTGAAGTGGAAATTTGTGGTGGACATAATCGCGTGATACGCCAGACTAAGCATGAAACTTAGGATATGATGACAAGTGTTGATGGGATAAGTAGAGGACTTGTATTGTTTAATCAAGATGGATTTGAGGGAGAATTCGTACTTAGAGATTCAAGATTTAGCCACCTAAGGCAAAGTTAGAATTGCGTAGGTGATTGGATAATTAAAAGGGCCATGATAGTGCGAATGTGGAAATTTATGGATTAGTGGAAATTAGCGATTTGCTAAGTGAAGAAACTTACCTACCTTATAGTATTCATAGGCGAATGGACGGAATTTTCGAGTTTCTTTGGGAGCTATTGACGACGGCTAGACACCGTTAGAGAGAGTGTGGAGACATTCCTTGGTAGTAAAGTGACTCTTAGTCGAGTGATCGACTTTAATAGGAGACGAATGATGAATGGTACCTTGAACCATAGAATGTAGTCGACCTAGTTTGGTTAAATTATACAAAGAGCTAAGATTCGCGTATTCTAGTGATATTATCCTTATAGACGTGTCATGTCTCGAAGGATAGGCGTAAACTAGTGACTTGTGATGTTTTGATGAGCTACCCTTAAGTTAGAAGGTTATATCCGTGCTTTCTTTGGGTACATAACTGAGACTAGTGTTGGTCTAACCGACTGGTATGGAGGTAGCATGATTGTCTAATTTTGGGAAATGATTGAACGAAGTTGTCCTTGTGATTCAGAAGAGATTAGTAATTTCGGGGACGAAATTCTATTTAGGTGGGGAGGATTGTAACACCCGAAATTTTGTAAACTCGAACTTATCTGATAAAAGTAAGTAATGGAAATTCAATTGGATGTAACGCCTTAATTCCCGAAGTTAATTATTAGCTTGTATTTAAGTTCATAAGTCGAGTCGGGAATTTAACTTATCAGTTTTGGGGCAAAAAGATAAATACCCGAGAGATGGAGGGGTGTAGTGTAACTAGTCACCAACTAGTTGATAAGCCTTATCCCTTCCTCCCTTTTTCATTTGTGTGTGTGTGAGTTCTTGAAGAAAGAAAAGGGAGAAAAGAGAGAAAGGGAGAGCTTGGAAGAAGATTCGAGATCCGGAGGAAGAATCGAACTTAGGAGGTGAAATCAAACCGTGAAATGTTGTTAGAATAGAGTTCCTAACAAAAGGTACGGTTTACTTCGTGTTAATTTCGTGTTTTAGTCAAAAATTGGGGTTTTGGAAAGCTAGGGTTTATATTTGGGGAAAACCATGGATCTCGATGATCCATGGAGTGTTTTCGCGTTTTGTTGTTAGTTTATCATGTTATATCATCGTAGGATCGTTCATAAACATTCGTAGGGTGTTTTGGGAGTCAAATCGAGTTTTGGATGAGTTTGGTGAGTGTTTGCAAAATTAAATCGCGGGATTGTGCAGGTCAGGAAAACCCCGCGACCTGAGCCCGCGACCTGAGGTCCCGGGGTTAGGTCGCGCAAGTCCCTGTTCCCGTTTTGAAGTTTTTCGTTTGCGATCCTTTTCGATTTTTGGCTTTGGGCTTTCCTGAAAGGTTATAATAGGTGATGTTTGGGAGATTTTGGGGGCAATTGAGATAGTCTAGCCTAGTTTTAGACTAGTGTTTCGGTTGTGAAACCGTAAGTGTCACTTTTGGTGGTTTATTGATGTATACCATACTCTGATTGTATAGGTGCTATCTTGTGACGTGTTTAGCCATCAAATCCGTGTTCTTGTGAAGAATATTAAGGTGAGTTGCTAAAACTATTTTGTTAAAACTGAGAGCACATCATCTTGATTGATATATATATATATATGTCTTGCTTGGGAATTGTATACATGGAATGATCAAACGTATGCTACCTTGTATGAGCTATATTCATAAGATTATATGATGAATGTATGCATGAAAAATACGTGTTATTATGTATGCCACGGAATGATGCGAAGGGATTGAATCCCGAGCATGTTGGCTTGTATGAAGTAAATGAAAGTATTGACACTTGAAATAATGTTTAAATGTTATTGAGCTCCGCCAGTCAAAAGGTAGGATGCTATTGGCCGCTAGTCAAAAAGTGGGTCGGGATGTCACTAGCCAAAAGGTGAGTACCCATGTTTTTACGCAAACATAATTGGACAATGGGACACTAGTCAAAAGGTGTACATTGTGTCGTTTTGAAATGAGATTGATCTAAAGTGGCACTAGTCAAAAGGTGTGCACTTTCAAATTTACACGAGCTCGACTCAGTCTTGGGTGGCACTAGTCAAAAGGTGTGCACCTATGTCCCTCGCCATTCGTGTGGCCGCGAATGTGCCTGGCCTCTGAGGTTGTCAATTCAAGTCTTCGTAGGAGGACGACAACGGGGTGTCTCGTCGCTAATGTGTAACTTGCTTGGCAAAGTGGATAAATGAAATCGATTTAAAGTGGCACTAGTCAAAAGGTGTGCACTTTCAAGTTTACACGAGTTCGACTCAGTCTTGGGTGGCACTAGTCAAAAGGTGTGCACCTATGTCCCTCGCCATTCGTGTGGCGGCGAATGTGCCTGGCCTCTGGGGTTGTCAATTCAAGTCTTCGTAGGAGGACGACAACGGGGTGTCTCGACTCTGAGGTGTAACTTGCTTGTTGAAAGTGGGTCGCTCCCACGGTTTTCAAAGTTAAAAGATAAACCGGTTTAACGTGTTGCATTTTGTTGTTAATACACTTCGTATATATGACATGGCTTAACATGCTTTCATATGTATGATGTTTATTTGATACAACTCACTAGGCTCCTTTAGCCTAACACTTGTTTGGTGTCGATGTGTCTCTCAGGTACAAGGGACGCCGTTCCCAAGTAGGTGCCGGGAGTGAGAGTGAGCTTTGAGGAAAGTGTGAAGAGACCGGTCCTTAGACCGTACATGCATGGACAGTTTTGACAACCCTTTTGTAGTATTTTCCAAGATAGGAGTTAGACTAGATGGTTGTCGCATCCTTTAAATAAATTACAAACATTGTAATCATACTCTACTTATACCCCTGTTTTGGGAAGAGCTCGCGCTATGGCGCTATATTTGTGTACCACCTTTCGTTAAATGAAAGTTTTTGTTCGCCCTGATTTTTAGGGTGTTACAGAAGATCAGGACAAGATGAAATTGGTTCCATATGCTTCTGCAATTGGATCAATTATGTATGCCATGTTATGTACAAGGCCTGATGTTGCTTACTCGATAAGTGTTACGAGCAGATACCAGCAGAACCCAGGTGAAGCCCATTGGGTGGCTGTCAAGAACATTCTCAAGTACATGAGACGGACTAAAGAAATGTTCTTGGTCTTTAGAGGATCTGAAGACGAGATTAGTGCCACAGGCTATTCTGACGCTAGTTTTCAGACCGACAGAGATGATTTTAAATCACAGTCGGGATATGTATTCACCCTTAATGGAGGCGTGATCTCGTGGAAGAGCTCGAAGCAAGACACCATAGCAGATTCCACTACAGAGGCTGAGTACATTGCAGCATCAGATGCAGCAAAGGAAGCAGTCTGGCTCATGAATTTTATCTCGGATCTAAGAGTTGGAGCCAGTATCTCTAGACCCATAGATATTTACTGTGATAACTCTGGAGCAGTAGCGCAAGCAAACGAGCCCAGAGAACATCACAAGTCGAGACATGTACACAGGAAGTATCACCTCATCCGAGAGATCATTGGAAGAGGAGATGTGAGAATATGCAAAATTCCGACGGATGAAAATATTGCAGATCCACTAACTAAGCCACTAGCTAGAGAAAAGCATGAGGGGCATGCTAGTTCCATAGGGATGCAGTACCTGGACACTAGTAGTTAGTTTTAGTTATCGATTATAAAGGTAATATTTTGAGACATTATAGGAGTTTATTTCACAGTGTGTTGGAAATAAAGAGATACTGTTTTAAAATGTTTCAAAAAATTACTTTTTGCATATTTAAGGTTATCCATGATTTTATGCTTGTGAAAAATCTAAATTTCCGTAGCAACTTATTGAGATGGGAATCTCAGTAGGGTTATAACGCTATTATGAGTGTTTGATATACAGTTGGTATAGTTAAACATTCATAAATACTTATCAGAGTGAATGAGTATTGGAGGTGACCAATTTCAAGTCTGCTTCATGGAGCCTATGTCATAAGCATTGACTTGATGATAGGTTGTCCTTTGACCTGAGATGTCTGGTCTGTAATCATGAGGACTACTGTACTCTTAGCATGCTCTAACGCTGCACCGTAACTGAGTGGCCATAAGGGGTATGACTAGATGCAGCGGAAGCCATGGATGCAGATGCGGGTAGTCAAGAAGGGATTTACACCTCCTTTATGGGAGAGATATTTCCGGCCCCCTGGCGATTAAGATTGGCAGAAATGCATGGCCACGCTCGGATAGAATAACAGTGGTTATTTGGGAAGTTCCATAACTGCAGGCAATCGAGATCAGAGTCAGGAAATACTTTAGTTTATGATTGAACTATCTCAGCTCCATGTCTAAAACTCACTTTAGAAATATCGTGTGTCAAAGGAATGAACCTGTATACAATTCAAATATGAATCGTATCTCTGGCTATAAGAGATCTTATAACCTGGTTAACCTAAGTGTTTGGCTAGGGACCTCCTTAGGCAAATGATGACAGTCAAGTTACTGGTCTGGCACAAGTGGGAGTCTGAAGGGATTATGTGCAAGACAGTAATTAGGGTTATCATATCCAATGTTATAAGACACTAGTGGTTCACACTGCTACACACCCAACCCGAGACCTATTGGATTAAATGTGTGGAAATAATTAATTAATTATTGAGAGAAATAAATAATAGATTGTTTATTTATTATTTATATAGATAATTACTTAATTGATAAGTATAAATTAATTAAGGTAATTATTAAGAGTTGTATTTGGTTTGGATTCTGTGATCATTACCATAATTACCTATTTAAATATAGGGTTAGGGTAATAGAAAATTAATCTGATTTCATTCTAACTTTTCCATCAAGAAAACACAAACCTCTCTCTCTCTCTCTCTCTCTCGTTTTCTCTCTTGGCCGCCGGCCACGCACACAAGCACACACACGCCGGAGTTTTTCCGATCGAATCCAAGGCGGTCTAGCAGCTAGTCTCACGGTGGTGCAGTAGCGGTGTATCCCTCACAAGCATCCGGAGGTTTATTCGTATCGTCAAAAAGGTAAACGCGAGAAAACCCCCTTAGATAATTATATTTGATAAACTACGGTTGGATCATTGTTCGGGTTTTTTTTATCCGCCGCGTTCATATTTATTTGTTTTATCCGACCCGAGAAACCCAACACAAGCGAAGGATCCCAGAGAACATCACAAGTCGAGACATGTACTCAGGAAGTATCACCTCATCCGAGAGATTATTGGAAGAGGAGATGTGAGAATATGCAAAATTCCGACGGACGAGAATGTCACAGATCCGCTAACGAAGCCGCTAGCTAGAGCAAAGCATGAGGGCCATGCTAGTTCCATAGCAATGCAGTACTTGGATACTAGTAGGTAGTTTATGTTATCGATTATTAATGTAATATTTTGAAACATTATAAGAGTTTATTTCACAGTGTGTTTGAAATAAGGAGATATTATATATGAAATGTTTCAGAAATTACTTTTTGCATATTTAAGGTTATCCATGATTTTTCTCAAGTTTGTAAAAATCTAAATTTCCATAGCTACTTATTGAGGTGGGAACCTCAGTAGGGATATGACGCTATTATGAATGTTCTATATACAGTTGATATGGTTAAACATTCATAAGTACTTATCAGAGTGAATTAGTATTGGAGGTGACCAGTTTCAAGTCTACTTCATGGAGCCTATGTCATAAGTATTGACTTGATGATAGGTTGTCCTTAGACCTGAGATATCTGGTCTGTAAGCATGAGGACTACTGTGCTCTTAGCATGCTTTAACGCTGCACCATAACTGGATGGCCATAAGGGACATGACTAGATGCAGCGGAAGCCATGTTTGCAGATGTGGGTAGTCAATATGGGATTTACACCGCCTTTTTGGGAGAGATATTTCCGGGGCCCCTGGCGATTAAGATTGGCAGAAACGCGTGGCCACGCTCGAATATAATAACAGTGGTTATTTGGAAAGTCCGTAACTGCAGGCAGTCGAAATCAGTGTCAGGAAATACTTGAGTTTATAATTGAACAATCTCAGCTCCATGTCTAAAACTCATTTTAGAAATATCGTGTGTAAAAGGAATGAACCTGTGTACAATTCAAAAATATGAATCGTATCTCTGGCTATAAGAGATCTTATAACCTGGTTAACCTAAGTGTCTGGCTAGGGACCTCCTTAGGCTAATGGTGACAGTTAAGTTACTTGTCTGGCACAAGTGGGAGTCTGAAGGGATTATGTTCAAGACAGTAATTAGGATTACCATGTCCAATGTTATAAGACACTCGTGGGTCACACTGCTACACACCCAACCCGAGACCTATTGGATTTTTTGTGTGGAAATAATTAATTAAGTTTAATTATTTAAAAGAGAGAAAAGAATAAATAATAAATTGTTTATTTATTATTTATTAGTTAAAGATAATTATTTAATTAATAAGTTTAATTAATTAAGATAATTATTGAGAGTTATTTTTGGTTTAGGATAACACTGCCATATTTACCTTTATAAATATAGGGTTAAGGCAGTAGGATAATTATCTGATTTCATTATTACTTTTCCACCAAGAAATCCCAAAAACCCTCTCTCTCTCTCTCTCTCTCTCTGGCCGCCGGCCCTCACACACACACACCGGAGTTCTTTTCCGATCAATCCTAGGCGGTCTAGCAGCCAGTCTCAAGGTGGTGTAGAAGTGGTGTATCCCTCATTAGCTTCCGGAGCAATTTTGGTATCGATAAAGGTAAACACGAAAACCCCCTCGATATAGTATTTGATTAAGTTACGGATGGATCTATGTTCGGGTTGGTTTTATCCGCTGCGTTATTTGTTTTATCCGAACAAACCCAACATGTACAAGATCTTGAACCTGTACATAAAGAACAAAAAGTCCTATGCAGATTCTCTAGTCCAGGTAAGGGAAGTTATGTGGGCACAAGTCATATTTCAGAGCCAATTAGACTTTGACATGGCTGTATGGCTCGAGCAGGACAGGCCCTACATTTTTCCACCTCTGAATCGACCTGTCTGGATCCTTCAAGTTCATCCCAACACTATTGTTCACATTCCGGTGTTTGGTTTCGTGTTTATGGACAAGGACGAGATACAGAGGTTCTTTAATCCTAATGAAACGCACAAGTATGCAGCAAAGACACTCGCCTGCATCTACAACCTTATCGCCTCAGAGGTTCGAGATGGCAGAATTCGCTGAGACGAAGCCCAGTCTCTATTTGAATCCATTGAAGCACAAGCCTCTCATAGTTCTTACATGTATAGAATGTATGTATTGCTAAAGGCAGATGACATAGATGACTTTCCAAATGCACAAGTAGAGTAGGCTTTGTATGTACTTTGAAGCTTCCTGTTTTGTAACAGCTTCTCTTTTCATATTGTAACTTGTTTCATAGGCTGAGGTTTACTCTTCTCTTGTTTTTGTTAATACACACTACCTTTGCACAGTCTTTTATCTATAATTAGGGGGAGATTTTTAGCTCCAGAAGTACAAATGTCAGAAGTACAGATAAAAGATGCAAGGTAAGCTTCACAGAAGTTAAAGTTCGCAAAAGCTCACAGAGGACTACTTACAGAAGGCATCAATTCCATCAAGTTAATCTCGACAGAACCTCTGTCAGACATGACAGAGGTTCTGAGGTCTCAACCTCTATGAAGTTCAACTACTTCTGCAAAATGGCTACTTGCACGCGCATCTCACATGACCTACTCAACCGACTTTCTTTCTACGCTGTGGATTAGGCCACGTGTCAAGATCATAAAGAGTTAGTTATGTTTTGCCTTTTTGAGTAGTATAAATAGCAATGTAATTGTTCAAACTTTGTATGCAAGATTGTATGCTTCATTCACTGTAAACGTAATCTTTCATTGAAATTGAAGATCATTTGAAGCATTCCTCATCTTGTTGATTTTTGAATATAATTGTATTCATCTTATGGAATCTAGTTTGTTAATCTGTTCATTGTCTAGATCCTTTTTCTCTTGTTCATTTGATTTAGCATACATTAGTCTTCCACTGCTCAATTTGTTTTCTGAATCAAGTTAATCTTTGTTCTTAATCAATATCATTGTATCTGGGATCCATCAGATTTAATAACTACTTGCATGATAATTAAAGACGAAATATAAATTACTGTACGAGAAATAAAATGCAGTTAACTTAAAGACAATATTGAAATTCGCTAATAAAGCAATAAAAAGATGAGAAAGAAAGAACACCAAAAAGTCTTTAATGGAGGACTTTGGTGATGGGAGAGTTGGAGAAGAAGGTGCAGGTTTTTTAGGGAACCCAATGGCTTATTTTATAGCCTCATTTGACCATGGGTTTTATCCATGGCTTTTTTTTATCCAAGACTTTCCTCCAATAAGAAAATTACAGCAGAATATTCCCAATGATTGTATGTCTCCCCAGCCATATACCCACTTGAAGTATGTCTCCCAGCCATAAGCTCAATATTCGTTTTAATATTCTTCCCCTTAGTGGTGACAATGTCACCACAAAGGCGTCTTCTTTTGGAACCTCAGATTCTAGACTTCGGGATACTTTTGGAATACTTTGGGCGTATCATAACCTTTTAAAAACATTTTAGCCCAAAAAACTAGAAAGGAATCAAAATGGGTATAAAGTTTTATACAAAATAAGGATTTGGAACAATAAATAACTCTCAAAATAGAGAGTTGTCACCTATAAGAGTCACCTTTAAGTTAATAAACATTGTAGGGAGGGGGGGGAATTCAATCACGACGGATTTTAGTACTTTTAAATTTTTTTGTGTTTATTGCATAAATCACAAAATTTACAGATCTTGCGGAATCAGTACACGATTTTTTTTATGGCTGACACCATCGATCACTAAACATACTCAATGATGCTCGTTGATGTACACCAAAAAGTGAAAATACAGTTAGTTGAACTTAGAAATAATTATTGAAGAAACTTAGTGATATTTTCTCAAGTTAATATTTTAACTAAGTAGATAAGGATCATCATCAATTTATCAGGTTTTAGGAGAGTTAGATCAACATAACTTACTTGAAGAAGATGAGAAACATATACCACTTAGAAATTGATGGCAGATTCGTACCTTACTTCTAATCAAGAGTGACGAGCAAGCATATTGTTCTAGAAGTTAAAAAAAGGGGCCACAAGCGAAATGAATGTCTCTGGATTGTATGGATAGGTTTTGGCAGTTAGAACGATACAAAGCTTCTTGGAATCATTAAGAGAATAATAAATTTTTACCAAATAACATGATGTCTTACGGATTCAAACATGAGTTTATGAATAACATCATTCAGATATAAACAAATAGCCCTTAAATATCATAAATGACTATTTTAACACTTATCTTTTATGTTAAGATTAAAATATTTTTTAAATAAAAATACATATTATTATCATTGTTTTATATCTAAAAATAACCAAATTCACCTCTAATTTAGCTTTTAACAACAACCACTAATCTTACTCTTATCTCAGAAATAATGACTCAATTCCAATTGTTGTCTTCTTTCAATTTCACATGATCCATTTGGCATCTTCTACGAGAACTGCAACAACAAAACTAAAATAATCCCTTCAGTCGGTTTTTGGGAATGAAGTCTAAGAACAACACCCATCTATGGTTTTAGGGCTCGCTTAAGAAAAAGCAGAGTCCATAGGGAGAAACGAAAACAAATAAATCAAAACCACCGAGAGAAACTACTGTTAGATTATGTGCATAATTTGCAAACTAAGATGACAAATCCAATATCATGAGACATTCAAATGTCACACTTGTGAGTGCCTATAATTCTAGAAGAAATGTAGTCATAAAGATTTATAATAGTTATTATAAATTAGATTGTAAGTTTAGTTTAAACATAGGTAAAAAGAGAGT
The DNA here is from genome assembly GCA_030169165.1 of Centaurea solstitialis. Lineage (NCBI taxonomy): Eukaryota > Viridiplantae > Streptophyta > Magnoliopsida > Asterales > Asteraceae > Centaurea > Centaurea solstitialis. The sequence continues at coordinate 22,146,347 of CM058044.1, read as the reverse complement.
TTTTATTTGTCGAAATAATTAATTAATAAGTAGTTATATATTTATTAGTTATATAAATATATACAATATTGATTAATAGTGATTAAAAAACAAATTAATTGTTTTTCAGATTGTCATATTATTTATTTATTTTTGATATATATATATATATAAGTTTAGTTTACACTTATGTAAAAGAGAGTTTTTATTTGTTGAAATAATAAAATAAGGAGACTCTATATATTTATTAGTTAAATAAATATATATATAATATTGATTAATAGTGATTAAAAAACAAATTAATTGTTTTTTTAGATTGAAATATTATTTATTTATTTTCGATATATATATATATATAGGGAAGTTCATTTAAAAACCAAAACATTAGTAAAAACTGTAAAAATTCATGGTTTTTTTTTTAAATCAACGAAAACTTTTTGTGGAGTTGTTTAATATGATGCAAATGTTTCATATAATTCATTTTTTGATGAAATTGTGTCATATTTTGGTGTTTTTTATGTAAAATGAAAATGTTTCATACATTTTTTTATTCTTATGAAACTGTTCCAAGTATTTTTTTAATCCTATGAAACCTTGTCATTTTTACAAAAAAGAACACTAAAAAATGAATTATATGAAACATTTGCATCATATTAAACAACTCCACGAAAGGTTTTCGTTGATTTAAGCTATGAAACCATGAGTTTTTACGATTTTTACTAATGTTTTGATTTTTAAATGAACTTGACTATATATATATATATATATAAGGGGTTAAACCTTAGGGTTTTATTCATTATTTCACAAGTCACAACCACAAAAAGAAAAGAAAAAAACTCCTCTTTCTCTCTCTCTATGTTGATTTCGACCAAAGCCAAAAAGAAACCGAGAGGAGCTCGGTTTCTTGGTCGATCTCAGATTTCAAGCTTAACGGTTACAATGTTCGTGAATCTTCGTGATTATTGATCAACTAGAAGATTGTCGTTTGACATCATCACTCATTGACTACTTCTTGAGCAACTAAGACAATAATGTTCTAACTCTATATATGATAAAAATCAAATCTTTAAGAAAAACGATAAAGGTCCTAGTTTTACGGATTTTGTGAGTAATGATTTTAGCAAACAAGAACAGAAAATCGTTTCTGCTAGTTATATATTATCTAAAAACTCATTCTCTTAAAAATTCTTTATAAGGTTAGAGTCACAAATAAATTAGTTGTGTTTAGTGTGATCCTGTCCGGTCATCAAAAGCCAACAACCACAACAAGAAATCGCAACCCTAGGAGGAATTGAAGAAACCCATATACCCGTGGTCACAGAGATTGTAACACCCCGCTAAAGCGGAAACACGAGGTGCCACAGTCAAGATTTCACAACGATAGGAGATACATGACACCAACCATTCTTAAATAAAACTTAAATAGTATTTTACAAAAGTACATCCCAACCAGAAATTAAATGTTTACAAATCGTTCACGAAACAAAATAACTAGCACAAATAGATTGGTGATCACTAAGTTCCATAAAAGCCTTATCAAACCTTCGGATTTCCTGAAAAGCATGTTAAAAGAGACGTCAACTACGAGAGTTGGTGAGTTCACAGGTTTTTATATGCACAAAAAATTTTACATGCAGACACATTATAAAATAAATTACTGGATCTTTTAGCCAATCACAACCACGTGTATACTTGGACGTTCGCTCACGCCAAAATACACAATTATGCATAAGATATGTAAAACTTCGAGCCACTACCAAACCGTTAACCCCAACGAATACCTCAGAGGTGGTCGCTAACCACATGGGCGGAACGTTCGTGCGAACTACCTCAGCGGTGGAACTCATGTCCACATGTGTAGGTCGTCTTTCAACGAGTACCTCAGCGGTGGGGATCTTTTGCCCCACATGTGTAGTCGTTACTTCAGAAATAGTGCACCCTTCGCTCGTCAGTCCTTCGGGTGGGTATTGGTACCAAATAGCGCTATCCACTAAGTCCATAGGCTCCTAAATGAGTTAATGGTAGTGTATATCTAAGGGGCAAACTTTACTCGCACATATCGTCACAATGCATATCACAAAATCATGCTAAAAAGCATACGTGTACACAATTCATTTACCATGCTAAAAGCATTCGTGTACATAATTCATTTACCATGCTAAAAAGCATTCATGTACACAATTTACCAAACGATGCTAGAAAGCAAAATTTTCATAACTTTTATTAACAACATGCTTTTCACCCCAAATACGTAAAAACGTTAAAAACGGGGCTGTGAATACTCACCTCGGGTGATTTAAGCGTTCAACAAATGTTAGTGCGTGCGCGAATCCCGGCTCCGAAACTAAAGTTGCCCTAAATCATAAGTGATTAACGTAAGTTCCAAGTCCAACGGTCCATATCTTAATAAATCGTATCGATGTCCTATATAATGCCTTTACTATATTTGTTATGTTCAACTTAATATATAATAACTTTTTGTTGGTTAAAATTATGATCCAAACACATGGGAACTAAAGATATTTGTAAATTAACATTTTTGGATAATTTCAAATCTGGTAGATTTGGTCCATTGTAAAGGTGTCTTCAATAAACATATTTCCAAAGAGATTTAGGTCTCCAAAATTTTACCTACTGGAATTTGGGATGTTAGCAACATTCCCATAATTTTTCATAATTTTTGGAAGTGTTCTTCATATTTTAAGAATTTTTATAAAATCAGTAGGCATCTTTCATTTTTAGAAAAACATGTCAGGAAAGTTTGCTTCATAAATAATTCATTTCTCCACCAAATCACGAATTTCAAAAGGGATTTTCTAGAGGACACATATACCAAGCTAATGAGACAAGTTTCACATCATTTGGGTGATTTTTGAGGGAGATATGGCCTCTTAAAGTCGTGCATGTGCAATCTGCCACTAAGGGACAGCCTACACCACTAACTTATTATCATTGGTTGATCCCTCAAAAGTCCTCCAAATCACGTGGTTTTGGATTCTTTAGAAAGCTAACTCAGTGTACTTGAGTTTAGGATTAAAAATAATGCATTTTGGATAAGATGTCAAGGAGATATGCATGCATGAAGATGAATGAACTTTCCAGACCAGTAGCTGATGAGTAACAAAATGTTTTTGAATGGTTGTATGGTCTATACTCCGAATTTTTGAGTGATTCAAATTGGGTTTTCTTCCTAACACATTAAACTTCAATCTATCAAATTTTTGTAGCAAAATAACTCAGTTGATATCCTTTTTAAGACGTCCAAACACACATGCAAAAATCGGACAGCAACCTTTCAAGACCAAACCAACACTTTTCCATCAAAACACTAATGATCTTTGAGGTTTTTGGGGTTAGATGATTACGAACTTCAATCCCCCAACCAAATATTGTAAAAATAGATGAAATAACTTTTAAATATCAAACAAATGTATGCATGCATCATCAAAATCGTTTTCCATCCAAAACAAGTGTCAAAACACCATAAACTAGTGATTTCACTCATCATCCTTGTGTTTTTATGGAGAAATCATAGATTTTTGCCACATTCAAACGTTTTAACACATTTTCATGGCTAAATCTCTTCCTCAAACATCAAGGATGATGTTCATCCAACAAAGAGGATTAAAACCCCATAAAAAGATGAAGAAAAGTACCCAAATGGGTTTAAAATCGAAGCTAAACTACTATACATTGCATCTTACCTTTGAACAACACCAAGAACACTTTAAATCATGTTTTTAAATCTTCAAATTTCCAGATTTTTGATGATATTATGGCTGGAATTTAGAGAGAAAAAGAGAGAATTTTAGAGAGAGAAAAGGTTAGAGAGAGAGAGAGTTTTTGAAAAATGGAGTGAAGTGATGATGATGGTGTGTTGTTTAAGAAAAAAAGAAAAGGAGAGGGAATAGGGGGGGGGGGGTGGCCGGCCCCTTAGTGGGTCCCACCTCTCCCACTTTTTTTTTTTTTTTTGATGAATTACTTAAATATCTACACTGTATTTTCAAACGCAGTATCGGGTTTTTCGCGTTTTCGGTAGAAACCGATTTTTCGAGGGAAATTTTGGACTGTTTAAATTAGTTTACTTATTTTTAAATAAAGTAACTTAACTTTTCTAAAAATTAACTTTAATTTGGCATTATAGGATTTTCGGACGATTTTGGACCGGTACGGGCTTTTCGGGCAATTTTCGGGACTTTTAGGTTTTAGCCTAAATTTTTCACGCCAACTAACCTAGTTTCATTTAGAAACTTAATTAACTAGTTTTTAACCTACGGAAACGCTACTGAGTGGATCAAACGAGTAGCTAACCTGAAGGTCAAAAACTGACAGTTGTCACATTTACCCCCGGTTGAAAGAAATTTCGTCCCGAAATTTAATTTTTGTTGCTATCACAGGGGTTCTTTGTGAAGAGATGCGGGTACTTGTCTTTCATGAACGCTTCCCGCTCCCAAGTGAACTCAGGCCCGTGCCTAGAGTTCCATCGCACTTTGACAATCGGTATTCTACTGCGCCGGAGTTGCTTGATTTCTCGGTCAAGAATCTCAATAGGTTCCTCCGCGGCGCGCAGTTGTTCATCAATTTGTATTTCTTCCAAAGGCAAGATTATTGTCTCTTCCGAAAGGCATTTCTTTAGATTGGACACGTGAAACGTGTCGTGAATAGAGCTGAGCTCTATTGGTAAGTCCAATCTGTATGTGACGGGTCCAATTCTTTCTATGACCTCGAATGGTCCAACAAACGGGGGCTCAATTTCCCTTTCTTTCCGAATCTTATCAATCCTTTCCAGGGTGATACTTTTAGTAGCACTTTATCGCCAACTTGGAATTCTAACGGCTTTCGCCGATTATCAGCATAGCTTTTCTGGCGATCTCTGGCTGCTTTAAGCTTTTCTTGCACCAGCTTAATCTTATTAGTGGTCTCCTGTACGATGTCAGGCCTAAGCAGTCGACTCTCTCCCACTTCCAACCAGTTGAGTGGGGATCTGCACTTGCGTCCATACAGTGCTTCGTACGGGGCACACTGAATACTTGTATGGTAGCTGTTGTTGTAGGAGAATTCAACCAAAGGTAGATGATCATCCCAGCTACCTCCGAATTCCAACACACATGCACGTAGCATATCCTCCAATGTCTGTATAGTCCTTTCTGCTTAGCGCATCAGCTACGACGTTTGCTTTCCCTGGATGATACTTAATCTCGCAGTCGTAATCGCTGAGCAACTCAACCCATCTTCTCTGTCTCATATTCAGCATTTTCTGATCGAGAATATGCTGGAGACTCTTATGGTCCGTATAGATGGTGCATTTGGTGTCGTAGAGATAATGTCTCCAAATCTTAAGGGCAAACACCACTGCTCCAAGTTCTAAGTCGTGAGTGGTGTAGTTCTTCTCGTGGACCTTCAACTGTCTGGTTGCATAAGCAATGACCTTCTCGTTCTGCATCAGAACACATCCCAAGCCTTGATGTGAAGCATCGCAATACACCACAAAGTTATCCGTTCCTTCGGGTAACGCCAGAATGGGTGCATTGCACAACTTATGCTTTAACAATTTGAATGCTTCCTCTTGTTTCTCTCCCCAGATGAACTTCTTGTCCTTTTGCGTTAAGGTTGTCAGCGGCTGCGCAATCTTGGAGAAGTTTGCGGCGAATCGTCGGTAGTAGCCTGCCAAACCGAGAAATTGTCGAATTTCCGTCGGTGTCTTCGGGCTTCCCATTTCTTTACGGCCTCAACCTTGGCTGGGTCGACGTGTATTCCTTCTTTGTTCACCACATGTCCTAGAAAGTGAACTTCTCAGATCCAAAACTCGCACTTCGAGAATTTGGCGTAAAGCATTTCGGCTTTCAGCAGTTCCAGCATCAGCCTCAAATGATGCTCGTGGTCCTCCTTGCTCCGTGAGTAGATTAGGATGTCGTCTATGAAGACAATCACGAACTTATCTAAGTATGGCCGACATACTCGGTTCATCAGATCCATAAACACTGCTGGAGCGTTCGTCAAACCAAAAGGCATGACTAAGAACTCATAATGACCATAACGAGTTTTGAACACTGTCTTTGCGATGTCCTCCTCACGAACTCGCATTTGATGGTATCCGGATCGAAGATCGATCTTGGAGAAATACGTTGCTCCTTGTAGTTGATCGAACAGGTCGTCGATGCGTGGAAGAGGGTATCGGTTCTTGATGGTGATCTTGTTCAGCTCCCTATAGTCGATGCACATGCGGAAAGATCCATCCTTCTTCTTGACGAACAACACGGGGGCTCCCCAAGGCGAAGAGCTGGGTCGGATGAATCCTTTGTCTAGCAGCTCTTGAAGTTGGCTTGAAAGTTCCTGCATCTCGGACGGTGCTAGTCGATAAGGCGACTTTGCTATGGGGCCTGCTCCAGGAATTAAGTCGATGTGGAATTCTACTTGCCGTGATGGAGGTAATCCGGGTAGCTCTTCCGGGAATACCTCAGGAAATTCCCGCACAACTGGAATATCCTGGAGTGACTTCTCTTCTGCTTTCTTATCTACCACGTGTGCCATGAATGCTATACACTCCTTTCGCAAATGGCTACGCATTCTCATAAACGATACTAACTTAATGTCTTTCTTTGGCTTCTCTCCGTGCACCCCAAGTACACTTCCATCGGGCAATGCTAGTCTAACTATCTTCTCGGCACAGCATATTGTTGCTTGGTGGTTGGACATCCAATCCATACCAACTATTATGTCAAAACTCCCTATCTTGATCGGGATTAAGTCTATACTAAAGTCCTTTCCTGCTAAGCCTAGAGTGCATTTCTTGACTACTTTGCTGACCTTAACTAACTCCCCGTTAGAATACTCAATTAAGTGCTCCTCTTTCAAGTTCAGAGACTTTTTGTTTAACTTAGGCCTAAATTCCAACGACACATAGCTTCTATCGGCTCCGGAATCAAAAAGCACAGTAGCTGGATAGTTGTTGAGAAGAAACGTACCTGTGACCACGTCAGGGTTCTGCTTTGCTTCTTCTGCTCCAATCACACAAGCTCTTCCTCTAGCCAATCCTCCACGATTTCCTTGGTTTGCCGGCTGCACCTGATTCACATAAGGCCTCTGTTGTCGCTTGGGGCACGCGTTTCGGTAGTGATCTGGACTTCCGCACTCGAAACAGTTTCGACTTCCTCCAACTCTACAGTCTTGTGCAACATGCCCTGCTCGGTTGCACCTTGAGCAGATAGTGCATCTCCCTATATGCTGTCGGTGGCACTTATCACACGCACGCTGTGGTCCTTTCCCTTTCTCTGGGGCTGGTGTCTGAATTCCAAAATTCCTTGCCATTCTCCGTTCCTTGTTAAACTTCTGTTCCGGCTTGCTCCTTACCGGCTCTTCTACCTTCCTTTTTCCCTTCACACTACTACTCGAGAATGCTCCCGATCGAACAGCATTGTTGGTGAGACGATTTGCGAGATTGACTGCTTCTTGCAGGGTCTTTGGGTCTGCTGCCGTTACATTTCCCCGGATTACTGGTGATACTCCCCAGACGTATCGATCGACTCGGTTCTGTTCCGGCGTCACCAGGTGAGGTACTAACTTGGCCAGCTCGTGAAAACGGGTAGTGTAAGCGGTGATATCACTTCCTTTCATCTCATGGTGCCATAATTCAGCTTCCAGCTTTTGGATTTCGCTTCTCGGGCAGAACTCCTCCTTGAGCATTTTCTTAAAGTCTTCCCAGGTAATCTGGCCGGTTGCGTCACGGCCACGGACTTGTACTTGGGTGTTCCACCACGTCAGAGCTCGTCCTTGGAGTAGACAGGCGGCATACTCGACCTTGTTCCTTTCAAGGCATTTGCTGATATGAAGGACAGATTCCATGCTTTCGATCCATGCTAGTAAACCGACTGCTCCCTCGGTTCCGTGGAATTCCTTAGGATTACAACTCCGAAAAGTTTTGTAAGTACAGTCTCTTTCTCTTGCTCCTTGATTGTTGTTTTGGTTAGCGTTAAACCCAGCTGCCACTTGGCTGACTATATTGGGTAATGAGGCCATTACTTGTTCCGATACAAGTCTTGCAAGCTCGGGGTCTTGTCTTCTCGGAGGCATTTTTCTAAAACAATACCATTTTCAATCGTTTTAGTGACTTCTATGCGACCTTATTGTAGTTACGCTCTACTTAATTTTCATAAGTCAAGGGCCATGCAATTCCATGCCATTACTCTAACGTAGTGCTTTCATTCATTCCAAGCAACCATAATAAACATGCAGTCAAAATATCAATAGCAAACATTCGTTGCATAAAATCCGAGTTTCAAAATATCCATCAAAATATCCAGAACATGGTAGCAATACAACCATCCAAAATAAAGCATAAAGTTCAACAATCAGGCATCATGCCTCAAAATAACAGTTCCAATAACAGGTTCATCAAATACAGTATACTAATAGATCCCATCTCCTAGAATCTCGCCCTCCAGACAGCCCACCCGAACAGCAGGACCACCAAGGCTACCACCGCATACACCACTGAGTACAAGTGGTGAAGCGAGTCCATGGTGTGGCCAAGAAGAGTCACCACACGAGTGAGCTGCTGGCTATCAGCTCCGGCCACATCGATCAGGGAATCGATCATATGATCGTGGTGGTCGATCATATGCTCATGGATACCCTGACCTCGGGCGAGGCGGGCGACCTCCTGACGCTCAGTCGGGCTCATGCCTCTCAGGCAAAGGACAGGGGCACGAGTCATGTGTGGCGGTCGGGGGACCGGTGATGGTCGGGCAACAGGTGGTGGTCGGGCGGCAGGCGGCACCGGAGACGATGGTCGGTAGGGCGGTGGAGATCCAGACGATGAGGACGAGGACGACGAGGATGAGGATCCACCATGGCCCCTTACCCGGGATGGCCCTGCCCCGTCCCCAGCGGGGGCGCGGAGAGTTATCCGGACAGGCAGAGGCACGCTCTTCCGAGCGGTGGTACGGATCCGGAGTCCGGTCCGGACAGCAGGGACAGGTCGATGAGAGTCGGCGTCATCATCGCTGTAAGGGTCACGTTCCCGGTCGATGGGCTGGGAACGGGGAGCAACACTCCTACTCCTAGAGGGCTCGTGGGACCCTAGGGATTGGTTCTCGGACGGGTCGGTTTCCTGTGACATGGTAACTGCGATAAAAGATTTAAGTTAATATACAGGATAAAACTTCGAAAATTGTGCATGCCAATGTGAATTCACAAAAATACATTTTTCAGGAAATTCCTAGAAGGTTCCTACTTTTAAGTTGTAACGGTATCATTAGTTTATAGATCCTATCCTACTTATATCATGGCTATGCGTAGGTGATCAGGCTCCGCATTTCTATGATATACCAGGACAGCACCTATTCTAATCATACAGGTTTTTAAATTCTCCTATACCTTGAAATCTTATAATTTAAAAGTTTTAACTTCTTTTCGAAAAAGGTTGGTTATAGTACTTGGTTTTTATGAAAAACCGGTGTTCTCTATAACCTATGGCTCTGATACCAAGTCTGTAACACCCCGCTAAAGCGGAAACACGAGGTGCCACAGTCAAGATTTCACAACGATAGGAGATACATGACACCAACCATTCTTAAATAAAACTTAAATAGTATTTTACAAAAGTACATCCCAACCAGAAATTAAATGTTTACAAATCGTTCACGAAACAAAATAACTAGCACAAATAGATTGGTGATCACTAAGTTCCATAAAAGCCTTATCAAACGTTCGGATTTCCTGAAAAGCATGTTAAAAGAGACGTCAACTACGAGAGTTGGTGAGTTCACAGGTTTTTATATGCACAAAAAATTTTACATGCAGACACATTATAAAATAAATTACTGGATCTTTTAGCCAATCACAACCACGTGTATACTTGGACGTTCGCTCACGCCAAAATACACAATTATGCATAAGATATGTAAAACTTCGAGCCACTACCAAACCGTTAACCCCAACGAATACCTCAGAGGTGGTCGCTAACCACATGGGCGGAACGTTCGTGCGAACTACCTCAGCGGTGGAACTCATGTCCACATGTGTAGGTCGTCTTTCAACGAGTACCTCAGCGGTGGGGATCTTTTGCTCCACATGTGTAGTCGTTACTTCAGAAATAGTGCACCCTTCGCTCGTCAGTCCTTCGGGTGGGTATTGGTACCAAATAGCGCTATCCACTAAGTCCATAGGCTCCTAAATGAGTTAATGGTAGTGTATATTCTAAGGGGCAAACTTTACTCGCACATATCGTCACAATGCATACTCACAAAATCATGCTAAAAAGCATACGTGTACACAATTCATTTACCATGCTAAAAGCATTCGTGTACATAATTCATTTACCATGCTAAAAAGCATTCATGTACACAATTTACCAAACGATGCTAGAAAGCAAAATTTTCATAACTTTTATTAACAACATGCTTTTCACCCCAAATACGTAAAAACGTTAAAAACGGGGCTGTGAATACTCACCTCGGGTGATTTAAGCGTTCAACAAATGTTAGTGCGTGCGCGAATCCCGGCTCCGAAACTAAAGTTGCCCTAAATCATAAGTGATTAACGTAAGTTCCAAGTCCAACGGCCCATATCTTAATAAATCGTATCGATGTCCTATATAATGCCTTTACTATATTTGTTATGTTCAACTTAATATATAATAACTTTTTGTTGGTTAAAATTATGATCCAAACACATGGGAACTAAAGATATTTGTAAATTAACATTTTTGGATAATTTCAAATCTGGTAGATTTGGTCCATTGTAAAGGTGTCTTCAATAAACATATTTCCAAAGAGATTTAGGTCTCCAAAATTTTACCTACTGGAATTTGGGATGTTAGCAACATTCCCATAATTTTTCATAATTTTTGGAAGTGTTCTTCATATTTTAAGAATTTTTATAAAATCAGTAGGCATCTTTCATTTTTAGAAAAACATGTCAGGAAAGTTTGCTTCATAAATAATTCATTTCTCCACCAAATCACGAATTTCAAAAGGGATTTTCTAGAGGACACATATACCAAGCTAATGAGACAAGTTTCACATCATTTGGGTGATTTTTGAGGGAGATATGGCCTCTTAAAGTCGTGCATGTGCAATCTGCCACTAAGGGATAGCCTACACCACTAACTTATTATCATTGGTTGATCCCTCAAAAGTCCTCCAAATCACGTGGTTTTGGATTCTTTAGAAAGCTAACTCAGTGTACTTGAGTTTAGGATTAAAAATAATGCATTTTGGATAAGATGTCAAGGAGATATGCATGCATGAAGATGAATGAACTTTCCAGACCAGTAGCTGATGAGTAACAAAATGTTTTTGAATGGTTGTATGGTCTATACTCCGAATTTTTGAGTGAATCAAATTGGGTTTTCTTCCTAACACATTAAACTTCAATCTATCAAATTTTTGTAGCAAAATAACTCAGTTGATATCCTTTTTAAGACGTCCAAACACACATGCAAAAATCGGACAGCAACCTTTCAAGACCAAACCAACACTTTTCCATCAAAACACTAATGATCTTTGAGGTTTTTGGGGTTAGATGATTACGAACTTCAATCCCCCAACCAAATATTGTAAAAATAGATGAAATAACTTTTAAATATCAAACAAATGTATGCATGCATCATCAAAATCGTTTTCCATCCAAAACAAGTGTCAAAACACCATAAACTAGTGATTTCACTCATCATCCTTGTGTTTTTATGGAGAAATCATAGATTTTTGCCACATTCAAACGTTTTAACACATTTTCATGGCTAAATCTCTTCCTCAAACATCAAGGATGATGTTCATCCAACAAAGAGGATTAAAACCCCATAAAAAGATGAAGAAAAGTACCCAAATGGGTTTAAAATCGAAGCTAAACTACTATACATTGCATCTTACCTTTGAACAACACCAAGAACACTTTAAATCATGTTTTTAAATCTTCAAATTTCCAGATTTTTGATGATATTATGGCTGGAATTTAGAGAGAAAAAGAGAGAATTTTAGAGAGAGAAAAGGTTAGAGAGAGAGAGAGTTTTTGAAAAATGGAGTGAAGTGATGATGATGGTGTGTTGTTTAAGAAAAAAAGAAAAGGAGAGGGAATAGGGGGGGGGGGGGGGTGGCCGGCCCCTTAGTGGGTCCCACCTCTCCCACTTTTTTTTTTTTTTTTTTTTGATGAATTACTTAAATATCTACACTGTATTTTCAAACGCAGTATCGGGTTTTTCGCGTTTTCGGTAGAAACCGATTTTTCGAGGGAAATTTTGGACTGTTTAAATTAGTTTACTTATTTTTAAATAAAGTAACTTAATTTTTCTAAAAATTAACTTTAATTTGGCATTATAGGATTTTCGGACGATTTTGGACCGGTACGGGCTTTTCGGGCAATTTTCGGGACTTTTAGGTTTTAGCCTAAATTTTTCACGCCAACTAACCTAGTTTCATTTAGAAACTTAATTAACTAGTTTTTAACCTACGGAAACGCTACTGAGTGGATCAAACGAGTAGCTAACCTGAAGGTCAAAAACTGACAGTTGTCACAGAGATGTAGTGGTTTGAAGAAGAAATCAATTGGCGAAAAACTGATTACAAGAAAGAAGATGCTAGGAAGAAACCAATGCTCTTAAACCTTGAACCATGAAAGGATACGTTGTGAAGGGCAGGGGGAAATTGATGGTTGGGGCCATAAGAGAATAAGCTATAAGGCTTCAACCGAACATTCTTTTATGACCAAGAGAATAAGCTATAAGGCTTATACAGCTCACCCATATTTTTTAATTAATAGGTCAAGATGACTAATTTACCCCTTAACTAACGATTGTTGTTTTAACGGTGTGTGTGTGTCTGAGACTATGAATGAAAAGAAATGCAAAGCATAGGGGCATATGATGTAATTTACTCTTAGGAAAACCAGCCAGCCTTTACCAAAATATCCCCTGTAAGAAGGACAATTGCTTATAACAAATTGGTTTCTGATTTCGATTCTCTGTTTTTGTCATCTTTGTTAGAAGGAAGTATAGAGAGAATTACTGAATTAGCATGTTTTCTTCAACGGCCATGAACATCCCCAAAATTCATGGTTATCTTCTTAAACCCCCAATTTCTCATCTTCCCCATCCCACCACCACCTCCCCTGCAACATACCACCATAAACTCAACAAGCTCTCCAATCTCTCATCATCAACCTCAATCCTCTCTTCCCGTCCCCAATATCCCATCATCTCAAAAATCAATGCTAGGGTTTCAGAAATTGGGGCCCCGTTATGGACACAGAAAGACGACGCAGAGGACTTGACCATGGATGGAGAGGTTTATCACAAGACTTTGAGGTTGGTGGAATGTGCAATGTTTGCTGCTCTTGGTGGCTTGGCGTATATCTTAAGCAGTTCTCTTGCTATTGAGGTACTGGCATTTTGTCCAACACTTGGTGGGTGTTATGGAATTGTCAGTATTTGTACATGTACATACTTGAAGGAGGGGTGTTACTAGCTTGCAAACTTTGATTTATTTATGATTTATGCAAGATTGTGTATATTATGTTTTTATACATGTAAATACTTGGGGCTGTGTTTGGCAAAAATAAGGTAGCTTATAAGCCATCTGATAAGCTAGTTCATCCAAACATGTATCATAAGCTTGTTTTTTGAAACACTAGTTAGAGTAGCGTTTTGGGAGTTTTTCGTAGCTTTTTGTAATTATACCCTTGTTATTATTGATTATTATACCCCAACATACCCTTTTTGGTCATTTTACATACTCATAAGCTAGTTTTTGCCAAACATAATTTATTTATAAGCTAGCTTATCAGCTACTAGCTAACTTATTAGTCAACAACTACTTATCAACTAGTTTGCCAAACACAGCCTTGATTGATAGATAGTAGGAACTCAGGATTGTAGTGAATGTTTCTGGCATGAGATAAAGAAGTACTAAAGTAAGATTAAGCACGAAGCACCCTATGCTACCTATGATAAAAAGAAATACCAAAAGATTTTGCAATGTAGTGAAGGAAAATGGATTTCGTGATTGCATCTAATGTTTCAATTCGGTCATGTCTTCTAAGTTCTAATATGTGAATTCTTATTTTATTACTGTAGGGGTTTGAGAGGTTACGCTTTTTGATCTTTGGAGTGTTGGAGCCTTAGGCCGTGATAAAAAGGAAGTCTAAAATTTATTTAGAAAGGCTTAGCACTTCTTAGCAGTGTACACACTAGTGTAGATGACGCAAATAAGTTATGAATAATTGTGAATGGGTGAGATATATGTGTCATATTCCTAAGATGTATACAAGTGATAGCGAAAAAATACTATTCAAAGTAAGATGATGAAAATGGTATGTTGATTTTTGTGTGTAAAACAATGATCCTATACAAAGATGAAAGAGGATGAGGAACAACGAATTGGTTTACATGAAAATACTTTGAACTTCTATTAGAAGCTAAGTTTTATACCCAAACATTATCATTTTGATCAATTATCGTATGTATGCAATATGGATGTTGCACCACAAAATCCCAATAGCTTGATTGTCAACCCCCAAGGGGTTTGGCAAGTAGCCAATTACTAGGGCATGATGCTTTTGAGCACTATGCACACTTGTTGGAAGGCCTAAAGTTTTCCGGGTACTTGTGCAAGGGGTGCTATGCATGGACCATGTTGAATGAGTCGGGCCAAAGGATACAAGTGAAAACATAAATAGAAAAGCTAGAAAAACTACTCCATTGGAGGCTTTTTTTTGGAACGGCAACTCCATTGGAGGCTTCATCGTTATCCTTCTCTTAGTGAAATGCTAGATACTAATCAAATATGTAAAATACACTTGTAAAGGAAAAATAAAGAATATTGTGTACCCAAATCAATCCATCAAGTTACTTATAACAATGACAATAGGCAAATAGATAAGCTTGACATGGAATCTTTCCAAAAAAGAAAATGTTGGTAATTTTCATAGGACACCAGAAAAAGAAAATTTTGCAATTTTCTTTATTATACAGGGAATATCAAGTTGGTTTGTTTGATGGTTCAGTGAAATCAATTTGTTCAAGTTCAATTTAATATGGCCGAAAGGCCAAAACATTGCTGAAGTATCGTGTTTCTGCTATAGCTGGTTTTCTTGATGCAATTCAAATCTTGTTAGTCAACTTAACGTTTTCATTGCTTAAATCTAATACTAACAATGTGCGGTATTGACAGAACTACTTTGGTTGTTTCTTTGCCTTGCCTATAGTATTCTCATCCATGAGATGGGATATTGTTGCTGGTAGAAAGACTATGGTATGTAATCATCTATACTAGTCTATTCCTTAATATCCTTCGCATTGCATCTTCATTATTTTCATTTCATTTCTTATTACCTTATTGTAGGTTGCAACTGCTACACTGTTGCTCGTCTTGGCTGGCCCAATAAAAGCAATAACTTATCTGGTCAGCAAATGTTTCTGTTGCACGCGACATGTCTATATCTTGTTAATTGTATATATGGTTGAAGTTTTTGCATATTTCCTGCTTCCCATGTCTATATCCTGCCTCTTTTGAAGAATTTAGATGATTTAGGTGTCAACCCTATTGAGATGAAAAACTCAATATCATGTTTGACTACGTAATGGTGTGACAATTTATTTCTGCCTTAAAATTAAATATGCGATGAACATGTTGACTGAATAGATGATGTTTAAAACACAAAAATTGTTGTGGCTATTTATTATGAACATGTATAATTCATATTTGAACACTCGATTCAGAAATCATGTTGAACTTGAAGTCTGGATACACAAGACAGCCTTAAGCATAAGATCACTGCTCAGTTGAACATCACAAGCAAACTTTACCAACATCTGAGAATGATTTGGTAATGTGACTGTCATATTTTAGATGGAGTTGATGGAATCAAATAGATTTTCTTGTTCAGTTGCTCCTGAATCAACAATCCATTGTAGTTTTCAGGAAAACAATGCATGTAAGTGCATAGAGAGACAAGCACCTATAGCCTCATTTGATTGGGAAGAATCTGCATCCTTGTCTGAGTTACTAATTGGATCTCAAGATCTGTGTTTTGAGTGTAACTATGAACACTAGGGCTGTGTGGAGAAGAAGAATTATGAAAGCATGATCTGATTTTCATATAAATATATATAGTGAAAGGTTCATGCGAGAAACATAACTTTCTAAGAAAACGCGAGGACGAATCTCAGCCACTCATCCGGTCAATAAATGCGGCTTTGACCGGGTCCCCTGCTTTAATAATCTCCACCCTCCCATGAATCGCGACAATCCTCCGTGATGGCTCCACCGTAACCGAAGATGTGTGGCTAAGATTCGTTCTCACGTTTTCTTAAATTGACATGGTTCTTGTATGAACCCACCTCTCTCTCTCTCTCTCTATATATATATATATATATATATATATATATATATTAATATAGAGTCTAGTTCATTTAGAAACCAGAATAAGAGTAAAAACCGTAAAAACTCATGGTTTCACAGCTTAAATCAATGAAAAATCTTCATGGAGTTGTTTAATATGATGCAAATGTTTCATATAATTCATTTTTTGGTGTTCTTTTTGTAAAAATGACAAGGTTTCATAGGATTAAAAAAAATACGTGAAACAGTTTCATAAGAATGAAAAAGTGTATGAAACCTTTTCATTTTTACATAAATAACACCAAAATATGATACAATTTCATCAAAAAATGAATTATATGAAACATTTGAATCATATTAAACAACTCCATGAAGAGTTTTTGTTGATTTAAGCCAAAAAACCATCGGTTTGAACAATTTTTACTCTTATTCTGGTTTCCAATTGAACTTCCCTCTATTAATATATATATATATATATATATATATCTTATTCTGGTTTCCGAATGAACTTCCCTCTATTAATATATATATATATATATTCATATTTACATTACATCCTTCATATAGGCTATAGCCACTAATAACTAAGATGGTTGACAGCTAACTACTGTAACTAAAGTCATGAACTGTAAACCTTAATATATTCTGTCTTCTATGTCAGATCTGTTTTATGGCTAAACAGCACTGAAATGCAATCATTATTCTTGTGTCTCAGCTAATGCATGGTTTTCTTGGTCTCACCATGGGCTCTTTATGGAGGTATGCAATCGGGTCATCTTATGTCTATTCCTTTTTGTCTTTTCAATTATTTGTATAAGATTTGACCTTCTAATTGTTCCAACATCCCCCCTTACCCTTTTCTTCTCATTTCACTTCTCTTGCTATTTGAGTTGATTTGGAACTCATTATATAATCAAGACTTGAAAGACGCTAAGCTAAATCGAGCATTTGTGTCTAATCCAAAAATGATGTTCTGCCAACCTTCACATTAAATAGAAGAAATACATTGTGAAACTGCTACCACTCATGATCCATTTGGGTCTTGTAATTGCTAAGGATATATCGAAATCTTAGCGGTATAGTTATATCATAAATCCGTTGTTATATTTTCCCCACGTACATAAGAATTTGTCAAGTTCACATAAAGTTCTGGGGATTTTTAAGTTGGAAAATAGTACTGGCTTGCCCTAGGTTGTCTTGTATAAAACTATTCATTATGATGCCATAAGTTGCTTTAAAGTAATGTTTATACATAACATAGATTATGTAAAGAAAATGTTTTAAGGCAGTGGCCTTTACCCTGATTAACCGATGTAGACCGCAAGCGATACCCTTCTAAAATTAAGAAAATAAAGCTACGTATTGATTGTTGAGAAAAAATGCACTAAGGAGTAATTGCTAATAAAATCCTTTTTTAGGCTACTGTGTGAAGTGTGAACATAAAAAGTTTAAGTTGAACTTTGAGGTTCATTTCACTAGCTTTACCTAACCATATTATATTGTAAATGAGAAGTTCGTTTTACCTTCTGCTTTTGCCCCTATGTATTGCCTCTCGTCCGTTCTTTGATTCGTAGCCTTTTTTTTGTTTTCAATCACCACTCAGGTTAAAAGCAAGTTGGGGTGTTTCCATATTTTTGAGTGCACTTGTAAGGCTTTCTCTCTCCCTTAGAGTCTTCACATTATAATTCAAATCTTTTAAGGATTAAGTTTTGGTGATATGTATCTTTAAATGCAGGTTCGAGCTGTGGGTGCACTGGGATATGTCGTAATGTACTCTTTTTTAATCAGGGAAAACATTCTTGCTTTGGTAACTTGACATTCTTCATATATTAGATTCCGTTGTTACCCTTTAAAAAACACCATTTTCGGTATTCACTTGAATTAATCATGCTTTTCTTGTAGATCACCATAAACATTCATGCTTCAGCCACGTTTATCCTCTCATCATTAGGCTTTTTGGCAATTCCATCGATGAATGTAATATATACCATTTTTGGGACCTTGGTTCGTCTAATAACCCTTTAACTTATCTGTTAATTTATATTTAGAAAAAAGAAGATAGAGACATTTGAGATCAGACCTACTACACTTCAACTTCAAACCCATGTGGATTTTTCAATTATCTTTATAAAACGGGTTAATTGTCATTTAGGCATTGTTTGGTAAAAATAAGCTAGCTTATAAGTCAGCTTATGGGTCAGGTACATGTTTGGATGGACCATAAGTTCGCTTATAAGTCAACTTATAGGTCAGGTACATGTTTGGATGGACCATAAGCTTGCTTATAAGCTAACTTATAAGCTAGTTTTTTGAAAAGCTACTCTCACTAGCGTTTTGGTGACTTATAGGACTTATTACTTTTTCATTCCAAATATACCCCTGCTAAGTTTTACACTACCAATTTTTAAATATGCCCTTTTTTTTTGTCATTTTACAGTCATAAGCTACCTTATCAGCTAGTTTTTACCAAACGCAACTTATTCATCAGCTAGCTTATTAGTCACCAGCTACTACCTTATCAGTAATAACCTAGCTTATCAACTAGTTTGCCAAACATAGCCTTAGACTATAATGGTCACAAATAAAAGGAAATGGCCGCGTTGAACATGTTACAAATCCATATGGGTTTTTAGCATGAAAAGTCATGACGTCTGACCTCAAAAGTATCGACCTCTTTTCCTGGAACCAGAAAATGAATTGTCTTTTTCTAATCTTGTCCTTCCTTTTGACAGCTTTTACTTAATTGCTGTTTCTTTGTGTTCCTGCTACATCTTCTGTATGCCCTTTTCTTTACAAGGCTTGGAATGAAGGCTTCCCTAAGATTACCAAGATGGCTTGCTAGAGCCATATGACAGATTAGAAAACCCATCATTGTTTCTTATTCAATTTTACATGTACTTCCATGAGGAAACTAGATTCTCTATTTGTATTATTGATATTTCTATTATCAAGATAGCAGCCAAAGCTTTCATTAGCGACTTGGAAAGTATAGGTTACATGATGTATATGCATATGCTTAAAAATTTATGTAAAATGGAACTTATTGTTGAGGCATCTGTAATACCACCGTGTTGAGATCGATCATATGCAACTCTTGGGAACTCTCAGTGAGTTGTGTCAGAGCAACTATTATTGTATCCGAGATCCTGAAACGGGGAAACAATATTGAAGTCAGAGCAAGTCAAACAAGAAAGTCAAAGCTGGAAAAGTCATGAAGAAAGCCAAGGTCAAAGTATTAATAGTAAAAGTCAAAGTCTTGTAATTAGATAGTCAATGATATAAATAGGAGGAGTTTGTTTATAGTAAGTTAAGGAGCTTAATTGTAATATTAGAGAGAGTTTCTAGAGAGAGAATCCAGAGAGAGTGGGTTTTGTATTGAATTCACATATGGAATGAGAAGATCTTGTGTCTTGTTCTAACTCTTATCGTGAGCGGATTATGAATCTTCAGCAGGGTAATCAAGTTTTGTTCCTCCAAAATCTCTGAGTAGGGAAAGGCTGGGTCCAGGCTGCTATCCCGCTAAGTTTTAGAGGTACGCATATTTAGCTTCCTTCTATTTTATTATGAGTCAACATAGAAATTCTTGGAATTAGCAAGTTCTAATGTTGTTTTGGGTAATATTATTGGAGCTACATGAGAACCTATATCTGAAAATATGAATTTTTGCCGTCCATCTATTGATGCATAATGCAGAATACTCTGTAGCATGTCTATCTTTTGGTTCCATTTATGTTTACCATGTAAGTTAAACATAATGTCCATTTGACTGCAAACTGGTTGCCCATTTGTCAAACTTCACTATTTATTGCACTAAAGTTCCTTTTATTTTATCACTGATTTCAGCCTCTAGTTATCAAGTTACAGATTTCAATGCTGATATCTGCAGATTCTGTGAAGTGGGTGATCTTCAAAAGGCCATGGATTTGGTTTAGCATGGGGGATGTCTTTTCTGACGTCTTTCTCTTGCAAATATTTTTAGATCAGGCAAATATTTTAGTGGATGACATGCTTAACATAGAGATGCAGGTACCTCTGTGGGTTTTAGTTCGAACCAATAGACCATTGAGTTAGATGGAATTGAATTAAACCAAAGTTGGTTTGGTTTTAAGGTAGCATAGCATGGTCTGATTCTGTAAAAAGAATTCTATTGCTTTTACTCATGTTTCAAAGAATCTACTTCCTTTATAGTGTTACATATAATCTGAAACATTCTTATATTGAACCAAATAGAGGTAAACATTTAACGTTGCAATTGATTGGAAACAGTTTAGGAGATTTGGTGTGTGAAGAGGTTATGATTCTTTCAAAATTGTCAAGTTAGAGGGGTTGTTTGATGCGTTTTCTGCTTGCTTTTTAACTACCGCCGCAAAGAATTTATAAAGGGGCTTGGATTCTGATGTACTTGTACTTCCTTACCTGCGTTTCAACTAGAAACTAGAGTATGAACAAGCAATGATGCATATGGTAAAATGGGAACTTGGGTGTTCGTGTATGTTGAGTTGTCGAAATTAAAAACAAAAACGAAAAACTTCGTATTTCCCAAATATTTACAGAACTTCTCTTTGTGTCCACCAAGCGTCTTATTGGTGTTATTTTGTGCAATTTATGAAAATTGGTTAGGTTTTGTTCTTCCTTGACGAGTCACTGTTCAAAATTAACTCCGCAATCATGGTCATAATTTGCTCAATTGTTCTACATGAATGTGGAAAGTGCTTCAGTTATATGAATCTTTTTCTGATTTGTCTCACCAGCCTCATCAAAATGAATCCCCTAAACACATCAAAGGTAGATTTTGAGATTCACTTGAAATATTTAACATCCAAGGGAAGTTCCGTTAACTCCTCTTTGAATGAGTTTAACATTCATTCTTTCAAATTCATTTCAACCATTTGCAGCATCAGAAGAGGAGGTGAAGGAGAGAGCGTCTAATTGGGACCAACCGGTATCCGAGTACATCGATTTGTCCGAGCGATATCTAGGGTTTCAACAGCCCGATCAACTGTAACCACATTTGCCTTGGTATCAATTATTCGTCTCAACACAAGCAAGCCGGAAGCTGCTGGGATCTAGTTTAGAAGCTTAAGAAAGTAGCTTCGCATGTAATAGGGACTTAAGCTCATCAACATACACGTCCTCAGTAGCCTTTGCTTGTGGTGGTGTGATGGTGGTGAATCAACAGTAGCAACAACCTTTCCTTTATAAATTATCTTCAAAGAATCAAACTGATCTGCAAACGAAACCTTGACAACCTTTAGAGCCATGCCGCCATCAACGGCCCGATATTAGACATTGGCTTGGGTTTTGCGGCTGCCAACAATTGCATAAAACCTGTAATAAGGAATAGTCTGGATTTGTTTGAAAACAATACAAACCAAGGTGTGGCATAATGGTAAGTTCCTTATTAGATCTGAATATCAATCCACCATGATTAAGAAGCTTCAATTTCAATCACAAATCTCACTTTTATTGATATGAACAATAAGAACACAATACACACTCTCAACTTTCTCTCTCCTCTATCAATCACCAGATCCGACAATTACGTATCTCTCAATTCTCTCAATCTTCTATTCTCTGACTTCTAATTGTTACAACTAACACAAAAGCTTTTATACCCCTAAGGTATTTACATTTAGCTCCCCTCAACTTTACAACTAATACAAAACATAAACCAAACTTGAATACAACTATATTTTTAACCCTAACAATCTCCCCCTTTGTATTCAAGTTGGAAATAACAAGCTAACACAAAAACTTGTAAACATATACAATCTTCTCAATCTTCACTTTATCAGAATCATCAGCGAACAAAACTTTTCCGCAACAGAAATCTTCACGAAATACAGATAACCAACTTCAAAACTTCTCAAATGAATTTAACTTTAGAATCTCTTGACTTTAAAGATCTTCAACATTCTTCAGAAAAATTTAGCAACCTTTTCAAAGTAAACAATCTCCCCTTTATCCGCAAAATCAAATTATCTTCTTTGAATCATCAACTTTCAATAAGCTCATCTTGAATTAGAATTCATCAACTGATAACCACTTCAGTATCAATCTCCAGATATTTTCATCCAATCAATCTTCAGAAAATAAACTCATCTCTTTTCTTTATAAAACTTCAAACTCTTTTCTCAACTTCAGCAAATCAAACCATTCTTTCATTAACTTTCACAAATCGAACTCAATCTTTAAACCTAAAGGCTTTGCAACCATAAATTCAAAAGATTTAAACTTCGATATCTCTTTATCTCCTCCTTAATACTTACTTTCTTCCCTTAACTGTTACTTTCACAAAACATTTCTTCACAAACCAAATCATCATGTACTTTCAACTGATTACATCTTCAACTCTTGATACTTTCGTCTTTTCTTCAAGCAACATCAACACTTGTATCACGATCAACATTATTACTTCACAAATCATTTCCTCAAAACTTGATTGAACCAATTCCTTGAAATCTTTAATCAACCAAACTTGATGTCTTGTATTCTTCAACTAAATCTTGACTTCTTCAACCGAATATTGGGCTCTTCAGCATAACTCTCATATCTTCATCATGTCTTTGACAAATGTCTTTGATACAATTTCTCCCCCTCATGATGGTTAGGAGAATCCGAAACATCATGAACAATCAAAGACATCATCATCAAATTTCTCAAAACAAGCTGCAACAACAATTCTCCCCCTCAAACAAATATCGCATTCATATCAGATTACTCCCCCTCAAATCCGGCTCAAATTCCTCCCCCTCAAATGATGGGTAATCGGCTAACATAGAAGCACAATGAGCAACTATTGACACAACAACTCATAGAATTGTGTGGCCTATTTTCAGTGTTGGCAATGGGGTAGCACTGATAGGACTTCCAGTCATCACTGAATCAAAGTTATAAGACTAAGTTCTCAGACTGTTCCGGCAATATCACAAAGATATGCAATTGGAATCACAAAGACTCATGCAAGTGTCAAAGAAATATCATCATAATCATTAGGCTCAAATATTGATTCAACCTGGGATGCAGATTGATAATCAATAGACTCTAGTGCATAGAATATGAAGTTCGGAGACCGGAGAGGATGTCTTCCTTGTTTCAATGTCTAAATCTTCCGAGTGAAGATTAGATAGATGATGTGCTAATTCTCCGTGAGAATTGAAACAAACATCTTTTAAGAGATATTTGAGTAGCTTGGTGGGGTGACACGAGTTATCGACATTGGGTCCATGTCTTGTTTCAATATTCATCTCCAAAGAATCGAGAATGAATAGATGATGTGGTTACCCGGATAACTGTATAGATTTGGGAAGGATCTTCTTTTATTCTTTTTGATCCTGTCTCACTCTCACCATTTTCTTTTAACTCCCCCTACACTCAAGCTCTCGGCATTTTACCTCATGTACACCCTCACAAACTAGGTCTAACCTAGGGACGTGTTTCTTGGGTAGATCCTCCGGCTCTGGATTGATCATAGAAACTTCTATATCCTATCACACATAAGTTGATATCATGAAATGATATTCTTTGAAACGTTGAGTATATTCATACCAGAACGTGATATGATGGTGATTCATATGTGATACAATATGTAATGGGGAACATATGTTGAACAGAAATTCATATGTGATAACGAGCACAAAGAAATGGAAAACATTTGTTGATGAGATCATATGTTGAAGAAATTCATTCAAATGCTCTAACAAGTAATGATTGATTGTAGAAATCAAAAATCTTGATCATGAAGTCCAAAGAACAAAATTCAAGCGCGAAACAGATAGACTCAGTAAGCACAGTGTATTCAAGAAATGAATCAATGATTAGAAAGTTTAATTGTGAAGAACAATTCACAATTAATAATCTGAATAAGAATTGAATCATTGATATGAAATAACATGCATTGAAATCAAATTGGAATTCAAGCGAGTGTATTTCCACCGAAGAATGTCAACGAATATATGAGATGTGGAAATAACTATGTCAAGAAAATTATAACGCGTGGTAATTCGTGAAACGATGTAAAATCGGAAAGAAACTAACACAAGTAAGTTCCTTATGATGAATACCACGGTTAAACACAATTAAGCGCAATTTATGAACTAAGGCTTAGAGGGATACTTACAATAACGCTCATATAACACATTGATGCTCGGGTCTTGAACTGATTTGTCAAGAGCCATACACCTGCAAAATCAAGAGAAACAAGATTTTGGTATCCACGTGGATGTGGATCCTCTGTTGTTAAGTGCAATAGGTTTATAAGAATAAATCTTGTAAATCCCAAATCGTTCATCGATATAATCTTCACACACAAAATCATTTCTATGAAAGTAAGAACCATATGAAGTTCCTTTGGAAAGACTAAGAAGTTTATTTCTAGAATAAACTAACCGAGACTTACCAAAAGAAGTATCTTGAAAAGATTTGTTCTTTAGAACGTTAGATTCTGAAACAAAAGATGTTGTGTGATCGACATTTGCATTCGATCCCTTAACTTGCCAAACAAACTTGCATTTAGAACAAAGATGAATACCTGAATGATCAACACGACTATCATAGAAGAGATTTGTAGGACGAATCTGACCACTGGATTTGATGTTACTGCGAGTAGTACCATATGTATGAATGGAACCATGAGGTTTAGCAATTATCTCTTCAAGTGCCTTTACTTTAGAAGAAAGTTTGTTCCTCTCTTCAAGAAGATCATTAAACTTCTTCTGTTGATCAGATCGCAGCCGTTGCTCATTCATGATATCTGTTGATAATCCGGATAACTTTCTTGTAAGTTTGTTTATTTCAGCCTTAAATGCTTCCTTTTGGTTCTCAAAATCTTTCTCCACAAGACTAGGCTTCTTAGGTTCAGCAATTATCTGTTCCAAAACAGTCTTTTCATGTCGAAGAACCTTCTCTTTTTGTTTAAATTGATTTCTTACATCAGATAACTGATTTTGTAAGACAACAATCTGTTTTTGAAGCTCAACACTTTTCTTTTCATCAAATTTCCTCGCGGATTTAACAACTTGGATCTCTTCTTCAAAATCATGCATCGTATTATGATATTTCCCTGCACGAAGACTTGGCTTCTTCAAAGAATTCTTCTTACTCTCAAAAGCACCTTTCATTTTCTCAAACTCTTTCCTCTCAAACACCATTTGGTTCTCTAAATCAGAAATCTTCTTTGAAAGTTTAACACTGTTTAATTCAAAAGATTTTCTCTCATTCTCAAAAACCTTTCTCTCTTCTTCAAAATTTTTTCGCTCTTTCTCAAAAACCTTTCTCTCTTCTTCAAAAAACTTTCTCTCTTTCTCAAAATTGCTTCTCTCAACGATGATAAGTTGCTCAAAATCTGAAATTTGAGTTGAAAGCTGAGCATTCCGTAACTCAAGTGACTTTACTCTAGAAACAGCTTCAGACTCAACCAACTTTTTAGCTGAACACACGCAACATATAGAATTCACAATAGTAGAGAGTTGAAGTGCATTCTCAGATTTTACACTATCTTCTGAATTAGTTGAAGCAGAAACAAATGACGTATCAGAAGTATTTGAACTCTTATGAACAGAGGAACTTGAATTTGAAAATTTCTGCAATTCTCCTTTTAATTTGAAAACTTGCTTTTGAAGATCAGAAATTTTACAAAGCATTTGATCTTTTTCAGAAGAATTCATTCGTCTTTCATCTTCAAGATCTTTAAGAGTCTTATAGTAGCGAAATTCGTAAAATTTACTGTTATCAACCGGAGAATCATCAGATTTGAACTGTTTACATTCCTCTTCTGAATAACTTCTGATATAATCATCAGATAATGAAATTTCCCTTTTACTATAACTGTCATTCAGACGTGCATAGTTGAAAGGAATTTGAACATTATCTTTTTGCTTTCTACGTTTATCATGTTCAGCTTCAACTTCCTCAGATGATCTTGTAAAACGCATTCTATACTTCTTGTCCAGATTAAAATAGATAGTATCATAAAGTGTAGGAACAAATCTGATTGCACGTTTCAAGTAATGTGGATTTTCAAATCCCAAACCTTCTCTAACATTATAAGCTTTGAACTCTTTTGGTTTATTTAGAAAAATTGTTTGATCAGTCTGTCCTCGTTTTAAAAGCATGGTTTCAACCTTTTTAATATGCCCAAGTAAAACTTCTTTTTCTTCAGAAAGTGCAGAAAATTTCTTTTGAATGTCATTATACTCCTTTTCCTGAATAGAAAGTTTCTCTGAAATTTCTCTGAATAAAACTGGTGGCTTGGTATCGGAACCAATTGCGAACGCTTCTCTCGTCGTCATGATGAATCGAACGGATCTTTTGATCAGTAGATGGTTAAATCTGAAATTGTTGAAAAATGCACCAAACGGTTTTCCTTGAAAAAACCTGAAGTAAAGGCAAATACTCTGAAACACTAAAACAACTGATAGTTAGTAACGCAGAGTATATTCAGAAAATTTAAAGCAAACAGAAAAATTTGCTCTCCAAAAATCATAAGAACTCGAGACTTAAAAAAAATAAAATGAAAACAATAAAACCAAAATAACCTCACCCAAAAACAATAGAATGACTCGAGATACTCGTAGATTAGAAAAAATAATATGCCTCGATTAATAAAAGTCAAAATTCACTCAAAAATGAAAATGGTTCGAGACATATTGAAAAATACTCAAAAAGAACACTTGACTCGAGATATTTTGAAAAAATATTCACAAAATGAAGCCCAAGACTCGAAATACTGAAATATGGCTCGAAATACGGTATTTACGTGCCAAAATACGCTCAAAATACGCAAAATACGCTCAAAATATGCTCCCACTCGAGATACACTCGAAATACACTCGAGATACTCTTCATACGCTGAAAAACGCGCCCCCACGCGCCGAAAATACGATCCACGCACTCGAGATACGAGTCTACGCGCTCAAACGCGCTCCAAATGACGTCTCACGCGCTTTCACGCGCTACAGAAAAAGACATGCTGACAGAGGTGACACGCTCTCATACGCGCTTTGCCTGACAGACCTTACACGTCTCTCGAGATGGTCTCCTGACGCGCTGAGACACCTGGTCCACGCGCCTGACAAATGCTCCACACGAGATGCTGACGTCTGACAGCTTTTGACCAAGCTGACCCTGTTTGCTTACACTTTCTTCACGCGTCTCACGAGGTGACTCGAGATGGTCACGTGACTCGAGACATTTACCCGCTGACGTCACTCGAGATGACCAGGCACGCGGCTCGAGATCAGCTTTCTTGTCTCCTATGAGCTGACACAAATTACTATTTAAAAGACTCGAAATACCCTCTCTCCTATTTAAAAAGGACACTCGAGATGACCCGAAATGACTTTTCTTACGCGTCTGACACAAATCAGACTCGAGACATGACTCGAAACATTCAAAAATTTGAAAAATATGCTCACAAATTTGAAAACTATGCTCGAGATAGCAAACTAGACCCGAAAAATTCAAAAATACACTCGAGACATAACAACTTCTTCTCCAAACCTCCATTGACGAACCTCCATTGATGAACTTCGAACAAAAACTCGAAAAACCTTCATTTTAGGCTCAAAATTCATCAAATTTTCACAATTAAACACTAAAAACTCAAATCTAACAACAAAATAACATCAAACTACATCCAAATCTTCAAATCTTCAAGATCTTCAAGCTCCAAACCCAAATTTCATCAAATTTGCTTCAAACTTCAAAAACTCCAAAAATTACCTTCAAATCTTCAACAATTTCACTGATCTCCTGCTCTGATACCACTTATTAGATCTGAATATCAATCCACCATGATTAAGAAGCTTCAATTTCAATCACAAATCTCACTTTTATTGATATGAACAATAAGAACACAATACACACTCTCAACTTTCTCTCTCCTCTATCAATCACCAGATCTGACAATTACGTATCTCTCAATTCTCTCAATCTTCTATTCTCTGACTTCTAATTGTTACAACTAACACAAAAGCTTTTATACCCCTAAGGTATTTACATTTAGCTCCCCTCAACTTTACAACTAATACAAAACATAAACCAAACTTGAATACAACTATATTTTTAACCCTAACATTCCTTAAGGGTGGTAGCTCCCACCCAGGTTCAAGTCCATGCTTGTGCAATTGATAGCCACTGAATATTAATCCCAAGGGAGCATGTTTTAGCACTAGGTAAAAATTGCCAAGGATGTAGTTTGGGCAAAGCCCAGATGAACCTTAAAAAAAAAAAAAAAGAGGTGGTGTAGAAAACTAGGTATAAAGACATGCATATTTGAACAAAAAAAATGTAACTAAGCCTTTATCAAAAACAACTATTCCAAATTGAAAGCTTGTTATGAGTAAGTGGAGAGGAAAGATCTTTACAGATTCTTTGCTATCTGGATACTCTCTAGTAACAACGTTTGAGAAAATAACACTTGGTCATTAACTTTCTCAACTCACAACCCTCTCAACTCTCTACTCTCAGCTGACAGCTCTGGGTACTACTATCCATTCCTACTACAAAAATACTCTCACTATTGTTCAATTTTTTGCTCTTCGATTCCAACTATAGAATTGTTTGACTTGATATGTATTAGGCATACAATATTAAGTGTTTGACGTAGGATCAAGATTCAAGAACCAATGCAATTTGTAAGGAATAAATGAATAAATACTAGTCACATATCTCTGTTTAATAAACCCAAAAGTAATTACTTGAACGAAATTTTAGCAAAGCATTTACTTTTAACAATACATTATTCATACATTGATTATATATCTTATTGTAATTTTAAACACAAAATATCTATCCAAATTGGATTTTCCCTAATTTTTTTTCAAGAATTCATAGATCTTCATCATTTCACCCAATTCATATTGTGTAAAATGATATGTGATTTTATAAAATGTAAATGTAAGATCATATATATTTTTTTTATACAAATGATATTCAAAAATTTAAATATTAAATATATTTAATAAATATAGTATTGAGATCCCACAAATAATTTACAAAATTCAAACTCCCGTTAATTTTTATGAATTAAAATAGA
Source organism: Centaurea solstitialis (assembly GCA_030169165.1). Lineage (NCBI taxonomy): Eukaryota > Viridiplantae > Streptophyta > Magnoliopsida > Asterales > Asteraceae > Centaurea > Centaurea solstitialis. The sequence goes on along the minus strand of CM058044.1, from coordinate 22,116,998 downwards.
GCTCAATTGTTTAAACTATTTAAATAAATATAAGATCAATAAAGATTATATTACCCAAAATCACATATAATTTTAGTGCCATATATGATTTTGTAGAAATGTTAATGTAAAATCATATGTGATTTTGTACAAATGTAAAATCATATATGATTTTTTACTAATGTAAATGTAAAATTATAAATGATTTTATACAAATCATATTCACACATGGTTACAATGCCAAATATGTCTACAAATCATATCACATATGATTTCAGTATCATATATGATTTTATAAAAATGTTAATATAAATTCATATATGATTTTGTAAAAAGGTATGTGATATAATTATAGTATATAACATTTTAATATATTATTAATAAATTTTACAAAATTTGTATATTAATAATATATTAGAAAGTATTAACATATTAGAATAATACTAATATATTAGAATACTAATAATATAATTTTACTTTTGAACTCTACCAATTTTACATCTAAGACTGATAACTCTTGGTGGAAAGCAAGGAACTTTCCCTATTAATTACAATAATGTCATTCAATAAAATATAATTTCTTTTTACAAAGTATGTGGTTAGAATATGGTTCATTTGTTCCTATAAATTTGTTCCTATGTGAACTCATTTTTCATTGTGAACATGAGGACAATTGAGAGCGCGCCACGTGGCATATTCAGTTTGAATATTCATGTATTATTCAAATTGAATAACATTGCATTCACTGTTATTCAAACTGGATAATACTATAACACTGAAACACTGATTTTAGTGTTATTTAGTTTGAATAACACATAACATTCAAACTAAATGTGTTGCGTGGCGCGATCTTAGTAGTCCTTATGTTCACAACCAAAATTGAGTTCACATTTTAGTTTTCATCTCTCTCTCTCTCTCTCTCTCTCTCTCTCTTTCTCCCTCTCTTTGTCTATATATATAGAGGATTAATCAAATAAAAACCATTTTATTAGTGAAAACTTGAGGACCAATCTTAGACCATCAATCACATTTAATAAATGATTGATAAAGTTGATGACATTTTTTTGTAGATTTATTAAACCCACATAGTCCACACTAGATTATAAGCCCAAAAGGGCAATTTAGACATTTTAAACCCAATAAGATCTCCTTCTCCAACAATCCTATCCCATCATTTTCATTATTACAACTTCAAAACCGTAGCTCTCATGCATCTATATGTTTATATCCGGCGACCTCACCACCACCACCATTAAATCCGACGACCTCACCTCCACCACCATTAAATCCGACGACCTCACCACCACAACCATTAAATCGGGTGACCTCACCAGCACCACCACTAAATCCGACGACCTCAGCACCACCACTAAATCCGACGACTTCAACCATCTCCTCTGTCACCGCTGAGTTTTCTTCCAGATCTGTTGATTTTTCTTCCAGATTTGATGATTTTTCTTCAAGAGCATTAAACGACAACTTCTAGATCTGTTGATTTTTTCTCGTCACCGTTGCCGCCGTCGCCTGCCGCCACCACCACCACTGTCGCTGCCACCGTGGCTCCACCACCGTCGTCGTCCTCCACCATCGGTTGTTCATCACGAGATATGGTAATTTGTATTCTATACTAAAAAACTCAATTTCTCGGGTTCTTGAGAATTTTTCAAAATTACGTTAGTTTGATTCAAAATTGAATATTGTTTCTTTACAAAAGTTGTTTGTACTATTGATTTGAACAACATATCTGAATTTTAACATTTTTTATGAAGATTTTAGGAAATCATTGTTCAAAAATTAGAGTTTTTTAAGTTGTATTCTTGAAGGTTCATCATTTTTGTTCTTGAAGGTTCATGATGTGTTCTTGAAGACTGATGTGGATGATGATGTGAAGATTCATTGGACGAATTTAGATATATATATATATATATTTGAACTCATTAGGTGAATTTAAATGTAAATGTATATTTTTGTTTGTACTCATTAGGTGAATTTAAATGAAAACGGACTATTTGTTTTGTATTTATTAGATGAATATAATTGTAAATGGACATTTTGTTTTGTATTCATAATGTGAATTTATGCTTGTATTCATTAGGTGACATTATAGTCAATCGAAAGATTTATAAGGTGAATATGAATAATGTTAGTCCCAAGGGGTGATCTTCAAGTAAGGAAAGATGTTTGGGATTATAGAAGGGGGGGGGTTGAATATAATCACAGAATTTTTCACTTTTAAATTCTATGTTTATAAACACTTTGAATTTACAGATTGTTTGCGGAAAAGAAAAGAATATTTCTAATCTAAACAATCTAAGTTACAATATTTCACTATGCACTAAGTGACAAGGTTAAGAAAAGATAAGAACTAGAGGGATAAAGAAGAAAGGATTAGGGTAGAAATATGGATGATGAAGAAGTATGGAGAACATCTTCATCACGTCCATTTATACGCTTTGCGTTAAATGCATGCAGACCTACTATTGTGTACGTGCCACACTTCTAGAGGTCCTTTGTACTATTTAATATAAACAATTACCTTGCATGTTGTGCAAAAGGGTGCTTATATAAACAGTTGCCTTGAGGTCTGATAAGTATAAAGGGAACAGTAAAGTGACTGTCCTTTTGTACTTTTTGTGTCAGTAAAGGCGTGTAATCCTTTTGTGCATTAGGTAAAGATATTTGCTAATCCGTCAGGATCGGATACTGATCAGTGAGGAAGGCCCTGATACTGATGATGATCAGGGGTCACTGTATCCTGAGGGTCTTCAGGAAGTCATACGAAATTGAGCAGCCTGCTATCACTGAGTTCCGTCTTCAAATCCTTAGTGATAACTCCAAAATTATACATATTTCGGTAGTTCTGGTTTGAATGATTTTATCCCGTTTTGACCTATTTCTCGTACAATTTACTCTCGAAAGCTACTGATTCTGAGTTTTGTAGGTTTTGGAAGCCTTTGGACGGAAAAGTATGAAAAGAGTCGGAAAAGCACGAAAAATGATCAAAAGTGGACAGAGAGGCCTTCGCGAACGCGAAGATTATAGTTTTGCGCCACCAAGTGAGCAACTTCTAGAAGATTCCTGCTTTTCACTCGTTTCGCGTTGGAGATCAAATGTTTAGCGCCGCAAAGAAGGAGTAGACGGCCTTCGAAAGATTCCAGATTGAGCAAAAAAGGAAAGATGGGTTTCGTTTAAGTACTTCGCGTCGCGAAGTAGCCGTTTAGCGAACGCGAAGTGAGCCGATTCAGTTTTATAAATACAGGCTTCATCCCATTGTTTGAGATAAGAACTACCAAAGTAAAAAATATCCAGTAGAATATGAATTCAGTAGTTAGAGAGTCTTGTATGAGCCATCAGCCCGATACGATCCTAACCCGGAGACGTTTAGCCGGTTCCCGATCATCCCTCGCTGTACGGTCCGTATAATGTCTTTCTTCGTAGTTTTATTTTCTGTTTTAGTCATGAGTAGTGAGTAGTTTAATTTATTGCTTATTATGGTTTGATGAATCTTGTTGGATGATTTGGTTTTGTTCTTAATGAATATTAGTTTTGTTTGGTTTATTGAGTGTCTATCTTTGGCTCCTATTTCGATGTTTAAAATGTGGCTACTTGAAGTCGTTGATTGGGTGTGTTTGTTTTCTAAAATAGACAGGCTCCGATTGGTTAATCAATATCCCTTATCTTTCATTCCGGTGACGCGGAAAGTTTGGGTAAGTAGTCCGCTCGGACCGAGAGTAGACTAGATTGTAGGGTCCCATAACTTAGCATTGAATAGGATGACTTTTACTAGACTGCTGTAACACCCTGCTAAAGCGGAAACGCGAGGCGTGACAGCTAAGATTTCATTGCGATAGGAGATAAAGAACATCAAACATTTCATTTAAAAGTTCACGGTTTACAGTACCATATATTACATAACCAACGATAGTTAAAAACATTCAAACATTACAAAATGTCATTACAAAAGAAAAGTCTAAGTTTGATGTCGCTTGCAACATAGACATTTTCTACTAACTTCTATTTTCCTGAAAAGCATGTTAAAAAAACAAGTGTCAACTACAAGAGTTGGTGAGTTCATAGGATTTTATATGCACAAAACAGTTTCAAATGCAGAATTATTGTCGTAAAACTTTTGAACCACTTTAAACGTTCAAAACCACATATATGCACAAGATATGTAAGATTGAGCCACTACAAACCATTTCACCCCAACGTTATACCCCAGAGGAGGTCGCGAACCACGTAGGATATAACGCTCCTATGAACTACACTGCAGCGGAATTCCCTCCAACTGTGTAGAACATTCCTCAATGACTACCTCAGCGGTCAATCGAAGTCTGAAATAGTGCACCCTCTACTCGTCAGTCAGTAGGGTGGGTCTCATTACCAAATAGCGCTATCCACTAGATCATAGGCTCCTAACGAGTTAATAGTAGTGTATATTCTAAGGGGAATTTTACTCAATACATATCATAATTTGCATAATCACTTGCTCGAAAGCATAATTCATATCATTTTTCATCAACAACATGCTTTTCACCCTAATATATATAAAACAGTAAAATAGGGGCCGTGAATACTTACCTTTGTCGACTTGGTGGTTAGCACGAAGATCCAAACTTTAGTCCCGAGCCTACAAGTGCCCTAAACAATTCATAAGTGACGTAAGTCCTATATCATCGATCCAAAATCCTAATTTTAGTCCAAACCGATATCTATATATAATGTCCTTACTCAAATTTAGTTAGCCAAATGTAGTATAAACGAGTATTAATAACCTTATATAACACATAATTGGAAGAAAAAGTCTTCACATTTCAAGAATCACATTTCTGAAAATTTCGGATGCGGACGGATTTTATCCCTTTGTAAAGATACCAATTCCAATCCTTAATCTTAAAGGGGAAAATTCCCAAACTTTTATCCACTGTAGATGAATGTGTTAACAAAATACACACCAAATTTCATTAATTATTGAATAGTTTAACATGCATAAACAATTTCCACAAAAAGGATGCACACTGGACCAAATCAGATTTACATGCTTGTAGAGTTTAATTCATAGGAGTTTCATTACATCTCCAAATCACAAACTTCCAGAGGGGTATTGTAGTTAACATCAAACTCTAACTAAAGAATCAAGAATAACTTGAAATGATGCTATTTTGAGTGATATATGCTCATTTCAACTCACATGAGTGAATTTGTCATTTTTGGACAGATTACACCACGATTTTGTTCTTATTCATAGCATGCTCAAATGTCCACCAATCTTAGTGATTCCGGATTCTATGGAAAGCTAACACATTGATCTTGAATTTAGAATCAAAAAGCATGCATTTTTGACATTTTATCTAGGAGATATACATGCAACAAGTTGACCTTAATAATCTGACTGAAAGCTGTTGAGCAATAAAAAGTTTTGAAATGGTTAAGGGTTCTAAACTTCGAATTTTTGAGTGATTCCAATTGGGTTTGAACCCCAACTCATACAATATTAACCCATTAAAAATTTAGACAAAAACACCTTCATTTGAACTCCTTTTGGGTCGTCCCAATAAGACGTCACCAATCTGTCAGCTTCTGAATTTTTTAGAAATACCACAATTTCTTTAACAAAAGCTTCCAATCCTTCAAAAATGAACAAGCCAAGGCTATGAGATTATAATCCCTTGCCTTATACCATTAAAACAAGACTATATAACAATAAATTCATAGATTCATACATGCAACAATACCCCATTTTCAGATTCAATAAGGAAAGCATAACAAGAATTTGGGGGTTATTCACATGTGCATGTAACATTTATTAGGTTTATAATGAAAGGATCATTGCATTCAAACTTCTTATGGATGTTAAAATCACCCAAGGTGTTCATCCTACCTTCTAAAACCACAAGAACATAGTTTCATAAAAAAAAATTTTAAACACCATAAAGGTAAGAAATCTTGCAAAAATGGAAGCACAATGTGCTTGAAACAAAGCCAAAATGCAATAATGAAGCTTACCCTTATAAAAGGACTATGTATTTTACCTTAATACTTGATTTTCTTCTTCTAACAATGGTGATTAAAGGTGGAATTTTGCTGGATTTGTTATGAAAGTATGAAGGTGAGAGAGAAAACAAAATTGATAGTTTCTTGAAGAAGATAAAATGAATTAAAAAATGAAAAGGGGAGGCTTTTATATGTGGAAAAGAGAGGAGGGGGGGGGGAAGAGGCCAGCCATAGGGCCCATTCCCAAGCCCAAAACATAAAAAAAAATTTAAAACAAGAGTCCAAATCAGTTAAAAGTGTGACGGTTCTCGATTCGCGATGAATTTTCCGATAAAAACGACTTTTTCAAGAAGAAAAATAACATAAATGGAATGTTTTATTCTAGTTAGTAAAAATATAATAATTTATATATAAAAGACTTTAATTGAGTCAGTACGACATTATATATGATTTTCGGGCGATTACGGACTAAAGCGGGCTTTTCCGGGCGATTTTTCAGGATTTCTAAGTTATCTCCAAAAATATTTCGCTTAATCAACCCTAATATTTCCTAAATAGTTATAGGACTAAAACTTCACTAAGTTTATACTACCGAGAGTGCTTTACAAGTCGCTAACCTGAGAGCCGAAATTGGTTTGTTGGCATATTTACCCCCTGTTGAATGAAATTTCGTCCCGAAATTTACTATTTTCCACGTCCGGGGGACTCCTTTGTAGACAGATTGGGATACTTGTTTTTCATAAAAGCTTCTTGCTTCCAAGTATACTCTGGTCCATGTTTAGAGTTCCAACGGACCTTGACAATTGGTATCTTACTATGCCTTAACTGCTTGACTTCTCGGTCAAGAATTTCAATTGGTTCCTCTGTAATGCGTAGCTGCTCATTGATTTGAACTTCCTCTAATAGTAGAACCACTGTTTCCTCGGACAAACTTTTCTTCATATTGGAAACATGGAAGGTATCACGGATGGCACTAAGTTCCGAAAGTAAATCCAATTTGTATGCAACTGGTCCGACTTGCTCTTGTATCTCAAATGGCCAATGAATCTAGGACTCGATTCTCCTTTCTTTCCAAACCGTAGTAATCCTTTCCATGGTGATACTTTCAAAAGTACCTTGTCACCAACTTGAAATTCCAAAGGCTTCCTGCGATTATCAGCATAACTCTTCTAACGATCCTTGGCTGCTTTTAGCCTTTGCTGAATTGTTTTAATTTTTTTTCCGTCATTTCCTGAACGATATCGGGCCTAGTTAGTTGTCGTTCTCCAACCTCTAACAAACTAAGTGGTGATCTGCATTTGCGTCCATAAAAAGCTTCGTATGGAGCGCACTGAATGCTGGTATGGTAACTGTTGTTGTAGGAGAATTCAATCAATGGTAGATGATCGTCCCAACTTCCTCCAAATTCCATCACGCAGGCACACAACATATCCTCCAGCGTTTGTATGGTTCTCTCTGTCTGTCTATCCGTTTGAGGATGATATGAGGTGCTTAGATCCAACCTTGTGCCCATCGCTTTGTTTAATGATTGCCAGAAGCGTGAAGTAAAGCGACTATCTCTGTCGGAAATAATTAAGACGGGTACTCCATGGCGCATAACGATTTCGTTCACGTAGAGTTACACAAGTCTGTCTATACTGACGTCCTCTCGAATTGGTAAAAAGTGCACCGATTTCGTAAGGCGGTCACAATTACCCATATTGAGTCATGAACCTTCTTGGTCTTGGGTAATTTGGTCACAAAACCATTGAGATTTTTCTCTCACTTTCATTCTGGGATTTCTGGCTGTTGCAGAAGACCGGATGACTTCTGGTGTTTTGCCTTGACTCTTGCACAAGTCATGCATTTACTTACATACATGGCCACATCCATTTTCATCCCAGGCCACCAATAATGCTCCTTTATTTCTTTGTACATCTTGTCAGCTCCTGGGTGTACCGAGTACTTTGTTTGATGAGCTTCGTCCATGATTGTTGATCTAAACGATCAACCCTCGGTATTCACACTCTGTCCTTGAAGTAACGTACTCCATCTGACCGTACTTCAAAGTCTTTTTTCCAGTTGATACAGGGTCCAATTCTTCAGATTTTCTGCTTTTAAAGCTTCCTCTTAAGCCTCGAGTATTTGACTTCTCAAACTCGTTTGCACTATCATACCCATAGCTCAGGCTCTTGAAGGCTTAACCCTTTCCTTCCTGCTAAGAGCGTCTGTTACTACGTTTTCCTTTCCTGGGTGGTACTTTATTTCGCAATCGTAGTCATTGAGCAATTCAACCTATCTCCTTTGCCTCATGTTCAACATCTTTTGATCAAGGATGTGCTGATGAAGGCTCTTGTGATTAGTAAAGATCGTGCACTTTGTACCGTAGAGGTAATGTCTCCAGATCTTGAGTGTGAATACTACATCTCCAAGTTCCAAATCGTGGGTTGTGTAATTCTTCTCATGGACCTTTAGTTGCCGAGACGCGTAAGCGATAACTTTGTCCTTTTGCATCAGTACACATCCTAACCCTTGATGTGAAGCATCAGAGTATACTTCAAAGTTGTGTGTTCCTTCTGGTAATGCCAAGATTGGTGCGTTACACAACTTATGCTTAAGTAACTGAAACGCTTCCTCTTGTTTTTCTCCCCAAATAAACTTCTTGTCTTACTGCGTTAACATTGTCAAAGGTTGCACAATCTTGGAAAAATTAGCGATGAATCGCCGATAATAGCCTGCCAAACCAAGAAATTGTCGAATTTCTGTTGGTGTCTTCGGAGCTTCCCATTTCTTTATGGCCTCAATCTTTGCTGGGTCGACATGGATTCCTTCCTTGTTCACTACATGGCCCATAAAATGTACTTCCCGAATCCAAAACTTACATTTGGAAAATTTCGCGTAGAGTTTCTTGGTTTTGAGTAACTCCAGTATCAATCTTAAATGCTGCTCATGCACCTCTTTGCTTGGTGAGTAAATCAGAATGTCGTCTATGAAGACAATCACGAATTTATCCAGGTATGATCGACATACCCTGTTCATGAGATCCATAAATACCGCTGGAGCGTTTGTTAATCCAAATGGCATAACCAAGAACTCGTAATGACCATACCGAGTTCTAAACGCTGTCTTGGCGATATCTTCTTCTCGCACTCTCATCTGATGGTATCCTGATCGAAGATCAATCTTGGAAAAATATGTAGCTCCTTGCAACGGGTCGAACAGGTCATCTATGCGAGGTAGAGGATAACGATTCTTGATCGTGATCTTGTTCAGCTCCCTATAATCTATACACATCCTAAAGGATCCGTCCTTCTTTTTGACGAACAAGACCGGGGCTCCCCAGGGTGAAGAGCTGGGTCGGATGAATCCCTTATCTAACAACTCTTGGAACTGATTTGACAGTTCCTGCATTTCTGATGGCGCCAGACGATATGGTGACTTTGCTACAGGGGCCGCTCCTGGAACCAAATCGATGTGGAACTCTACTTGCCTATGCGGGGGTAAACCAGGTAACTCTTCCGGAAACACTTCGGGGTAATCTCGTACAACTGGAAAGTCCTGAATTCGTTTCTCCTTTACCTCCTTATCTACAACATGTGCCATAAACGCCACACAATCCTTTCGCAAGTGGCTTCGCATTTTCATGTAGGACACTATCTTAATATCCCTTTTTGGCTTCTCTCCATGTACTTTAAGTACACCTCCATCGGGTAGTGCTATCATGACAATCTTCTCAGCACAACATATTGTCGCTCGGTGATTTGACATCCAATCCATACCGATAATTATATCAAAACTCCCTATCTTGATCGGGATTAAATCTATACTAAAGTCCTTTCCTGCTAAGCTCAAAGTGCAGTTCTTGACTACTTTGCTAGACTTAACTAACTCTCCGTTAGAATACTCAATTACGTGCTCTTCTCTTAGATTCTGTGACTTCTTATTTATCTTAGGTCTAAATTCTAACGATACATAACTTCTATCTGCTCCAGAATCAAAAAAAGCACAGATGCAGGATAGTTATTCAGAAGAAATGTACCTGTGACCACATCGGGATTCTGCTTCGCCTCCTCTGCTCCTATCACGAACACTCTTCCTCGGGCCAAACCTCCTCGGTTTCCTTGGTTTGCTGGTGGAGTTGGGTTTGCGTAAGGCCTCTGGTTTCGCTTGGGGCACGCGCTTTGAAAGTGATCGGGGCTTCCACACTCAAAACAGGTTCGACTCTCTCCAAATTTACAATCTTGAGCAACATGTCCTACTCGGTTGCACTTGTAACAAGTAATGCACCTCCCTATGTGTTGTCGATGACACCTATCACACACCAGTTGTGGCCTTTTCCTTTTTCTGGGGTCGGCGTCTGAATTCCGAAGTTCCTTGCCACTTTTCGATCCTTATTAAACCTCTGCCCATACTTACCTCTCGCAGGCTCTTCCATCTTTCTCTTCCCTTTTGCACTGTCACTTGGAAATGTCCCTGATCAGACAGCATTATTGGTGAGTCGGTTTGCTAGGTTGACTGCTTCTTGCAGGGTCTTTGGGTCTGCCGCAGTTACATTCCCTCGGATTACTGGGGACAATCCCCAAACATAACGATCCACTCTATTCTGTTTAGGGGTTACTAGATGAGGCACCAGCTTGGCCAGTTCATGGAACCGGGTGGTGTAAGTGGTGACATCACTTCCTTTCATCTCGTGGTGCCATAGCTCGGCTTCTAGTTTCTGTATTTCACTCCTAGGGCAAAACTCCTCCTTGAGCATCGTTTTGAAATCTTCCCAAGAAATCTGGCCGGTTGCTTCACGGCCGCGGGTTTGGACTTGTGTATTCCACCATGTTAGAGCTCGTCCTTGCATCAGACATGCGGCATATTCTACTTTGTTCCCCTCCGTGCATTTGATGATGTGGAGAACGGATTCCATACCCTCTATCCAAGTTAATAATCCAACCGCTCCTTCTGTCCCATGAAATTCTTTGGGATTGCATGACCTAAATGACTTGTAGGTACATTCACGGTTCCTAGCGGTATCCGCTCCCTGATTGGTGTTCAAACCTGCCGCTGCTTGGCTTACTATATTTGGTAAAGATTGTTGGATGCAAAATCGGATTGTATCCGAGATCACAAGTTGATGCTCAAAGTGAAGACAAAGGCAAAGTCAAAGAGGACTACAAAGTCAAAGTTTGCTTTTAATGCTTTAGTTGCTTTATATGTTGTTTGTAATAGTTTTGTATTGTTAGGGTAGGTTGTGTAATTCTTGTAAACCTTGAGGGTTGTTAGTGTTGGGGTATAAATACCCAAAGTGAGTTAGTTTGGAAGTAGTAACATGCATACGTATCATTGTAAAGTGAGATTGATTGAGAGAGTCATTGTGCTTAAGTGTGTGTGTTCTTGGTGTTTTAGTGTGTGTAAACTTTGATCCAAGAATTAATGACATATGGCTTCCTGAATCATTCTCTACTTGTTGCATGTTGATTAGAACTTGAATCTGGAACAACAAGTGGTATCAGAGCTGGAAATTCATTGAATTTGGTATGATTTCTTAAGCTTTTTGTGTTTTTTTTGAAAATGGAGGTTTGAGTTTTGATGTTCTTCATTTGATCATGATTTGGATCTAAATGTGATTGTTTGTGGTTAAAATGATGTTTTTACTGTGTTAGGAAGTGATTTAGAGTCAAAATTTGGTGATTTGAGCAGTAATTTTTTGAGTTTTTTTTTTACCTTCTGCTCGGTTTTTTCTCGTTTTTCCAAATTCTGTTCATATTTTCCGAATTGGAATATTCAAAAATTCCGAATCGGAAAATATCAGTTTTCCGAATCGGATTTTTGAAATTTTCCGAATCGGAAAATTTTTTGGATTCGGAAATTGTGTTCGAAGTTAGTTATACTCATTTTCCGACTTGGTATTAGTCAAATTCCGATTCGGAAAACATCATTTTCCGATTCGGAAATTGTCCAAATACCAACTCGAAATTTTTCTCGGAACTCTATCAAGTGTATTTTTCCGATTCGGAAATTGCCCAAATACCAACTCGAATTTTTCTCGGAACTCTTTCAAGTTTATCTTTTCCGATTCGGAAAACTACATTTTCCGATTCGGAAAATTGAAAAATCCGAATCGGAGTTTCGTGTTTTCCGAATCGGATTAGTTTAAGCAAAAAAAAAAAAAAAAAAAAGTCTGGAAGCGTTTTTTGGGCGTTTTTTCACGTAAACTTTTTTAGACTTCTTATCTGATTCTACGGTGAAAAAGTTCAGTCATTTTTAGGAAGGTCATTTTTTCCCGAAAAATGCCGGTTTTTCCGAGATTTTGGTGATTTCCGAGAGGTTGTATTTTTGGACTAAGATTTCAATTTCGCGGTCAAAATCAACTTTCAAATTTTGAAAAATATTTTTCTCGGGATTTCGCTATTCACCGGTTGACTTTTCTGTTGACTTTTTGACTTTTGTCACTAACCTTATCTTTGATCAAAAGAAGTTCTCAGATTTGTATACCTCCAGTAGTTCAAAAGAAATCTATCAGTTTCAGTGAATTATCGATCATTTTCAAGTTCTATTGTTGATTAGTCGAGATGACAGAGCCTGTTGACTATCATACATTATGGAAGAATTATATGACATACAGTCATCGTGTCTTTGAGCTAAACCAGGAAAATCTAAAGTTGAGTTCTGACAAATCTTTGTTAGAAATGAAGATTGTGGATTTAGAGAAGTTATTGCAAAGTGAACAAGGGCAAGAATCGGAGAATTCAGAATTGTCAAAACAGATAACTGAGCTTCAGCAAACTTTATCTATATCAAATGCTGAAAAGGCTGATCTTCTTATTAAAGTTACTGATCTTGAAGAGTCACTTTCTAATGAAAGAGGTTTAATTACAAGTTTGAAAATTGATTTGCAAAATGAGCATGATGAAATGTTAAAACATTCTTTTGGAAATGCTCAAAACTTAAAACTTGTAACTTCTTTGAGGAAAGAAAATGAATGTTTGCAAAAGAAAGTTCATGAATTAGATGAAGATAAGAAAGTCTTTGAGAACAAACTTATATCTTCTCATTCGAGAGTGATAGAACTTTCAAACCAAGTAAATGATTTTGAGAAAATCGTGATCATCGAGAGAAGTAACTTTGAGAAAGAAAGACGAGCTTTTGAAGCTAAGATTGGTGAACTTTCTTTAAAGATATCAGTTTTTGATGAGCAAAAAGAAAACAAGATTTTCAAAGAGTTTTCTGAATCAACATGTTATGTTAATTGTTGTTATGATGATGATGATTCCAACTCTTATGATGGAATGAATGTTTTTGATTCTCTTGAGTCTTGTACCGATTCTTGTACCTACAAGAAGAATGTTGTGGATAGTGAGTTGGTTAAGATTGAAAAGATGTTACAAGATGAAAGAAAGGTTTTTGAAGAAGAAAGAAAGGTTTTTGAGAAAGAGAGAAAATCTTTTGGGTTGAAAAGTGATAAACTTTCAAAGAAGATTTCTGATTTAGAGAGACAGATTGTGAATGAAAGAAAAGATTTTGAGAAAAAGAAGAATGTTTTTGAAAGTAAGAAGAAAGGTTTGAAGAAAAAGAATGTTCGTGTTGAAAGAGATAGATGTGTTGAGTTTGATTTTGAGGAAGAGAGTAAAGGTTTTGAAAAAGAAAGAAAAGCTTTTGAAGAAAAGAGTGTTCTGTTTAGGAAGAAAATTGCTAACTTAGAAGTGCAACTTTCGGATGAAAGAAGTGCTTTTAAAAGAAAAGAACACCTTTTAAAGTGTGAGATAAAAGGTTTTGAGCAACTGATTGCTGAACTAAAGAAACCAACCTTTGAGAAAAATGATTTTGAAGAGGAAAAGAGGGTTTTTGAGACAGAAGTAAGGAAGCTTACATTAAGATTATCTGAATTGTCTTCTGATATCATGAAAGAACAGATTATAAGTTCTAATCTGAGAAAGAAATTTGATGAAACAGTTGAAGAAAAGAATCTTTTATCTGCAATGGTGAAAGATCTTGAAGATATTGTTTTTAAAGTTAATTTGAATGAACCAAAGAGTCCCGATGTTATAGTACAATCACCATATGTTGATTATGCTGATTCTGTGTGTTCATTCAAAACTGCTCCAAGTTCTCTTCATGCAGATGTTTCTTCAACAAAGTGTTTCACTCCAAAGAATCAGATCTGTCCTTCTAATCTTTTCTATGATCATCAGATTGATGGTTCAGGTAAAAATCATTCGAAGAAAGGTAAGTTTGTTTGGAGAGTTAAAGGGTCTACACCAAAGTTAGATAAAACAAAGTTGTTTGTTCCCAAACAAAATGTTCAAAAGAACAATGTTTTTAAAACTAAATCTTTTGTTAAATCTGATCCAATTTATTCTGTAAATCATAAGATCAGATTATCTCAAAAGAAAATATGTTGTTCTTACTGTGGCACAAATAATTTTGTTCGAAAAGAATCGTCGGAAAGTTGGTATGGTACTTACAGTATCCCAAACTATAAACCAACTTCTTTTAACAAAAGAGGATCCACTTTCAAGTGGATACCAAAATCTGTCTGATTTTGTTTTTGCAGGTCCCCATCTCTTTAATGCATTATTCAAGGGGGAGTTTCTGCGATCAAGAGGCTCCTAAATATATCAGTTTAGGACCCGGATTTCAATGTATTGTGGCTTCTAAACATTCAGTTTAGGACCCGATCTTCAATGTGCAAGTGGCTCTTGAATAAATCAGTTCAAAATCCGGTCTTCAATGGTCTTCAAGGTATTATTCTTACTTTGAGGAAGAGCTTTAAATGGAAATAATTGATTATCCATTTGAGGGGGAGTACATAAAAGAGATATTATTTTTAGGGGGAGTGTTATAATATGCTTTAATGCTTACATATTTGAAAGATGAACAACTTTCAGGTATGAAAATTGTTTTAAATGTTCAAACTCACTTCTCGATTCTCAAATGATTTTTCGAATTAGAAGTGTGATTTTACATGTTTTCATATCATGATGAGTTTGACGAATATTTTCTAACCGTGTGTTTCCAAAGATTAATACTTGCGTATTATCTTTTCATATACTTTTCAAGTATTCATACACACCGGTTTAGCTTCTTTTGTCTTGTTATTATCACGTCTCTATATGCTCATATTATTCGGTGGTAATACGCTCGCTCGATATCTTCCTATTTGTACTTCATTGTTTCTTTGATCAGATACGTTCTTCATTGCTATATCTATATCTTGATCGTATAGATAACATTTATTCATTTTGTGTACACCAAAGATTTTCAAGAACATATCTCACATCATATGATGAATCAGTTTTCTCAAACAAGTTTATATCATTCATGTTTTTCATTTCATATACTTGTTTGAAGTAATTTTTATGCTCCTATATTGTTCATATATATCTGTTCGAGCATGTTTCATATTGGCTCATTGATTCACCCGTTGAATCATTGTACTTTCATGTTTAGGAATCGTATTTCATGGGATGTGTGAGCTTAACAGAACTTCTATGGATTTCCAGAACCGGTAATCCTACCCAAGAAGTTATCCTTGAGAAATGAGTGAGGGGTCTCCATCAAAGAGTGGGGGAGATAACTCAGGTGGTCGAGTTATTCTCATAGTGATTGAGCGGAAAAATATTCTATGAGAGATTGGTTAGAGTTGAGGGTTTTAAAAGAATTAGAGGGTGTGAGAACAGAGTTAAAAGAAAAATAAAACTCTGCACCAACCACTTCTAAGCCGGGCAAACACATAATCTATTGGTTCACATTCTTTGGTGACCGATATTGAAACAAGGCAAAGCCCAATGCCGACTCTCGTTTTTACCCCACTAGCTACTCATTTCCTTCTTAACAAGGAGATGTTTCATTTCATCACGGGGACGCAGCACATAATCTATCAGGTTTTCATTTGGAAAATCGATATTGAAAAAGAAGGAAGCTGCCCTGCCTTCGAACTTCATTTCTACACATCGAGTTGTGAAATGTTTTCACATTTTGAGCCTTATGAAAGCACTTGATGCTATTTTCTTTTCATCACAAATACACACAAGGAATTTGTTTCTTTGTCGGAACGTTCATAGGAATACTTTTAGTGTTTGCGATGATTGAACGGAAGCCCTGGGGAGTGATCATCACTAAAGCTCCTTATATAGTGCATTTGTTGTACTGAGTTGCTTTGTGCTTCTCACAGGCATTCCAACTGATTCATGTGTTGTTTCAGGATTTTCCCACTTCAAATCTGAAGTTGAAAAGATTCGGATTATTTTTTGGAATTGACGGTATTTCTTTGATGTAATAAGGGGAATTCTGGAGTAACAAGGAGGAGATGGTTATGTGAGATGGTTTTTGATATCTATGGTGGTACATTCATATGTTTGTATCTTTACGAGCTGAGTTGTTCTGATCTTGCATTTCTATAGTTTTGATGATTATTTCATATTTCATCAAAAAGGGGGAGATGGTTTAGAAATGTAAAGTCGAGAAATGTTCTTGAAGATATTTTGGGGAGATGGTTTCGAAATGTCAAGTCAAAGAGAAGATTACGAGATATGACAAGAGATGTTTGCGAGAGATGTTTGAAGATTGGTGATTATTTGAAGATATCTCGATTCGCTAAAGCTTCGTGTTCAAAGTTTGTTAAAGCTTCATGAAGATTTGGATGATTCGTGAAGATTATTACGGAAGCTTATTGTTCAAGAAAGTTTATTGTTGATGTTCAAAGTGTTGATGCTTTCTTGAAGACGTTTGCCTAATTCTTTTTGTGATCTCGAATCCAAAGGGGGAGATTGTTGGATGCAAAATCGGATTGTACCCGAGATCACAAGTTGATGCTCAAAGTGAAGACAAAGGCAAAGTCAAAGAGGACTACAAAGTCAAAGTTTGCTTTTAATGCTTTAGTTGCTTTATATGTTGTTTGTAATAGTTTTGTATTGTTAGGGTAGGTTGTGTAATTCTTGTAAACCTTGAGGGTTGTTAGTGTTGGGGTATAAATACCCAAAGTGAGTTAGTTTGGAAGTAGTAACATGCATACGTATCATTGTAAAGTGAGATTGATTGAGAGAGTCATTGTGCTTAAGTGTGTGTGTTCTTGGTGTTTTAGTGTGTGTAAACTTTGATCCAAGAATTAATGACATATGGCTTCCTGAATCATTCTCTACTTGTTGCATGTTGATTAGAACTTGAATCTGGAACAACAAAGATGCTAGTACTTGTTCAGACACTAGCCTTGCGAGCTCGGGGTCTTCTCGTCTTGGAGGCATGACTCTAAATCATATCCATAATAAGGGTTTTAGTGACAACTTATATAATCTAAGTGTGATTACGCAACTAGTTAATTCTCATAGCTCAAGCGCTATACAATTCTATACTATCGAATTAACATAATACTTAGAATTTAAGCAATTATATGACAAACATGAATTCATTGGTAATAATAGCAAATAACTATAACATTCTGCATTTAAGCCATCCCAAGCATAACATCCAAATCCATACAAAATACAATTTGTACATGTCAAATGAAACTCACACAACTCTTGCGTTTCAGGAAAATTCTAATTCTGCTACCCGTATGATTAATTTATAAGTCTTATTCTACTTATACCATGGCTAGGCATAGGTGATCAGGCTTTGCCTATCTATGATATATCAAAATAATACCTATCCTAATCATCTTAGTAGTAAAATTCTCCTAAGTTTTGAAATCTTTGATTTTGAGAAGTTATTTAATTTTTGTAAATTGTTGGTTATAGTACTTGGTTTTGTGGAAAACCGATGTTCTCTATAACCTATGGCTCTGATACCAAATCTGTAACACCCCGCTAAAGCGGAAACGCGAGGCGTGACAGCTAAGATTTCATTGCGATAGGAGATAAATAACATCAAACATTTCATTTAAAAGTTCACGGTTTACAGTACCATATATTACATAACCAACGATAGTTAAAAACATTCAAACATTACAAAATGTCATTACAAAAGAAAAGTCTAAGTTTGATGTCGCTTGCAGCACAGACATTTTCTACTAACTTCTATTTTCCTGAAAAGAATGTTAAAAAAACAAGTGTCAACTACAAGAGTTGGTGAGTTCATAGGATTTTATATGCACAAAACATTTTCAAATGCAGAATTATTGTCGTAAAACTTTTGAACCACTTTAAACGTTCAAAACCACATATATGCACAAGATATGTAAGATTGAGCCACTACAAACCATTTCACCCCAACGTTATACCCCAGAGGAGGTCGCGAACCACGTAGGATATAACGCTCCTATGAACTACACTGCAGCGGAATTCCCTCCAACTGTGTAGAACATTCCTCAACGACTACCTCAGCGGTCAGTCGAAGTCTGAAATAGTGCACCCTCTACTCGTCAGTCAGTAGGGTGGGTCTCATTACCAAATAGCGCTATCCACTAGATCATAGGCTCCTAACGAGTTAATAGTAGTGTATATTCTAAGGGGAATTTTACTCAATACATATCATAATTTGCATAATCACTTGCTCGAAAAGCATAATTCATATCATTTTTCATCAACAACATGCTTTTCACCCCAATATATATAAAACAGTAAAATAGTTTGTCGACTTGGTGGTAAGCACGAAGATCCAAACTTTAGTCCCGAGCCTACAAGTGCCATAAACAATTCATAAGTGACGTAAGTCCTATATCATCGATCCAAAATCCTAATTTTAGTCCTTACCGATATCTATATATAATACCCTTACTCAACTTTAGTTAGCCAAATTTAGTATAAACGAGTATTAATAACCTTATATAACACATCATTGGAAGAAAAAGTCTTCACATTTCAAGAATCACATTTCAAGAATCACATTTCTGAAAATTTCGGATGCGGACGGATTTTATCTCTTTGTAAAGATACCAATTCCAATCCTTAATCTTAAAGGGGAAAATTCCCAAACTTTTATCCACAGTAGATGATTGTGTTAACAAAATACACACCAAATTTCATTAATTTTTGAATAGTTTAACATGCATACACAATTTCCACAAAAAGGATGCACACTGGACCAAATCAGATTTACATGCTTGTAGAGTTTAATTCATAGGAGTTTCATTACATCTCCAAATCACAAACTTCCAGAGGGGTTTTGTAGTTAACATCAAACTCTAACTAAAGAATCAAGAATCACTTGAAATGATGCTATTTTGAGTGATATATGCTCATTTCAACTCACATGAGTGAATCTGTCATTTTTGGACAGATTACACCACGATTTTGTTCTTATTCATAGCATGCTCAAATGTCCACCAATCTTAGTGATTCCGGATTCTATGGAAATCTAACACATTGAACTTGAATTTAGAATAAAAAAGCATGAATTTTTGACATTTTATCTAGGAGATATACATGCAACAAGTTGACCCTAATAATCTGACTGAAAGCTGTTGAGCAATAAAAGTTTTGAAATGGTTAAGGGTTCTAAACTTCGAATTTTTGAGTGATTCCAATTGGGTTTGAACCCCAACTCATACAATATTAACCCATTAAAAATTTAGACAAAAACACCTTCATTTGAACTCCTTTTGGGTCGTCCCAATAAGACCTCACCAATCTGTCAGCTTCTGAATTTTTTAGAAATACCACAATTTCTTTAACAAAAGCTTCCAATCCTTCAAAAATGAACAAGCCAAGGCTATGAGATTATAATCCCTTGCCTTATACCATTAAAACAAGACTATATAACAATAAATTCATAGATTCATACATGCAACAATACCCCATTTTCAGATTCAATAAGGAAAGCATAACAAGAATTTAGGGGTTATTCACATGTGCATGTAACATTTCTTAGGTTTATAATGAAAGGATCATTGGATTCAAACTTCTTATGGATGTTAAAATCACCCAAGGTGTTCATCCTACCTTCTAAAACCACAAGAACATATTTTCATAAAAAAAAATTTTAAACACCATAAAGGTAAGAAGTCTTGCAAAAATGGAAGCACAATGTGCTTGAAACAAAGCCAAAATGCAATAATGAAGCTTACCCTTATAAAAGGACTATGTATTTTACCTTAAAACTTGATTTTCTTTCTTCTAACAATGGTGATTAAAGGTGGAATTTTGCTGGATTTGTTATGAAAGTATGAAGGTGAGAGAGAGAAAACAAAATGGATAGTTTCTTGAAGAAGATAAAATGAATTAAAAAATGAAAAGGGGAGGCTTTTATATGTGGAAAGAGAGAGGGGGGGGGGGGGGGGAAGAGGACAGCCATAGGGCCCATTCCCAAGCCCAAAACATAAAAAAAAATTAAAACAAGAGTCCAAATCAGTTAAAAGTGTGACGGTTCTCGGTTCGCGATGAATTTTCCGATAAAAACGACTTTTTCAAGAAGAAAAATAACATAAATGGAATGTTTTATTCTAGTTAGTAAAAATATAATAATTTATATATAAAAGACTTTAATTGAGTCAGTACGGCATTATATACGATTTTCGGGCGATTACGGACTAAAGCGGGCTTTTCCGGGCGATTTTTCGGGATTTCTAAGTTATCTCCAAAAAAATTTCGCTTAATCAACCCTAATTCTTCCTAAATAGTTATAGGACTAAAACTTCACTAAGTTTATACTACCGAGAGTGCTTTACGAGTCGCTAACCTGAGAGCTGAAATTGGTCGGTTGTCACAACTGTTTGACAACCAGTCCCTGTAATTGGGCCGGGAGACCAACCTAGTTAATAGTCTTAGATATTCGGGTGCCTTGGCTTAAATTATTACAATAACCAACTAAACTATACTTTTTGATAATATTTATAAATCATCCATAAGAGGAATCTCCATAACCATAATAAGTACTAGTTTGTCTTTACAATCTTTAATTCATCTTTAGTTTGTTAACTGTTTTTCTTTTAGTATTTTTAGCTTACTCAAACTGCTTTCACAAAACCCCCACTTTTTCTAGATTATTTAGCATTAAAAAGATTTTCATCAAATTACTTGACCGTTCCCAGTGGTAAGAACGATACCTGGACTTTACTACACTATATTACTTGCGATTAGATACGCTTGCCTGTGAATGTAGTAATTATAGTTGGGATTTTTAAGGGTTAAACTTGGTTCTGTTTTTATATATAGTATTTACCGCATCAAGTTTTTGGTGCCGTTGCCGGAGAACGGTAGTTTTATTTGATTTAAGTCTTTTATTAGTTTAGTTAACCGATTCTTGTGAGGGATTCCATCCCTTGCAAGTTTTTGCTTTCTAGTTTTTAATTTTTTAGTTGTTATTTCCTTTTATTCTGCAAATTGCACTTGATCTTTTGGTTGTGGTTTCAGTGAACTCACGCCAGGATTAGTGGAGCCGTTTGCGGAGCCTGAAAGGGAGTTTAGAAAGAAAAACAAAAGGAAAAACAAATCAGGCAAAGTTCTACCGAGAGCTTTGAAATTCGAAATGGAAGACGAGCAGCCTATGTGGACCGCCCAGAGAACAACTCCCGCCGTTGAAACTCAACCGATCACAAAGCCGAACTTGGAAAAGGAGATCAAAGGCCAATTCCTCCACATGATAAATGAGTTGACTTTTGACGGAAAAAGCGATAGAAATCCTATCGTACACGTGGAGAGCTTCATTGATATTTGTGATCTGTTCAGAACCGAAAACACCGCTGACGATGCCATTCGTCTACAGTTGTTTCGATTTACTCTAGTTGGAGAAGCTAAAGCGTGGCTTCGATTGTTGGAACCAAGTTCAATTAACACTTGGGAAGACTTATGTTCCAATTTCATGTGCCGATTTTTCCCAACATCAAAGATCAAGAAACTACGTGCCGATATCCGCACTTTCTGACAAAATGACTAGGAGACAATTTTCGAAGCATGGGAGAGATTAATGAATTCGTGCCCAAGTCACAGATTGAGCAAAAACAAGCAAGTTCAGACTTTCTATAGTGGGCTCGATTAATCCTCACGTTGTACATTGGATTCGTCCACTGGGGGCGTCTTCATGTACAAAACTCCCACGCAAGGATACAACCTCCTCGAGGACATGCTCATTCATATTATTGATTGGAAGTTGGATAAGCGCTTACACATTCCCAAATTGGCCGGAAAAATCTCTTCCGATTTTGATCCAACTGATGAGATGGCCGCCATGAAGAACAAACAGGTAAGGTTTGAAAAGAAAATTGATGAACTGATTAAGTCTATTCATGCCTTGCAGGTTGGTTGTGAAGAATGCAATGGACCTCACCTCACTAAGGATTTCCCGAACAAACCAATGATGACACTAGAGGAGGTCAACTTTCTCAACCGAGGGGAGTACCAAGGGAGATGGAATAATAACCGAAACTTCAACCAAAGACCTCCCGGGTTCTTTGCTCCAAATCAACCACCACAAAAGGCGGATGGCGAACCACGAGTATCTCTTGAGGACCGAATCTTCCAATTCATGGATTCCCAAAACAAAATCAACGAGGTGGATGCATCGAAGGCCGTGATGATGGTGGATGGAATTACAAACGCAAAGTCTTGGACCAATATCTATAATAAAAAGTATGAGCCATCCGATAGCGATAGTGTTTCAGACTACGCTACGGATTATGATCCAGACCTTCCAGAGGGCATTACTTTCACGCTTGATAACTTGACGCTTTGGGAGCCAATCTATTTAGATGATAAGGACGATGATGAGAATGGCAAGCAAGGAGGATACGCGGAATTCTTGATTCCAACACCTAACAAAGGAAAGGAGAAAGCAGACGAGGACACCTCCAAACTAACTTATGTTGCACCTATCAAGCATGATTCAAGGAGTTATAGTTTACCGATTTCTACTTTTGATAAATTTACCGGTTTTGCTTTGATTGATTCGGGTGCGCACTTACCTTGATGCCGGTCTCTTATTGTAGGAAAATCGAAGTGAAAAAGCTAGCGCCGACGACATACCAATACCGTGGAATCAACGGTTACATGACAAAGCCTCTTGGGATAGTAGAGGATATTCCGATACGCATCGGGGATTTCATATACCCCACGAACTTCATAGTTGCGGACCTCCCAAAAAACATGTAAATTCCAATTATCTTCGGGAGAGCTTTCTTACACACCGCTGATGCGGTAATTATCGTATATAAAAAGCGTAACAAGTTTTAACCTCTAATGCCTAGCCACCGTCTTACCACATATACAGGCAAGCGTACCTGATCGTGAGTAATATAGTGTAGGAAAGTCCAGGTATCGTATCTACCACTGGGAACGGTCAAGTTATCGTAGATTATTAGTCTAAATCGGTTTAATTAACCTAAAGGGGGGTTTTATATGAAAAAGGTTTGAATACTTAAAAGACAATTAAATAAGTAAAAACTAAGAAAGCAATTAAAAGATTGATTTTAGATTATATTAAGGAAAAACAGCAGTACTTATCATGGTGAAGTGAATCCCCAAAATGGATGATATGAATAAGTCGAAGGTTTGGTTGTTTTGACTATTGTAGGAATTTAAGTCTGGGACACCCTAACATGTGAGGATTATGGTTAATGACTAGGACACGATCCTCCTAATCCCAATCCTAAATCGTTTGGTCCACAATCTAGAATCGGTAAACCCTTCCTAATCAATATTGCGATGGCTCTTTTACTATCCGGTCACTCTTGGTCCAAGTAACCCCTTAACACAACTTCTTGGTCCAAAGTCAGGCTAAGGTAGGTTGATTATCCTTTCAAAGTCTATCTGTTTTGGTCCAACAAATACACCCAACCAATTGAATTCAAATTGCCAAAACACTATTAATCAGAAAAGAACCATAACACACATTCAATTAATCAAAACAAACCAGTAAACATTAATCACAAAATTATCATCCATAAAGGTTCATCGACCATGACAAGCACTACTACTAACAACTACTCACTACGCATAATGAAAAAGAAAACAAAAGTAGACATCGACATGGTACCGACAGTACAACGACAGATGATCGGAGATCGACTCCCGCAGCGTATCGGCACCTTTCGTACTCTCACTCTCGTTCCTCCTCGTATCCCGTACCTCTCTCGTGTATCGAACATGCTTTGAACTGGAGGAGGAGGCTGATATTTAAAGGAAAACGCCCAGGGGCCATCTGGCGATCGCCAGACTGCTGGTTTGGCGACGCCAGACACTTAATTCAACCCTAGTCTTCAATTCAGTCGAATCTGGCGGCGCCAGATTAGGAATCTCGTGAACGCCAAGTGTCTCCTGTGTTGACTTTGTGCATTTTTCACGTTTTCTCACCTTTTTTGGTACTTTTCCGTTCCACGGCCTCCAAATCATTTACAAACAATAATAAGCTCTTTTAGTGCATGAAATGATCAGAAATGGGTGAGAAATGGGGTAAAGTCATGCAATTACGTTCGACCAAAACATGTATAATTTTGGTGTTATCAAAATCCCCACACTTAAGCTTTGATTGTCCTCAATCAAAAGACTGAAAAATAAGAAAGATAACTCCAAAATTATCTCCACCCAAGATCATCAGAAAGAACAAAGCATACTCACATAATCGAACACACAAACAAGACTCATCAAGTAATCGGATACCAAGGCCAACCTTTTACCCTTACATAATATGAATAACAATATAAAGTGTATCTCTCGGGGGTAAAAGTGTATATGTAAGTGATCACACCAATACTCGACTAATTCCCGCATGCATAAGCTTGTCACCAAATCTAATCTCCACCACTGAGAAGTTGTCAACCGTCAAGAGGACTTTAGGGTTGTAATGTTAGGCTAAGGGTTAAGGGTAGGATAAAGGATATATAAGTGACTAAGGGTATTGCAACAAAAATTTGAAAACTCAATCAGTAATGATCCAAACAGTGAAACAGTCTGACTTTCAAACAGTGAAGCTTTTGGGATGAGCATTCTCTTTCTTTTAGAATTGGCCTAAGCCTATGGCTTATTTGGGGCACAAATTCTTTTTCAATCTTTTCAGCTCTCATTCTTTTCTTTTTGTATTCTCGACTCTTTTCATATTTCTTTTCTTTTTTAGTCTCAAATATTTTCTTTTCTCTCTTTTTTTTTTTCAGAGCAGCAACTATGTTGCTTTTGGGCTCTTTTCAATCCCATAAAAACTGTCAGATATGAAAAACTGGATCAAAACATCTCAAGATTCACATTTAAGTCACGGCCAAAAGATAGATAAAACAATTAGGCTTAAGGATAAAGTGTATAGTGGGTAACAAATGAAAAGGCTAAGGCTCAAAATGGTTTCAAGGGATAAAATGTTAAAAATGAACACTTTTCAATTAAAGGCTAGGCAAATCAAATAACCTTAAGATGAGGTTATCTGACGAAGGCTAAAAAGGTTAGAAACGAAGGCCTCTATCAGTGCAATGGTGATAAATACTTCTCTTATGTGGTCTCGACAAGCATTCAAATGACAAGTTCTACCTTGGGTCAAAGTCGGTATTCCTCACAGAATAAATAACAATTAAGGCTCAATCTCTCAATGGAATTGGGTGAGGCACTCATGGTAATCAGTATTCCAAGGCATCATTTTACTCAACTAATCCTATTCAGTGTTTTCCTATGCAAGCAACTCGGTCTCAAAAACAATCTCAGATTTCGAAAAAAATTGGGGTCAAATCTCAAAGCTTTCAAAATTTTGAAAAACGACAATCCATAAGCAAAAAGTGAACCCATTTAAACAGATAAGTCTACATATCCCCCTCCCCACACTTAAAATTTGCAGTGTCCTCAATGCAACAATTAACACAATTAAGGAGTAATTGGGAAAAAGAGAAACTTCCCGGGTTATGTGACGAAATCTGTTCTGATCTGAGAGAGTGGTGCAAAAATTCGTGCTCGATCATAGATCATAGACCGCAGTATCTACCAAAATGGAAAAGAAAAAGTAAAAACGAACTAGCAAAAATAAAACCAAACCAAACTATTAATAGCTACTTAAAAATCCGAAACAAACCAAACAAAAAGAAAAATTGTTCAACAAACCAAACCACAACCACGCAGTTCAAAGGAAAAATAAAATTGTTTACGACAACCATATCGAATAAAGGAGATAAAAGAGAGAGATCAATAAGGGCCACGAGGTTGGTTTTGCCAATCCTCGTAAGTCGGTAACCGGGCGGAGCATCCTCGGAGTATGGCCAATATGGAGATGGAGCATAAGCGGCATTCGGTTGAATACCGAAGTGGGAAGCCATCTGGTTCATCACTCCACTTTGCCAGTTGGCTTGGTGAAGAGCCTCCACTGTGTTGTACTCCATGTGCTGTTGATGCCGGCCATAAGAAAGTGACATCTCCGAGAGTTGGTTACTCAAGTCTTGGTAACCCGAATATGCTGTCCAATCCGCCGGTTGTTGACCCACATTTGCCCCACTCGTTCCGCCGGTTTCATGCGTGCTCCTCGGTGCTTGACTTCTCGGTTGACTCCTATAAGCTTGAGGATTATGGATCCATGCATTGTAGTCTCTTCCAATCATATGTTCAACTCTCGCCACGCCCATGCCTCGGAGTTGGTCCATGTCGATCAATCCCATCTCCCCGAGGTTCGTCATCGAAGCAATAGCGGCGTCGGTTAGGATACCGAAGTGTTTGGCGAGGCGTGTGATATATTGGCCCCCGACCAAACGACTTCCATCCCGATAGCCGCTCACTTTTGTGAGTTGCACGGCGATAAGATACGGAGCATTCGGATATTTATCATCCGTAGAGAGCTGCTCAAGAAGCCACAAGTCATGCACGGTCACTTTCTCCTCACTCGAAGAACGAGCGTTTACCGCTTGAATGAGCATGCGGTGTAGAAGTCTATCCGACGAAGCAAGAAAAGCTTTAACTTTGAGATTGCCATGATAATCACCATCACCCAAGATCGACCAAGTCAAACGCGGATCAAAATCATCGGGTCTCTTTGAAGTCGCCCACATGTACTCCTCGAATCCGGGAGCATCAACATCCGATTGGGTATATATCCCCAAGGCAAGAGCAAAGCCGACCAAAGATAGAGATCTCCAAACGCCACCAAGTCGGAAAGTCATGCACGATTGATGAAATTCCGCAAGTGCTTTGATTGCGTCGAAATGAAACGTGGCCACAAACTCCACGATAAGCTCTCGGTGGAGGGTCTCGGCAATATCGAAAACTCGCTCCCATGCATGGCATATGTAGTACTCATTGCCATCCTCGTCATACGCGTGCTTCTCAAGAATCGCCTTTATGTTGTTTTCGACACTCATTGATCGAAGAAGATCCCAATCGACTCTCTTTGGCATAAGAACTTGGTGGGGAAGAAGTCGGTTAACGATGTCCCGATACTCCTCCCTCTTTCGAGCATTCAAAGTCGGGTCGTTCGCAAACGATGTGAAAACATGACTTCCATCCGGTGCATGGAAGTTAGTTGCGGCGGTCGTAGACGAGCGGGTTCTTTGTCTCTACAAAATCCAATTACCATTGTCTTAGATGATTTTTATCCAATAAATGCAAGACAAGGTTTATTCATGTCCAGACCAAACGAGACAAATACTATACGACTAACAAGTTCAAGCATCACAATCATATACGAATCGAAGGACAAAGGGATGTGGAACATCCCCACACTTGAACTTTTAGTTCAACCACAATTACAAACCAATCTAGCTAATCAAGAAGGAATGGGGGATTTTGGTGTTCTCAAAATCCCCACACTTATCATTTAACCATAATCACTAGATTTAATCAATCAAATAGCATGCTAGAAACAAGATTTCAATCACAATATAAGGCATGCATCCATCTATAAGCTCTAAACAATCAATGGTGTAACAAGTATAATGTTAATTCCATTTAAGCAAACAAATACCATTGATGCCCAAAACAAGATCTCCAATTACCAAATCAAGCAATCCTCATGAAATTAAATTTAGGAAACGTACCTTGTTCATGTTGGAAGATGAAATTGAAGCTCAAGAATGTCGAATTTCGCATGAACGTGAGAGATTTTGGCGGCGCCTAAGAGAAATTAGGTTTGTGTGTTTGTGAAAAGTGAGAAAAAGAAGGTTTAAAAACCGTCAGTCCCGACTTCGCGTCGCGAAACCCAGGGTTTCGCGTCGCCAAACAGGCAGTTTTCAAAATACCCTAATTTTTAAAAGTTTAGCGTCGCCAAACGGCTCCCTTCGCGTCACGAGGTTCGACATTTTTACCTGTTATCGTGGCTTACCAACTTCGCGTCGCCAGATTTGGAATCTGGCGATCGCGAAGTGCTCCCTATTTTCAACTTTTGAAAATCTGCATCGCACTCCGAATTCGCTCGAATTTGGTTTCTATCTCCTTCGTATGGTTACCTAAGCAATATCAAATGAAAACATTAATAAAAACACATACGAAAATCACTAAAAACGAAAGAAAACGAAAAAGCTCGGGTTGCCTCCCGAGAAGCGCTTCTGTTAGTGCAAATATTATTGTATCCGAGATCACAAGATGAGGAAATAATAATGAAGTCAAAGAAAGTCAAACAAAGTCAAAGGATGAAAGTCAAAGAAGAAAGTCAAGCATCAAAGTCAAAGAAGGAAGCTTTATTATCAAAGTCAAAGGTTTAATTAGAGGAGTCAAAGTCTTGTAATTAGAGTGTTTGACTAATTAGTCTTAGGTATAAATAGAAGGAGTTAGTGTGTAATTAGCAAGGAGCTTTATTGTAATATTCATATGTGTGTGAGATCTAGAGAGAGATTCTAGAGAGAGAAAGTAGATCTTGAATATCTTGTATCAAATTGTTCATGGAATGAAGAAATCTATTGTTTGATCCATTGTTATTGCACTTACAATTGGTATCAGAGCTATGGCAGAAGATTTGTGCACAATTGGATTGAAGATTTGAAGAATTTTGATGAAGATTTGAAGAATTTTTGAAGAAATGGGTTTTTATAGGATTTTTGTAGATTTGTAGATTTTTGTTGTAGATCTTGTAGTTTTGTTTGTGTTTTTGTGTTTCTGGTGTGTTTTCTAATCATCTCCAATCACTCTAGATCATAATTGTACTCAAATTTGAGGTTTAATTTTTGAAAAGCTTCAAAGTTCATCCATGGAGTTTTTGAGAAAATTTTGAAAATTGGATGAATTTGATCTATTTTTGGTAAGTGTTGCTTCACAAAAGTTGTTTGTAATCATGAAGTAAGCAACATATTTGAATTTGATCAAATTTGGTGAAGATTTGTGAAAATCGTTCTTGAATTTTTGAGTTTATGTTCTTGAGTGTTTTTTGAGTGATTTGGTGTTTTGTTGTGTTTTTTGATTTGTTTTTTAGTGGATTTGTTTCTAAAAAGTGTTTTTGGACATAAATCTACCATTTGTTTTTGATTTTAGAGGTTAAATTTGTGTTTTTTAAAATTTTTGGGTTGAAGGTGTTCTTCATGTTCTTGAAGTGTTCTTGAGGATTTCTTGTTGAGAAAGATGAAAATTTGGGAGTTTGATCCAAAAGTTTAAGTTTTCTTTGCAAAAAGTTGTTTGTGAGTGTTAGAATGGTAATTTTGGGATAAAGTGTAAATGGCTCGAGACATCAGTCAGAGCTCAGTCAGACTCGAGACATTAGTCAGACTCGAGACATTAGTCAGAGCTCAGTTAGACTCGAGACATTAGTCAGACTCGAGACATCAGTCAGAGCTCGGTCAGACTCGAGACATCAGTCAGAGCTCGGTCAGACTGGAGACATTAGTCAGACTCGAGACATCAGTTAGAGCTCGGTCAGACTCGAGACATCAGTCAGAGCTCGGTCAGACTCGAGACATCAGTCAGAGCTCGGCCAGACTCGAGACATTAGTCAGTCAGACTCGAGACATTAAAAAAAAAAAATCATTTTCAAAAAAAAAAAAAAAAAAAATCATTTTCAACCTTGGACTTTTAAACTTTCAAATTTTATCACTTTTAGTCCCTGAACTTGAAACTTTCCACTCTTTTACACGTTTAGTCCTTGTACTTGTGTTTTTAATGTTGTTGAGTCATTTAAGTTTCATGTGTTGTCGTTTTTAGTACTTCAAGTTTATTTTTTACCCATTTTCTTCAGAATTATTGATTTGTTTGAAATAAATCATTTGTGCACTACTCACACTTCTAATCGAAGTTTCTGTTGACGATCCTTATTATCCTATGTGCAGATAACAATGGATTCTGATGACGAAATACATTACGAAAGAGATTGGGATGAAACAAAGAGACTTGAACGTGAGAAAGCTAGTCTTACAACACAGCTTGCAAAAGCAGTTGCTCAATTTAAAGAAAAAGAGCTTCATATGAAAAATCATATCAAAGAACAAGAGCTTCAAATGAAAAATCAGATTAAAGAGAAAGAGCTTCAAATGAAAAATCAGATCAAAGAGAAAGAGCTTGATTTTGGAAAACAGATTGCAGAGACAAAGCTTCAATGTAAAAAGCAGATTAAGGAGTCAAGCAAGATAATTCAATTCTTAGATGAGAAGCTTCACAAAATTGGTGTATCTGAACGGACAATTTTTCTAAATAAACCCAATGCACTCAGAGATGTTTACGATGTTAAGTGGGGTTTAGGATATGAGAATCCAAATTTGTTGAAAAAGGCTTTTTGTAAGTGCAAGAAACAACGGATTAAGCAATCAAATCTTCATTCCAAGATTAAATGTTTACAATATGAACATTCTCTCTCTAGATTCTCTCCTTAGAACACACACTTGAATATTACAATTAAGTTCCTTCTAACCATCCTTTCTAACCCTCTATATATACCCTTGACCTTAACACACACATACATTGACTTTACTAATTACATCTTTGACTTTTCTATTAATAGCTTTAACTTTGGCTTTGATGCTTGACTTTCTTCTTTGACTTCCATCCTTTGACAATGTTTGACTTGAATATTATTTCCTCATCTTGAGATCTCGGATACAATAATATTTGCTCTAACAATCTCCCCCTTTGTATTCGAGATCTCTCTTCAAAATGAGCTCCAACTTTAATGATCTGTTGTCTTCATGTCAAACAAACTTTTTCGGTCACAAATTTCAAACAACTAACAATCTCCCCATTTATACACGCATCATCTTCAGAACAAAGACTTCAATCTTGAAATCAGATCATCACAATCAACCAGATAAGCTCAACACATAACAATCTCCCCTTTTTCAAATAACAACTTTGAATCAACACTCTTCAACTTGAAGCAGTCTTCATCAAATCCAGAATTCCCTCTTGAGGTCAAAACCAGAAACCCTTCTTGAGGTAACCAAAGCCAATGGTCAAGGATATTTAGATTCTGAGCTTTGACACTACGTGTACTAAGCTCTTCACCTTCTCAATATAAATCCATCATATCTTCAAACTCTTCAAACCACTTTCTCAACTTCAGCAAATCAAACCATTCTTTCATCAACCTTCATAACTCGAACTCAATCTTTAAATCTAAAGGCTTTTCAATCTTAGATTCAAAAGATTTAAACTTTGATCTCTCTTTAGCTCCCCTTTAATACTTGCTTTCTTCCCTTAACTGTTACTTCACAACACATTTCTTCACATAAACCCACAAAACTTGAATGAACCAACATCATGAAATCTTCAATCGACCATACTTGTTATCTTGAACTCTTCAAATCAACGATACTTGATGTCTTGAAATCTTCAACACATATCATCCTGAACTCTTGCACATATATTCCATATCGTCATCATGCTTTTGCAAATGTCTTTGATGAAACTTCTCCCCCTCATGATGATTAGGAGAATCCTGAGCATCATGAACAATCAAAGACATCATCATCAAATAGCTCATTCAGAGGAACTGCTCCCCTCAAAAGTTGGTTTACCATGCAAAGAACCATATGTCCCCCTCAATCAAACAGCTTATCCATATCAGAGTGCTCCCCCTCAAATCCAGCTCAAGTTGCTCCCCTCAAATGATGGGTAATCAGCTAACATAGAAGCACATTTAGCAACTATTGACACAACAACTCATAGAATTGTGTGGCCTATTTTCAGTGTTGGCAACAGGGTAGCACTGATAGGACTTCCAGTCATCACTGAATCAAAGTTATAAAACTAAGTTCTCAGACTGTTCCGGCAATATCACAAAGATATGCAATTGGAATCACAAAGACTCGTGCAAGTGTCAAAGAAATATCATCATATCAATTAGGCTCAAATATTGATTCAACCTGGGACGCAGATTGAAAATCAATGACTCTGGTGCAAAGAATATGAAGTTCGGAGACCGGAGAGGATGTCTTCCTTGTTTCAATACCTAAATCTTCCGAGTGGAGATTAGATAGATGATGTGCTAATTCTCCGTGAGAATTGAAACAAACATCTTTTAAGAGATATTTGAGTAGCTTGGTGGGGTGACACGAGTTATCGACACTGGGTCCATGTCTTGTTTCAATATTCATCTCCAAAGAATCGAGAATGAATAGATGATGTGGTTACCCGGATAACTATATAGGTTTGGGAAGGATCTTCTTTTATTCTTTTTGATCCTGCACCATTTTCTTTTAACTCCCCCTACACTCAAGCTCTCGGACATTTTACCTCAATCACACCCTCACACACTAGGTCTAACCTAGGGTTGTGTTTCTTGGGTAGATCCTCCGGCTCTGGATTGATCATAGAAACTTGTATATCCTATCACACATAGTTAATATCATGAAATGATATTCTTAGAAACGATGAGTATATTCATACCAGAACGTGATATGATGGTGATTCATATGTGATACAAGATGTATATGGGAAACATATATTGAACAGAAATGAGAAACATTTGGTGATGAGATCATATGTTGAAGAAATTCATTCAAATGCTCTAACAAGTGATGATTGATTGTAGAAATTAAAAATCTTGATCGTGAATTCCAAAGAACAAAATTCAAACGCTAAACAGATAGACTCAGTAAGCACAGTGTATTCAATAAAGGAATCAATGATTAGAAAGTTTAATTGTGAAGAACAATTCACAATTAATAATCTGAATAAGAATTGAATCATTGTAATGAAATAACGTGCATTGAAATCAAATTGGAATTCAAGCGAGTGTATTTCCACCGAATAATAACAACGAATATTGGAGATGTGGGAATAACCATGACAAGAAATTTATAACACGTGGCAATTCTTGAACGATTCAGAATCGGAAAGAAACTAACACAAGTAAGTTCCTCATGATGAATACCACAGTTAAAGACAGTTAAGGTCAAGTTCTAAACTAAGAGTTTAGAAGGATACTTACATTGAAGCACATAAATGAAGTACGGGTTCTGAACAGATTTTGGTATCCACTTGGATGTGGATCCTCTTTTGTTAGAGAAATTTGGGTTATAAGATGAAATCTTGTAAATCCCAAATCGTTCATCTATATAATCGTCACTTACAAAATCATTTCTTTGAAAGTAAGAACCAGATGATTTTCTTTTGGATAGACTAAGAAGTTTATTTGTAGAATAAACTAACTGAGACTTACCAAAAGACGTGTCATGGAAAAATTTGTTCTTTTGAACTTTCGGTTCCAAAGCAAATGATTTTGTATGAGCTACCTTTGTACTAGATCCCTTAACTTGCCACATGAACTTACTAGTTGAATAACGATGTTTACCTGAACGATCAACATGACAATCATAGAAGAGATTTGAAGTACGAATCTGACCACTTGAGTTGATGCTACTCTGTGTAGTACTATCCACATTGCTTGAATCATGAGCTTTGAAAATTTTCTTCTCAAGTTCCTTCACTTTGGAAGAAAACTTGTTTCTCTCTTCAAGAAGATCATTAATCTTTTTCTGCTGATCAGATCGCAGTCGTTGCTCATTCATGATATTAGTCGATAATTCAGATAACTTGCTTGTAAGCTTTCTTATTTCAGCCTTAAACGCTTCCTTTTGATCCTCAAAATCTGCTTCCACAAGACTTGGCTTCTTAGGTTCAGCGATTATCTGTTCTAAGACACTCTTTTCATGTCGAAGAACCTTCTCTTTTTGTTTAAATTGATGTCTTACATCAGATAACTGATTCTGTAAGTCAACAATCTGCTTTTGAAGCTCAATACTTTTCTTGTCATCAACTTTCCTTTCTGAGTGAACAACTTGGATCTCTTCTTTAAATTCATGCATCATATTCTGATATTTCCCGGCTCGAAGACTCGGTTTCTTCAAAGAGTTCTTCAGCTGTCTCTCAAACTGCTTCCTCTCTAGGACAAGCTTCATTTCTAACTCAGATATTTTCTTTGAAAGTGTTTCACTTTTCAAATCAAATACCTTTCTTTCGTCTGTTAAAGTATGTTGAAGA
The DNA here is from genome assembly GCA_030169165.1 of Centaurea solstitialis. Classification (NCBI taxonomy): domain Eukaryota; kingdom Viridiplantae; phylum Streptophyta; class Magnoliopsida; order Asterales; family Asteraceae; genus Centaurea; species Centaurea solstitialis. The sequence goes on along the minus strand of CM058044.1, from coordinate 22,082,835 downwards.
TCAGAAACATTCTTTGTAAGCTGCTCAATTTCTGTTTCAAACTTGTGTCTTTCATTTGCAAACTCTAATTCGACATTTTGCTTTTCCTGTCCAGCTTTGTCTTCTAATAATATCTGAAGATCAGACACTGTCCTTTGAAGCTCTAAAATCTCTTGAACATATTATTCTCTGTCTTTTGTAAACCTGTTTCTTTCATTCACCAGATCATGTTCACTTTCATACACAACTTGTTGTAGAGTCTGAATTTGCTCAAGAAGCATCTCTCTTTCAGCAGTGTGCTCATTCTGCTCTTTGAATTTGAGAGATTCATACTCAGATTGAGTCGTTTTGAGAAGATTTTCAAGATCCACAATCTTCTCTTCTAAAACTAATGTAGGAACATACGGTTTAGCTTCGACATCTGATTCTTGAGAAGAATTAATATCAGGATACACCAGAAAATCAGAAGAATTAGACAAGTCTTTTGATTTGATTCTCAGAGTGTCTGAATTATATACAAACTTGACCCTATGATATTTAGGTTCATAATATACAAGATCATGTTTGTCAATCTCTTGCATATCTGAGAAATCTTCCTTCATTTCAAAACCTTTTAAAGAAGGAAATCTGGTGCTCATTAACATACTTGAAAAATCATAAAATGCAGATTTCTCCTTAAGAGCTTTTTTTCAACACATTTGGATTCTCATAACCTAAACCCCATTTAACATCAAGAAAATCTCTGAGAGCACTGGGTTTGTTTAGAAAAATTGTTCGTTCAGAAACACCTATTTTGTGAAGCTTCTCATCTAAAAATTGAATTATCTTGCTTGATTCCTTAATCTGCTTTTTACATTGAAGCTTTGTCTCTGCAATTTGTTTTTCAAAATCAAGCTCTTTCTCTTTGATCTGATTTATCATTTGAAGCTCTTTTTCTTTAATCTGATTTTTCATTTGAAGCTCTTGTTCTTTAATATGATTTTTCAAATGAAGCTCTTTTTCTTTAAATTGAGCAACTGCTTTTGCAAGCTGTGTTTAAAGACTGGCCTTCTCACGTTCAAGTCTCTTTGTTGTATCCCAATCTCTTTCGTTCTGTTTTTCATCATCAGATTCCATTGTTATCTGCACAGAGGATAATAAGGATCGTCAACAGAAACTTCGATTAGAAGTATGAATAGTGCACAAACGATTTATATTGAACAGATCAAAAATTCCGAAGAAAAAGGGGTAAAAATAAACTTGAAGGACTAAAAACAACAAAACATAAAACTTAAACGACTCACAAACTTGAAATCACAAGTACAAGGACTACAAGTGTAAAAATGTGAAAAATTTCAAGTTCAGGGACTAAAAATGATAAACTTTGAAAGTTTAAAAGTCCAGGGGTTGAAAATGAAACTTTTTGAAACTTTAAGTCCAGGTACTAAAAGTGACAAAAGCTGAAAGTTAACAAACTAACAGACTTAACAGAAGCTGGACTAAAAATGTAATAAAACTAACGAAAAAAAAAAATAACGGAACATACAAAAGCTTAACAAAACACTACCGAATGACACCGAAAAATTACGAAACGAAAACTAAATGACAATCAACTTCCTCATCTACCAAACCGTAACACCGAGCCACGATCGAAACGTCTCGAGGTAGTCCCGAATTGAGCTCGAAAAATTCGATAAAAATGTTTCTCGTATCACTTTTAACGCGCGTCGAACAACGTTGAAAACTCGCTGATTGAACCTGAAAATTTCACGAGACAATACTCTATCAGTCAAACTTTCAAGAAAAACAAAAATGATTTCCCGGCAAAAACCGCTTGATCATCGAAATCGTCCCGCAAAATGACCGGTTGTCATGAATTTCACATAAAATGATGAAATTCGTTGTGAAGGCTTGACTTGAGATCGCTCGAAACCTTATCAGTTAACCTCGAAAGTACCTGAAAATCACTTTTCTCAAAAGATTTCACGACACTCTACGTCTAAAAAATAAAAAGATTTCCCGTCAAAGTCATCTCGAGCACCGAAAACATCCCGCAAAATCACCGTTTATCACAAAGGTCACATAAAATCATGAAATCTTTTCCATAGGCTTGACTTGAGAACGCTCGAAACCTTATCAATTAAGCTCGAAAAATTACGAAAGTTACTTTTCCTAATAGATTTCACGACACTTTACATCCAGATAATAACAGCGATTCTCGAAAATCAACGAAGATTACCGAAAAATACACCGAAAAATGAACGTTTTAACTCGAAACTAGAAACACTTACAAAATATTTGTTACAAAACTCGAAACAAATCACTATAAACCCTCTCCATGATTCTCTCTTGATCAAAGCTGATTTTTTTTTTAATAGAACAAACAATACCCAATGTCATGATTTCTATGCAGAAAATATTCACTCGAGACATCCAGATGGTAAACACAATTCCTTGGTCAACAATCACGTGAAATTTCTATGCAGAAAATTCTTCATACATACTCTTAAATTGAAGTCTCAAAACATGAAATAATATTTCATGCAAAATCACGTGCTCTCCATACACCAAACTAATTTTTCTTTGTAAAAAAAAAAAAAAAAAAAAAAAATCAACTTTTAATTTTCTTGGTCAGCTCCAACAAGTCAACAAGATAATGACTTTAATTCTTTAAACCAACATACACTCCAACACATGTATGCTTGTACTTGGCACACATTGGTGTGAGATAGACATAAGTCTCCACATGTCAGCTGATGGCAAGTCTTATCGCTTTTAATTGAAATCAGATTCCACTAAGCGCATTCATGTATTCCCACGCGCTGACACATGCTGTACTTTCATCAGACATGCTTTAGCTTTACGAGCCACCCATATTACAGCTGACCGACGGTTTTTCCTTGAGAGAGAGACTCGAGACATTGACCATTCTGACCAAATAGTACACTCGAGACAAGTATAGTACACTTGAAAAAGTCTCGAAAACCTCAAAAGTGGCTCGAAACATTCAAAAATGGCTCGAAAAACTCAACAAAGACTCGAAAAATTCAAAATGAGGCTCGAATTATGCTCGAGACATTATATTTGAACCCACAAACAACTTTTTGCAAAAAATTCTTAAACTTTTGGATCAAACTCTCAAATTTTTCATCTTTCTCAACAAGAAATCCTCAAGAACATGAAGAACACTTTCAACCCAAAAATTCTAAAAAAACACAATTTTAACCTCTAAAACTAAAAACAAATTGTAGATTCATGTCCAAAAACACTTTTTAGATACAAATCTACTAAAAAATGAATCAAAAACACACTAAATCTCACAATCACTCATGACCTCCATTGATGAACTTTGAAGATCTTCAAAAATCAAAACTCAAATTTTGAAGCAAAAATGATCTAGAATGATTGGAGATGATTAAAAAACGCACTAGAAACACAAAAACACACACAAATCTACAAGATCTACAACAAAAATCTACAAATCTACACAAAAATCTATAAAACCCATTTTTCTTCAAAAATTCTTCAAATTTCTTCAAATTTCTTCAAATTTCTTCAATCCAATTGTGCACCAATCTTCTGCCATAGCTCTGATACCACTTGTAAGTGCAAGAAACAATGGATTAAGCAATCAAATCTTCATTCCAAGATTAAATGTTTACAATATGAACATTCTCTCTCTAGATTCTCTCCTTAGAACACACAATTGAATATTACAATTAAGTTCCTTCTAACCATCCTTTCTAACCCTCTATATATACCCTTGACCTTAACATACACATACATTGACTTTACTAATTACATCTTTGACTTTTCTATTAATAGCTTTGACTTTGGCTTTGATGCTTGACTTTCTTCTTTGACTTCCATCCTTTGACAATGTTTGACTTGAATATTATTTCCTCATCTTGAGATCTCGGATACAATAATATTTGCTCTAACACTTTTCAGGAGAAATCTGCTTTTTATGATCTTTCAAGTATGTTAATGAGCACCAGATTTCCTTCTTTAAAAGGTTTTGAAATGAAGGAAGAATTCTCAGAAATGCAAGAGATGAAAAAACATGATCCTTTATATTATGATCCTAAATATCATAGGGTCAAGTTTGTATATAATTCAGACACTTTGAGAATCAAATCAAAAGACTTGTCTAATTCTTCTGATTTTCTGGTGTATCCTGATATTACTTCATCTCAAGAATCAGATATCGAAGCTAAACCGTATGTTCCTACGTTGGTTTTAGAAGAGAAGATTGTAGATCTTGAAAATCTTCTCAAAACTACTCAATCTGAGTATGAATCTCTCAAATTCAAAGAGAAGAATGAGCACAATGCTGAAAGAGAGATGCTTCTTGAGCAAATCCAGTCTCTACAACAAGTTGTGCATGAAAGTGAGCATGATCTGGTTAATGAAAGAAACAGGTTTGCAAAAGACAGAGTAGAATATGTTCAAGAGATTTTAGAGCTTCAAAGGACAGTGGCTAATCTTCAGAAGTTGTTAGAAGACAAAGGTGGACAGGAGAAGCAAAATGTGGAATTAGAGTTTGCGAAAGAAAGACACATGTTTGAAACAGAAATTGAGAAGCTTACAAAGACTGTTTCTGATCTTCAAAATACTTTAATAGAAGAAAGAAAGGTATTTGATTTGAAAAGTGTTAATCTTTCAAAGAAAATATCTGAGTTAGAGAGGAAGATTATCCTAGATAAGAAGAATTCTTTGAAGAAACCGAGTCTTCGTATTGGGAAATATCAGAATATGATGCATGAATTTGAAGAAGAGATCCAAGTTGTTCACTCAGAGAGGAAAGTTGATGACAAGAAAAATATTGAGCTTCAAAAGCTGATTGTTGACTTACAGAATCAGTTATCTGATGTAAGACATCAATTTAAACAAAAAGAGAAGGTTCTTCGACATGAAAAGACTGTTTTAGAACAGATAATCGCTGAACCTAAAAAGCCAACTCTTGTGGAAACAGATTTTGAGGATCAAAAGGAAGCGTTTAAGGCTGAAATAAGGAAGCTTACAAGCAAGTTATCTGAATTATCGACTAATATCATGAATGAGCAACGAATGCGATCTGATCAACAGAAGAAGCTTAATGATCTTCTTGAAGAGAGAAACAACTTTTCTTCCAAAGTGAAGGAACTTGAGAAGACAATTTTCAAAGCTCATGATTCAAGCTATGTGGATTGTGCTTCACGGAGTAATATCAACTCAAGTGGTCAGATTCGTACTTCAAATCTCTTCTATGATCGTCGTGTTGATTATTCAGGTAATCATCGTTTTTCAAATAGTAAGTTTGTTTGGCAAGTCAAGGGATCTAATGCAAAGGTAAATCATACAAAATCTTTTGCTTCAGAATCGACAGTTCATAAGAACAAATTTTTTCATGATACATCTTTTGGTAAGTCACAGTTAGTTTATTCTAGAAGTAAACTTCTTAGTCTTTCCAAAAGAACTTCATATGGTTCTTACTCTCCAAGAAATGATTTTGTATGTGACGATTATATCGATGATAGATTTGGGATTTACAAGATTTCTTCTTATAAATCAAATGCATCTAACATTCGAGGATCCACATTCAAGTGGATACCAAAATCTTTCTTGTCTTGATTTTGCAGGTTAGTGGCTTCTGAATAATTCAGTTCAGGACCCGGTCTTCAATGCTTAGTGGCTTCTAAACATTCAGTTTAGGACCCGTACTTCATTTATGTACTTCAATGTAAGTATCCCTCTAAACCCTTAGCTTAGAACTTGCGCTTAACTGTGTTAACCGTGGGATTCATCATAAGGAACTTACTTGTGTTAGTTTCTTTCCGATTTTACATTTCACGAATTTCCACGCGTTATAAATTTCTTGTCATAGTTATTTCCACATCTCCAATATTCGTTGTTATTATTCGGTGGAAATACACTCGCTTGAATTCCAATTTGATTTCAATGCACGTTATTTCATTACAATGATTCAATTCTTATTCAGATTATTAATTGTGAATTGTTCTTCACAATTAAACTTTCTAATCATTGATTCATTTATTGAATACACTGTGCTTACTGAGTCTATCTGTTTAGCGCTTGAATTTTGTTCTTTGGAATTCACGATCAAGATCTTTGATTTCTACAATCAATCATCACTTGTTAGAGCATTTGAATGAATTTCTTCAACATCTGATCTCATCAACAAATGTTCCCCATTTCTGTTCAACATTTGTTCCCCATATACATATTGTATCACATATGAATCACCATCATATCACGTTCTGGTATGAATATACTCAAAATTTCAACGAATATCATTTCATGATATCAACTTATGTGTGATAGGATATAGAAGTTTCTATGATCAATCCAGAGCCGGAGGATCTACCCAAGAAACACATCCCTAGGTTAGACCTAGTTTGTGAGGGTGTGAATGAGGTAAAATGTCCGAGAGCTTGAGTGAAGGGGGAGTTAAAAGAAAATGGTGAGTGTGAGACAGGATCAAAAAGAATAAAAGAAGATCCTTCCCAAACCGATACACTTATCCGGGTAACCACATAATCTATTCATTCTCGTTCTTTGGAGATGAATATTGAAACAAGACATGGACCCAGTGTCCATAACTCGTGTCACCCCACCAAGCTACTCAAATATCTCTTAAAAGATGTTTGTTTCAATTCTCACGGAGAATTAGCACATAATCTATCTAATCTTCACTCGGAAGATTTAGATATTGAAACAAGGAAGACATCCTCTCCGGTCTCCGAACTTCATATTCTATGCACTAGAGTCTATTGATTATCAATCTGCGTCCCAGATTGAATCAATATTTGAGCCTAATGTTTATGATGATATTTCTTTGACACTTGCACGAGTCTTTGTGATTCCAATTGCATATCTTTGTGATATTGCCGGAACAGTTTGAGAACTTAGTTTTATAACTTTGATTCAGTGATGACTGGAAGTCCTATCAGTGCTACCCCCATTGCCAACACTGAAAATAGGCCACACAATTCTATGAGTTGTTGTGTCAATAGTTGCTAAATGTGCTTCTATGTTAGCCGGTTACCCATTATTTGAGGGGGAGAAAATTGATCTTGACGGGGAGTAATCTGATATGGATGAGATAGTTGATTGAGGGGACATATGGTTCTTTGAATGGTACACCAAATTTTGAGGGGGAATAGTTCCTATGAATCCAATTATTTGATGATGATGTCTTTGATTGTTCATGATGCTCAGGATTCTCCTAATCATCATGAGGGGGAGAAGTTTTATCAAAGACGTATGCAAAGACATGATGAAGATATGGGAACTATGTGCAAGAGTTCATGATGATATATGTTGAAGAGTTCAAGATTCGTTTGAAGAATTCAAGATTCGTTTGAAGAGTTCAAGATATCAAGTATGGTTGATTGAAGATTTCAAGATGATTGGGTAAATCAAGTATCAATATTGATGAATTCAAGTATTGATGCTGATAGTGATGAAATTTGAAGATGGTTTTAGTTGAAAGTAAAACTTGTTTTGGGTTTGTGAATAAATGATCTTTGAAGCGAGTGTAAAATATTTCAGTAAAGAAGGAGAAAACAAGGGTTAAGGGGGAGCCAAAGAGAATTATAAATTTGACTCTTTTGAATCTGAGGTTGAAAAGCCTTGGATTTAAAGATTGATATCAAGTTGTGAACATTGATGAAGAATGTTGGATTGATCAAGGATACCAAAGTTGGTTGAGAAGCTTGACAGTATAGTGGGTTGATTCAAGAGATCTACACTATTTTGATTCAAGAAAAAGAATTATGCTTTTCTAGAGATGATTTCAAGATTCAAAGACTTTGCTCTAAAGATGATGCTTGCATAAATGGGGAGATTGTTAGCTGTATGGTTTTTGTAACCGTCAAAGTTTGTTTGACTTGAAGACAGAAGATCGTTAAAGCTAAAGTTCGTTTTGAAGAGTGATCTCGAATACAAAGGGGGAGATTGTTAGTGCAAATATTATTGTATCCGAGATCACAAGATGAGGAAATAATAATGAAGTCAAAGAAAGTCAAACAAAGTCAAAGGATGAAAGTCAAAGAAGAAAGTCAAACATCAAAGTCAAAGAAGGAAGCTTTATTATCAAAGTCAAAGGTTTAATTAGAGGAGTCAAAGTCTTGTAATTAGAGTGTTTGACTAATTAGTCTTAGGTATAAATAGAAGGAGTTAGTGTGTAATTAGCAAGGAGCTTTATTGTAATATTCATATGTGTGTGAGATCTAGAGAGAGATTCTAGAGAGAGAAAGTAGATCTTGAATATCTTGTATCAATTTGTTCATGGAATGAAGAAATCTATTGTTTGATCCATTGTTATTGCACTTACAGCTTCATTTTTGGACGGGTCTAGAGCTCGACCCCACTTTCGGCTCATTTCTTGGCACGTCGGGCTGACGAGCCCTTCTTCTTTCTGTGATCTTTCTTGGAGGATCCCGGTTCCTTGAGTTTTTGATCCTTTTGGTGCGTCGGGTTCGGATAATCCTCCGTTTTCTTTCCAAGCTCGTGCAGGAGTAACGGACGATTCGTGCTCTTGTTGTAGGCCAGAGAAGGATCCTCGTATGGTTCATCGAGGTGTCTAACCGGCTCTCCGTTAGGATCAAAGTAAATCCGATTGTCTCCATAGCCTAAGCTCGTCACTTGGTTGCGCATATCAGTATTCACTTGAGCGGTGTGTAAGAAAGATCTCCCGAGGATTATCGAGATTTCCGTGTTCTTTGGGAGATTAGCTATAATGAAGTCCGTGTAATAAACAAACTTCCCAATGCGAATTGGGATTCCTTCCGCTATCCCTAACGGCTTTGTCATGTAACCGTTCACGCCTCGGTATTGATAGTTCGTTGGAAGGATCTGTGTAATTCCCATTTTCCTGCAAAAACCAACGGGCATCATATTAAGTGCGGCACCTGAATCCACTAAAGTGTGACAACTGACAGTTTTGACCTTCAGGATAGCTACTCGTCAAATCACTCAGTAGCGTTTCCGTAGGTAAAAATTTAGTCATTTGAGTTATTAGAAGAAATTAGGTTAGTTTGCGTGAAAAATTTAGGCAAAAACCTAAAAATCCCGAAAACTGCCCGCAAAAGCCCGTACCGGCCCAAAGTCACCCGAAAATCCTATAATGCCAAATTTAAAGTCGATTTATAAAAAAATGTGTTATTTTATTTAAAATAAAAGTAAATTGATTCAAATAATCTAAAACCACCTTCAAAAAAGTCGGTTTCTACCGAAAACGCGCCGAAAACCCGGTACTGTGTTCGAATTAGCAGTATAATTTAACTCTTTTATAAAAAAAAAGATGTGTGAGGGTTGCGATTGGCCAATGTGGCCGGCCACCCCCCCCCCCCCCTACACACCACTCTCTCTCTTTTCTTTTTCCAACAACAATAATCACTTCACCTTTTTCATTCCATCATTTGATTTTCAAAATTTTCTTTCATCTACTCTTCTCTCCTCTCTTTTTCTCTCATGAAACCAGCCAAAACCACCTCTCCAAATCTGAGTTTTTAGAAGTTGAATCAAGGTTTCAAAAGCTTTAATAGTTTCATCATCATGGTAAGAGTAATACGTGTGTTTTAACTTCGATTTCTAGCACTTTTAGTGCTCTTTCTTGCATTTTTCTTGATGTTTAAACCTCTTTTTGGTTGGAATGACATTCTTGATGTTTGAAGGTTAGAATGAACCATGGATATGTGTAAAAACATACAAAAGATGGTGAAATTCTATGACCCTTCCATATAAACACAAGATTTGGTGAAAATCACATGTTTTGGGTATTTGTGATGCTTCTAGAGGGGCTGGAAATTCTTGTTATTTCATGCATGTATCTTGATGATATTCAAGTACATTTCTTTTATTTAGTTGCTATAAATTAGGGGATTTTAGTTTATCATCAAATAAACCCCCAAATTTTCAAAGATTATAAGTGTTCTTGGTGAAATGTTGAGTTTTGATTCTGGAATAAAGCTGACAGATTTTTGCATGTTGTTTGTACGACCCAAAAAGGGTGTTTTTGGATTCATTCTCCTCTGAAATTTTTATGGTTCAATATTTTATGTGTTAGGGTTCAAATCCCACTGGAATCATTCAAAAATTCCTAGTTGTAGACCTTCAACCATTACAAAACTTTTTAGTGTGCAATCAGTTCCTGGTCAGAAGTTTTGTTGACTTGATGCATGAATATCTCCATGATGGTTTATCCAAAATGCATGATTCTTGAGTCTAAGTTCAAGTTCAGTGAGTTAGCTTTCCGAAGAATCTGAAAACACTTGATTTGGTGGATTTTTGAATGTGCAACCAATGAAAAAAAATTCGGGATGCAATCTGTCCAATGATGGCAGATTCACATGCATGAATTCATGAGGTCATATCTCATTCAAAAACCATCCAAATCGTGTGAAACTTGTTTCATTAGTTAGATATATGAGTTAGCTTGAATATCCTTTTTGAAATTCAAATTTTGGAGTAATAATGAATTCTCTATGGAACAAACATCACTGACTTGTATTTCCAAAAATGATTATTGCACACTGATCTTGCAAATTTTTTTTAAAATAGTTAAACACCTTCAAAAATTATGAAATTTGGTGGGAATGTTGTTAACACCCCCAATATCAGTAGGTAAAATTTCGGTAACTTATCTCCTTTTGGAATTTAGCTTAAAGGTAACATCTCTGGGATAAAACAAACCTGCCAGAATCTGAGTTCTTCAAAAAGGATGTTTTGCAAACTTCAAAGATTCCCATATGTTTGGATAATAACATAAATCAATTAAAAGCTATTTTTATACTAAGATTGAACATAATAAAATAAGTGAATGCATTATGATAAGATTTCGGTGACGACTTAACTATATATGGACCACTACACTAAGACTTACGTCAATTACATGTGATATAGGGCACTAGTAGACGAGGGAATTCGGGGCTACGTGCATTACCGCTTGTCGAACGCTAAACTACTCAAAGTGAGTATTCACAGCCCCTATTTTACCGTTTTTACGAATTTGGGGTGAAAAGCGTGTTGTTGATAAAATGATATGAATTATGCTTCCAAGCAAAAATTATATAAAATGTGATGATGCATTATGATGATATGTATTGAGTAAAATTCCCCTTATAATATACACTACTATTAACTCGTTAGGAGCCTATGACTTACTGGATAGCGCTATTTGGTACCAATACCCACCCTACTGACTGCCGAGTTGAGGGAGCACTAATTCAGAATTAACGACTACACATGTGGGGCAAATCCCCACCGCTGAGGTATTCGTTGGAAAGCGTTCTACACATGTGGACTAGGTTCCACCGCTGAGGTAGTTTGCGGGAACGCTCTGCCCATGTGGTTCGCTACCACCTCTGAGGTATCCGTTGGGGGGTTAACGGCTTGTAGTGGCTCAATCTTACATATCTTATGCATAAATGTGATTTGAGACGTTATGAACGTACAAAGATTCTAATTTACGATAAAAGTCTGCATGTAAAATTTTTTTTTTTGTGCATATGAAAACCTGTGAACTCACCAACTCTCGTAGTTGACACTTGTTTTAACATGCTTTTCAGGAAATCAGAAGGTGCTTGATAAAGTTTAATTTGGGCAATTGTAGTCATCAATCAAGAATTCGTATTTTATTTTGGTCATGTTGTAAACTTTAAACTTGGGTTGGTTGTAATGCTTTTTGTGTAAACTCTATGTATGTTTGTTTAATGAATGATTGATGGCATCTATCTCCTATCGCTATGAAATCTGAACTGTCGCACCTCGCGATTCCGCTTTAGCGGGGTGTTATATAAAGCATGACCTTTAAATTTATGACAAGAAATAGGTAAATTGTAACTCCCTGGATCATGTCGGATAGGTGCAATGTAAACGAGGTCGTCCTCCGGTGCTTTTTCCTTCTCTTTCTCCTTGCCTTTTTCTTCCTTCTTTGGAATCACGAACTCCGCGTATCCACTTTGCTTTCCATCTTCTTCCTCATCATCATCACTTGAAGCTTCGGGCACCTTGAGTCTTAGATGTTCAAACGACACGGTGAACCCCTCCGAATCGTAATCCGTGGCATAATCGGGTTCACTTTCACTCTCGGTTTCCACGTACTTCTTTGTGTAGATGTCCGTCCATTTCTTCTTTGATGGCTCCCCGGTCATCATGAGCATCGGCTTCGCATTTTCCACCTTCGGGTTGACTTGTGTTTGCGTTGGTAACTCGCCTTGAGTTCTTTCACTTAGCATTTGCAAAACACGTCCAACCTGCAATTCCAAATTCTGGATGGTGCTTTGGTGATTACGTAAGTATGAACCTACTTCATCGTTTAGCTTCTTTTGCGCATCCATGAATTGGACAATCCGATCTTCGATAGAAACACGCGGCTCTCCATCCGGTCTTTGATTCTATTGAGTCGGTGCAAAGAAACCGGGAGGTCTCGGAATGAAGTTTCGATTGTTGTTCCACCTCCCTTGATAATCGCCTCGGTTGATATAGTTCACCTCTTCGGGTGTCATCATTGGTCTGTTCGGGCAATCTTTGGTCAAATGTGGTCCACTGCACTCCTCGCATCCAACCTGCAAAGCATGAACAGATTTAATTAGTTCTTCTGTTTTGCGTTCAAACCTTACCTGTTGGTTTTTCATAGCGGCTAGTTCATCGGATGGATCGAAGTCGGTTGATATCTCTCCGGCCATCCTCGGGATTTGCAATCGCTTGTCCGTCCTCCAATCTATGTTGTGTATGAGCATGTCCTCGAGAAGCTTATATCCTTCCGTGGGCGTTTTATACATGAAGACACCACCTGCAGATGAATCCAAAGTAGCTCGTGAAGAATAAGCAAGTCCACTATAGAAAGTTTGAACCTGTTCACTCTTATTCAACTCGTGACTCGGGCACGAGTTTAAGAGGTGCTTGAAATGTTCCCATGCTTCGGATATAGTCTCCCAGCCTTGTTGTTGGAAAGATCGGATCTCGGCTCTCAGTTTGTCGATTTTGGATGGTGGAAAGAATCGGGAAAGGAACTTTGAGCGAAGTCCTTCCCATGTAGTGATTGAACTTGGTTCTAAAGATCTTAACCAAGCCCTAGCTTCTCCGGTAAGCGTTAGAGGGAAGACCCGAAGACGAATTGCGTCATCCCGGTCTGCCTCTGTTTTGAACATATCACAAATATCCACGAAGTACTATAACCAACCTTTTTCTAAGATAAGTTAAAACTTTTGATTATGGATTTCGAGTATAGGAGAATTTAAATACTAGTATGATTAGGATAGGTGCTATTCTGATATATCATAGATAGGCGGAGCCTGATCACCTACGCCTAGCCATGATATAAGTAGGATAAGACTTATGAACCAATCATACGGCTAGAGAATAAAAGTTGGAACCTTCGAAAAATTTCCTGAAAAACATTGACCGTGTGAGTTCACATAAGCACATCATGATTCTGATATTTACTATAGCACTTACGCGTTTAAGTAAAGTAACGCTTTCGTTGAACACTCCTGCGTTAGCGCTAGGATATCACTAGTATTTTGAATGCGTGTCAATAAGTTTTGCGGAGACTACAATTGTTAGGATTATGTGCAAGACAGTAACAGGGTTACCGTGTCCAATGTTATAAGACACTAGTAGGTCACACCGCTGCACACCAAAATGAGAACGTTTGGATTACATGAGAAAAATAATTAATTGATTATTAATTATTTAAGAGAGAAATAAATAATTAGTTAAATTATTTATTCGTAATTAATTAGTCAGATAGATTAATTAATAGATGATTATGGAAATTATTGTAGAGATAATTACCATAGAATAATATATGGAAACAAACACTGCCAGGTTTATCCATATAAATAAGGGTTAAGGGTTTATCAAATTCATTCATTCGAAATCCCAAAAACTCAGAAAAACTTTTTCTCTCTCTCTCTACACCTCAAAACCGGCGCCTGCATCCCGTGAGTGATCGGAGTCGTTTTTCGGGTAATCCTCGGTGGTGGTCTAGCAACTATCTCAACCGGTGACAGTAGCGGTGTATCCCCTACTCGCGTTTCAGAGTTGTAATCGCAAAAGGTAATCCTCTAAACATCCTTAATAGTATCTGTATGGTTTAGGATTGGATCCTCGTTTGGGAATCAGTTTTTGTTATCCGCTGTGCATGTTTTGTATCCCTCGATTCCCAACAGTGGTATCAGAGCCACTTCCTAAAAACCTACAGATCAGGTTTGTTTATTATCTAGGTTTGTTAAAAAATTCGATTTTTATGTTTATAATTGTTAAAAAATTGGATTTTTGTAAAAACCTAACCGGTGGTGGAACGGCGGCAGTTAGCCGATCGGACCACCAGACCGAACCACCAACACGTGGCAACCGCACCACAGATGGTGGTTGCGGTGCCGGTTGTCTTCCGTTCGCCAGACGCACCACCGTGTGGTGGCGGCGTTGGCTGTGGCAATCGAACGCCACCGAGTAGGTGGCGATTGTTGTTGTTGATCGAGTCGGCCACCGAGGACCGGACCACCAAACCGTTTAACGGCGATGGTGGTGGCTGCGTGATCGAGCCGCGCAAACACGGCGGCGCTGCGGTAACCACCGAAGCCGGAAACGGCGACGGTGGTGTTGATGATTATCGAGACCGCAGGAGGCGGCGGTGGTGGTGGCGAATGCTGCTGCTGCCGTCGTTCTCCGAAACGACCGCCACACCACCGATTGTGGTGGTGGCGGCAGCGGCGATTGTGTTTTTGACCGCCGTAAGGCGGCGGTGGTGGTAGCGTTACGCTACCGCTGCTGTTGCTCTCCCAATCGAGCCGCCACACCACCGTTTGTGGTGGTGGCGGCGATGGCGTGGTTATTGTTGTTGTTGCGCCGGCAGGCGGTGGCAATGGCGGTGTTAGCCACTGCTGTCATCACCAATGGTGGCGATGAGATCGTGGTGGTGGCGGTGGTCGATAACCGCCGCAAAGGGGTATCGACCACTGCCAGAATCGGTTTCCGGAACACCAACCAGTACGGGGGCAGCGGCAGGTAGCTGTTGTTGCTCGCGGTAGGTGATAACGGATAAGGGTTATCTAAACCAGATAGGTTTTAAAACCCTAGGGATAATTTTAATTTTAATTTTAAATCTCTTGATAAATTAGTAATTAAAATTATCTGTTTGCGTCATAGTCAAACCCTTTAGACCCGTGGTTGTGTTTTTCATGTTTTATTTATTTAATTGTTGGTTACGGGAGGCCTGCGTGCCATTTACAACCCGCTTTTATAATGTAATAAATAAAATAACCAAAGAAACCGAAGACGGAGCACGGAGCCAAAGATGGATCTTGGAGCCAGTGGGAGCGCCGAGAAGTTCATGCCTTGTGTGTTGCTGTCACTTAGGGTTAAGACCGTCGTTTTGTGCTGGCTCACAAAACGACAATAGTTTTAAGGGTTTTGGCTATGACATGTCTTTTAAAATTGCGTGGTTGCTTATATTTAATTGTGTACTTGTCCGATAACTTTTTAAAATTAAATATAAACTGAATGTTTTTAAAAGACAAAGATGGATACAAATACAGTTTGTGTTTGGATCCAAGTTTTTGAAAACTGGCAGATTTTGAAACCCTTGTTAAAAATCATAGATTAGTAAGTGCAACCCACTTTAGGGGCACTTTCGGTGTAAGGTACATAGGGCGTTGTAAGTGCACACACTATGAACGCCCGTGTTCAAACCGAAACTGGAAGGTGATAAAACTCTGCGAATTATCTCCGGGTGGTACCGGCCAGAGTTTGTCCAGGTCCCGGGTGGTGCAATCTATTTTGGTAATTATTTATTCACTGGGTGGTACCAGGCCAAAATGCACTAGAGGGACTAAATATGCACGGATTATTAATATCCGATGTCCCGACGATCTAGAAGTCGTATTTTCAGATGGGAATACGATTGGTATAGTCTTACCTACCATAGATCGCATGAGTCGGTATGACATGATCACATGCTTCCCGACACATGTGAAATACGGATTCTAGTCTAATAAATTTATTTTAAGGGTAATAATTTATTAGAATTATATAATTATAAACTAAAACTGGAATTTTATATTCTTCTGTAGATGTCTCCAATTAGTATTCCGTTTTATTCACCTGAAGAGTCACTTCGCCTTATTATGGGCAAGTGGAAGCTTACGGGCTATAACTTTCCAGTTTGGAAGTTACACTTGAGGAACGTTTTAAGTGCCCAGGATAAGCTTTATGTGATCAACAAACCCGTATCACGACCTAAAAGCAATGCCCCTGAAGAGGAATTTGCTGAGTATTTTAGATACTTGACAGATGAATCGGATGTAATGTCCATTCTGATTTTCTCTATGTCACCCGAGTTCACGGGAGATTTAAGAGTTAAATCATGTCACGAGGTTGTGAGAGATGTGGAGAACCAGTTAGGTCTCTACAAACACACGGGAAAGCTATTGATCATACAAGAGATTCTCTCCCTAAAGCTTCAGAAGGGTCAGTCAGTTAAAAACCATCTTGTTGATATGAGAAGGCTTTTTAAGTGTTTATCACGTCTGGGGTACAAGATAACACAGGAGGAGTTAGTGTACCTCATGTGGTTCTCCCTCACAAAGGAAGTTCAGGACACAGCTAGTGCCTACATGAAGGAACCAAAGAATGACGTGGATAAAGTTCATGAAGATATCCTGGCCAGTCTAGAGCCAGTACCCGAACCTGCAAATCTCATGGACACTGATATAATTGATGAGCTGGGAGATCTGAGTTGCCCAGAGTGCGGCAGCGAGGATATTTGCGAGCACTCGATGAACATCGACCAGATGGATATCGGTTTACCCGATACTCCAGGTATCTTTATGATAGATTGCTTAATCACTTCTTATGAATCATGGGTAATTGATACAGGCAGTGGTAACCACATTTGTAATCATTTACAGGGATTCACTAGAAGAAAGACTCTGAGGAAGGACCGTTCGAACCTACGAGTGGGCGAAGGCACTCCGTTGATTGCTGAAGCCGTGGGATCTTATAGTCTTAGTTTACCCTCGGGTCTAGTTTTGGAACTGGATAATTGTTATTATATTCCAAATATGATTAAGAATGTATTGTCTTTTGATTTGTTGGTAGACCAAGGCTTTTACTATAAATATTCTTATAAAATGATTTCGGTTTTTAAAGATAATATTTTCTATTTTAAAGCTACACCTGTAGATGGTCTATACACTGTAAATCTTAAAGACAACAATAGTGAAATCTATCATATAAGTAAAAGATCCAAGGATATTGAGGATCAGACTTACCTCTGGCATTGTCGTTTGGGCCATATAAACAAGAAACGCGTTGAACTACTCCTAAAAGGAGGTTTTCCAGGCAATTTCGACTTCAAACCTTTTGATAATTGCGAATCTTGTTTATCTGGTAAAATGACAAAGCAACCTTTCAACAGTGAGAATGAAAGGGCTACTGACTTGCTTGAAATAATCCACACAGATGTATGTGGACCTTTCAGTCATGTAGCAAGAGGAGGATACCGGTACTTCATTACCTTCACTGACGACTTCAGTAGGTATGGATATGTCTACTTGATGAGACATAAATCTGAAACCTTTGAGAAATTCAAGGAATATCAGAATGAAGTACAGAATTTACTTGACAAGAGGATCAAGTTCTTGCGGTCAGATCGTGGTGGCGAATATCTCAGTGATGAGTTTGACAATCATCTGATGGAGTGTGGGATTGTATCCCAACTTACACTTCCGTATACACCTCAGATGAACGGTGTATCAGAAAGGAGAAATCGTACCTTACTTGACATGGTACGAACGATGATGTGTCATTCTTCGCTGCCAGTATCATTCTGGGGACACGCGCTCGAAACAGCAGCACACATACTGAACAGAGCGCCAACAAAGTCGGTAGAAAAGACTCCATACGAGTTATGGAAGGGTAAGAAACCCAACATATCTTTTCTGAAAATTTGGGGTTGTGAGGTTTACGTCAAACGACCTACCTCAGAAAAACTCAAACCCAAATCCGACAAGTGTTTCTTCGTTGGATATCCCAAGACCACCGTGGGATATTATTTCTACAACCCTGAAGAGAACAAAGTGTTTGTTGCTCGAAATGGAAAATTTCTGGAAGAAAAGTTTCTCAGTTTAGAGAACACCAGAAAGGATGTAGATCTACAGATAGTAGTCGAGGAAAACACTACACCAGTTGTTGAGCCAGAAATTCAACATAACAATGTTGAACCTCAATCAGAGCCGATTGAGGAAGTGCAAACACAAGACCTTCGCAGATCCAGCAGGGTAAGACAAGAACCAGATAGGTATCTTGGGTTTCTAGTCTCTCAAGATAGCGGAGACTTAAATGAACCAACATCCTATGGAGAAGCTGTGTCAGGCAGTGAGTCTGAACAATGGCAGGAAGCCATGAAGGCCGAGATGCAATCCATGTATGACAACCAAGTCTGGGAGTTGACTGATTTGCCACAACACTGTAAGGCTGTTGGACGCAAATGGGTTTTCAAGAAGAAAACCGACATGGATGGAAATGTACACACCTTCAAGGCCAGACTGGTCGCAAAAGGATTCACGCAAACTCATGGTATCGACTATGATGAAACCTTTTCACCAGTGGCCATGTTAAAGTCAATTAGGATTCTAATGGCCATCTCAGCGTACTTTAACTACGAGATTTGGCAAATGGACGTCAAGACAGCCTTTCTGAATGGAAAGTTAACAGAAGACGTCTATATGGAACAACCAGAGGGGTTTGAAGATCCTAAGAATCCTAATAAGGTGTGTAAACTGCTAAAATCTATTTATGGATTGAAGCAAGCATCTCGAAGCTGGAACTTACACTTTGATGAGCGAATCAAAGAGTTTGGCTTCGCTAAAAGTGAGTTCGAGCCATGTGTTTACACTAAGTTCAGTGGGAGCATAGTAACCTTCCTGGTCTTGTATGTAGATGACATATTACTCATAGGAAACAATGTACCAACTTTACAGAGTGTTAAAGAATGGTTAAGTAAATGTTTCCAGATGAAAGACCTTGGAGAAGCCGCTTATATACTAGGTATAAAGATCTACAGAAATAGATCTAAGCGGCTTATCGGACTTAGTCAGAGTACATACATTGACAAGGTCCTGAAGAGATTCAGGATGGATGAATCCAAGAAAGGATTCATTCCAATGCAACATGGCATAGTGTTAAGTAAAACACAGTGTCCTGTTTCTAGTGAAGATCAGGACAGGATGAAATCGGTCCCATATGCTTCTGCAATTGGATCGATTATGTATGCCATGCTATGTACTAGGCCCGATGTTGCTTACTCAGTAAGTGTTACGAGCAGATACCAACAGAATCCAGGTGAGCCCCATTGGGTGGCTGTCAAGAACATTCTCAAATATCTGAGAAGAACGAAAGAAATGTTCTTGGTCTTTGGAGGTTCTGAGGATGAAATTAGTGTCACCGGGTACTCTGACGCTAGTTTCCAGACCGACAGAGATGACTTCAGGTCACAGTCAGGGTATGTCTTTACCCTAAACGGAGGTGCGATCTCGTGGAAGAGCTCGAAGCAGGACACGATTGCAGACTCAACTACAGAGGCAGAGTACATTGCAGCATGTGATGCAGCAAAGGAAGCTGTCTGGCTGAGGAATTTTCTATCGGATCTCAGAGTGGTTGCCAGTATCTCGAGACCGATAGATATATTCTGTGATAACTCAGGAGCCGTGGCGCAAGCAAAGGAACCTAGAGAGCATCACAAGTCGAGACACGTGCTCAGAAAGTATCACCTCATCCGAGAGATCATTGGAAGAGGAGATGTGAGAATATGCAAGATTCCAACAGAAGACAATGTCGCAGATCCGCTGACAAAGCCACTAGCAAGGGCAAAGCATGAGGCACATGCGAATTCCATTGGGATGCAGTACCTGGAAGCCAGTAGCTAGTACTTAGTTTATTAATTATTACTATAGTCTAATTTAGAAACAATGTAATCATGTAAAGTTTTTATTTCACAGTGTGTTGGAAATAAATGGAGGTTTTAATTTCATGATTGTTCTAAATTAACTATTTTTGGCATATTTAACGTATCCATGATTCTACAAAGTCTTGTATGAAATCTAAATTTCCGTAGCCACTTATTGAAATGGGAATT
The DNA here is from genome assembly GCA_030169165.1 of Centaurea solstitialis. Lineage (NCBI taxonomy): Eukaryota > Viridiplantae > Streptophyta > Magnoliopsida > Asterales > Asteraceae > Centaurea > Centaurea solstitialis. Next base: position 22,062,731 of record CM058044.1, on the reverse strand, counting down.
TCATTAGGGAGTTTTACGCTATTATAAATACTTGATGATTTATTCAAAGTAAAGAATAAAAGCACAAGTGATGTGACCAAGTATTTGTAGATACTCATCAGAGTGTTTGGGTATTGGAAGTGACCAGTAATCAAGTCTGCTTCATGGAGCCTTAGTCATAGGCACTGACTTGATAGGTTGTCCTTAGACCTGAGATACTTGGTTTGGGAACACGAGGACCACTGTACTCTTAGCACGTACTAACGCTGCGCCGTAACTGGGTGGCCATACGGGACGTGACTAGATGCAGCGGAAGCCGTGGATCCAAATGCAAGTAGTCAAGAAGGGATTTGCACCTCTTTCAAAAGAGAGATATTTCCGGGCCCCTTGACGATTAAGATTGGCAGAAAACGCGTGGCCACGCTCGGATAGAATAACAGGGGTTATTTGGTAATATCCGTTACTGCAGGCAATCGAAATCAGAGTCAAGAAATACTTGATTTTAAGAAATGAATCCTCCACTCCATGTCTTAAATCACTTTAGAAATATCGTGTGCAAAAGGAATGAACCTGTGTACAAATTCAAGCGTGAATTGTATCTCTGAATATAAGAGATCTTATAACCTGGTTAACCTAAGTGTCTGGCTAGGGACCTCCTTAGGCAAATGGTGACAGTACAGTTACATGTCTAGCACAAGTGGGAGTCTGTTAGGATTATGTGCAAGACAGTAACAGGGTTACCGTGTCCAATGTTATAAGACACTAGTAGGTCACACCGCTGCACACCAAAATGAGAACGTTTGGATTACATGAGAAAAATAATTAATTGATTATTAATTATTTAAGAGAGAAATAAATAATTAGTTAAATTATTTATTCGTAATTAATTAGTCAGATAGATTAATTAATAGATGATTATGGAAATTATTGTAGAGATAATTACCATAGAATAATATATGGAAACAAACACTGCCAGGTTTATCCATATAAATAAGGGTTAAGGGTTTATCAAATTCATTCATTCGAAATCCCAAAAACTCAGAAAAACTTTTTCTCTCTCTCTCTACACCTCAAAACCGGCGCCTGCATCCCGTGAGTGATCGGAGTCGTTTTTCGGGTAATCCTCGGTGGTGGTCTAGCAACTATCTCAACCGGTGACAGTAGCGGTGTATCCCCTACTCGCGTTTCAGAGTTGTAATCGCAAAAGGTAATCCTCTAAACATCCTTAATAGTATCTGTATGGTTTAGGATTGGATCCTCGTTTGGGAATCAGTTTTTGTTATCCGCTGTGCATGTTTTGTATCCCTCGATTCCCAACAACAATCACTATGTCGAACACTATTACTTAGACTTCGGAGAAGGACCCGTCTAAGCATTATTATTCCGACACTAGAGTAACAAGTAAGGATATTTAAGTGATCCACCTCCGATTACCCCCAACAACTATCTTATCTCAACCTACACCAGTTATTCCTACGCCTAACCCGAACCTCCCAGCACCTCATATGAGACAACTCAGAAGACAGTTGCGGCAATCTTTCGGAGTGGACTGGCAATAACTCATCTAGATAATGCAAGATCATTTCATATCCTTTCGGGGATATTGATCGGTTATACTACTAGTAAGACACAAGGAGAGGCTCGAATAATGCGGACACTCGCCGACGGACTGTAAAATAGTCGAAGCAGGACATCCAGATAGAATCAGGCCATAATTAAGTTGACAAACTTGGCGCATCTCTTGGAGGAATGTACCACCGATGATGTAGAAAATGCTATGACGGCAAGAAGGACGACTAGGAGAGTTGACTTGGGCGGACAAGTTGTGGTAATACTGTTGGCAAAGTTGATCCTTTCGTTTGTAACTCTCGTGAATTTGAAAGAATTTCAAAGTGTACTTTTGGTTATCCCATTTAAACCTTAGCTTGGGTGAGTAAAATATTTTAAGGATGCATTAGCATCAAATTTTGACCCTTTCAGATATATATTAAGTTTTTATGAAACTAATCTTTATTTAACCACAAAAACGTTCTTATCGATTTTATTGTAAAGAAATTCTCATAAATAAAATACAAATATTTTCGAACGTTTATTAAAGACAACTTTTAATCAAGCATACATTTTACAAATGATTTAGAACCGCATTTTCCAAAAGAAACACATGTAGCTAGAAAGTGAACTGTGAGAATTAATCGATGAACATTGCTCAACTGATAGCCCAACAAGTCCAGGAAGTCGTACCTACCATAGTCACTCAAGTTACTACCGACCTTGTCGCAAATAGAAGAAATAAAGAAGTCATAGTATCCATCAAATGGAAAGAATGTAATAAAATAAAGTAGAGCACCAGTCAGAAGAGACAACTTAAGGTCATTCAGATAAAAGTCAAAAAGAAGTCAGAAATTTTGGAGTAAAGACCCATGAGTCAAGACAGTATATGGACTCTCATCCAAAATGTAATAGCTACAACTGCAATCACCCAGGAGTTTGTATTTTGGGTACCAAGGACAATCTAGTCGGTTACACTACTCGTTACTATAGAAAGGAAAGGAAGGTCAGAAGGACCGGAAAGGGTGCTAAGAGTATGGAACCCTAAACCACTCTAAAGATAGGTATTTCACGCTGAATAAAGGCTTGAGCAGCACCAAGACGACGAACAAAGCAACGCAAACCAATCAAAGAGATTAAGGATGCAAGGCTCAAGGAAGGGCATTCGCAATTGGAACTAAAGAGGTTCACCAAGATCTAGCATAATGATAGGCATAAAAACACGGAGTCATTTAAGGAAGGAGAGCGTTGCATATTTAGCACCCATTGTAGATAAGGAAGTAAAAGAGAAACAAATTCAGGACCTTCCAGTTGTAAGAGATTATCCAGAAGTGTTTCCAGAGGAGTTACCCGGATTACCCCCGCATAGGCAGGTAGAGTTCCATATTGATCTAGTTCAAGGAGCAGCTCCTGTAGCAAAGTCACCGTATCGTCTGGCGCCATCAAAGAGGTAGGAGTTGTCGAATCATCTTCAAGAATTGCTTCATAAGGGACTCATCCGAGCCAGCTCTTCACCCTGGGGAGCCCTGGTCTTGTTCGTCAAAAAGAAGGATGGATCTTTTTGCATGTGCATCGATTATAGGGAGCTGAACAAGATCACCATCAAGAACCGTTACCCTCTTCCACGCATCGACGATTTGTTCGACCAATTGCAAGGAGCGACTTACTTCTCCAAGATCGATCTTAGATCCGGATACCACCAGATGAGAGTTCGAGAAGAAGATATTGCCAAGACAGCGTTCAGAACTCGATATGGTCATTATGAGTTCTTGGTCATGCCTTTCGGTTTAACGAACGCTCCAGCAGTCTTTATGGATCTAATGAACAGAGTATGTCGGCCATATCTAGATAAGTTCGTAATAATGTTCATAGACGACATCTTGATTTACTCTCAAAGCAAGAAGCAACACTTATTAGAGTTACTAAAAGAGGAGAGCTTTATGCCAAATTTTCAAAGTGTGAATTCTGGATTCGAGAAGTGCATTTTCTCGGTCATGTAGTGAATAAAGAAGGAATCCACGTCGATCCAGCTAAGATTGAGGCCGTAAAGAAATGGGAAGCCCCGATGACGCCGACAGAAATTCGACAATTTCTCGGTTTAGCAGGCTACTATCGGAGATTTATTGCAAATTTCTCCAAGATCGCGCAACCACTGACAACCTTAACACAAAAAGACAAGAAGTATAATTGGGGAGAGAAACAAGAAGAAGCATTTCAATTGCTCAAGCATAAGTTGTGCAATGCACCCATTCTGGCACTACTCGAAGGAACAGATAACTTCGTGGTGTATTGCGATGCTTCACATCAAGGCTTGGGATGTGTTTTGATGCAGAACGAGAAAGTCATCGCCTACGCATCCAGACAGCTGAAAGTCCACGAGAAGAATTACACCACTCATGATTTGGAGCTCGGAGCAGTGGTGTTTGCCCTCAAGATTTGGAGACATTATCTTTACGGCACCAAATGCACCATCTTTACGGACCATAAGAGCCTTCAGCACATTCTTGATCAGAAAATGTTGAATATGAGGCAAAGAAGGTGGGTTGAGTTGCTCAGTGATTACGATTGTGAGATTAAATATCACCCAGGAAAGGCGAATGTGGTAGCTGATGCGCTAAGCAGAAAGGAAAGGGTGAAGCCTACAAGGACGCGAGCCATGGGAGTGATAGTACAAACCAGTTTGAAAAGTCAGATACTTGAAGCCCAGAGGGAAGCTTTAAAGGCTGACAATCTAAAGAAAGAAACTCTTCACAAGATGGAGAAGGAGTTTGAGGAGAAAACGGATGGAGTGCGTTATTTCAAGGGTAGAGTTTGGATTCCAAAATTCAATAAGTTGAGGACAATGATCATGGACGAAGCTCATCAATCAAAGTACTCGATACACCCAGGATCTGACAAGATGTATAAAGGACTGAAGGAACACTATTGGTGGCCTGGAATGAAGAAGGATATCGCCACCTATGTGAGCAAATGCCTAACTTGTGCAAGAATCAAGGCAGAACACCAGAAACCATCCAGACTTTTACAGCAATCGGAAATCCCAAAATGGAAATGGGAACGGATATCAATGGATTTCGTGACCAAGTTACCCAAGACCAAGAAAGGACATGATTCGATATGGGTAATCGTTGACCGACTCACGAAATCTGCGCATTTTTGTTGCCAATAAGAGAGAGTCATAGCATTGACCGACTCGTGCAAATATATGTCAACGAAATCGTTATGCGTCATGGGGTGCCAATCTCAATCATCTCCGACAGAGACAGCAGATTCACTTCACGATTTTGGCAGGCACTACAGACAGCGTTAGGTACTAGCGTAAATTTGAGTACGGCTTACCACCCTCAGACCGACGGACAGACTGAGAGAACCATACAAACGTTGGAGGATATGTTACGTGCTTGTGTGTTGGAATTTGGAGGTAGTTGGGATGATCACCTACCCTTAGTCGAGTTCTCCTACAACAACAGCTATCATGCCAGCATCCAGTGCGCTCCATATGAAGCCTTGTACGGACGCAAGTGCAGATCCCCACTTAATTGGTTGGAAGTGGGAGAAAGTCGACTAATTAGGCCTGACATCGTTCAAGAAACAACTGATAAGATCAAGATGGTTCAAGAGAAGCTTAAAGCGGCCAGAGATCGCCAGAAAAGTTACGCTGATAATGGACGGAAACCGTTGGAATTCCAGATTGGTGATAGGGTACTACTGAAGGTATCGCCTTGGAAAGGGCTAATAATATTTGGAAAGAAGGGAAAGTTGAGCCCCCGATTTGTTGGACCATTTGAGATCTTGGAAAGAATCGGACCAGTCGCCTACAGATTGGACTTACCCCAGAGCTCAGCACCATTCATGACACTTTCCACGTGTCCAATTTGAAGAAATGCTTATCAGAAGAGACAGTAGTCTTACCTCTGGAAGAAATCCAAATCGATGAACAACTGCGAACTACGGAGGAACCAATTGAAATCCTTGATCGAGAAATCAAGCAGCTTAGGCGTAGTAAGATACCAATGGTCAAGGTCTGTTGGAACTCAAAGCATGGACCGGAGTTTACCCGCGAACGAGAAGTCTTTATGAGAACAAGTACCCTCACCTGTTTTCAAAAGAGCCTCCTGGATATGGCAAATAGTAAATTTCGGGACGAAATTTCTTTCAACAGGGGGTAAATGTGACAACTGACAGTTTTGACCTTCAGGATAGCTACTCGTTAAATCACTCAGTAGCGTTTCCGTAGGTAAAAATTTAGTCATTTGAGTTATTAGAAGAAATTAGGTTAGTTTGCGTAAAAAATTTAGGCAAAAACCTAAAAATCCCGAAAACTGCCCGCAAAAGCCCGTACCGGCCCAAAGTCACCCGAAAATCCTATAATGCCAAATTTAAAGTCGATTTATAAAAAAATGTGTTATTTTATTTAAAATAAAAGTAAATTGATTCAAATAATCTAAAACCACCTTCGAAAAAGTCGGTTTCTACCGAAAACGCGCCGAAAACCCGGTACTGTGTTCGAATTAGCAGTATAATTTAACTCTTTTATAAAAAAAAAAAAGATGTGTGAGGGTTGGGATTGGCCAATGTGGCCGGCCACCCCCCCCCCCCTACACACCACTCTCTCTCTTTTCTTTTTCCAACAACAATAATCACTTCACCTTTTTCATTCCATCATTTGATTTTCAAAATTTTCTTTCATCTACTCTTCTCTCCTCTCTTTTTCTCTCATGAAACCAGCCAACACCACCTCTCCAAATCTGAGTTTTTAGAAGTTGAATCAAGGTTTCAAAAGCTTTAATAGTTTCATCATCATGGTAAGAGTAATACGTGTGTTTTAACTTCGATTTCTAGCACTTTTAGTGCTCTTTCTTGCATTTTTCTTGATGTTTAAACCTCTTTTTGGTTGGAATGACATTCTTGATGTTTGAAGGTTAGAATGAACCATGGATATGTGTAAAAACATACAAAAGATGGTGAAATTCTATGACCCTTCCATATAAACACAAGATTTGGTGAAAATCACATGTTTTGGGTATTTGTGATGCTTCTAGAGGGGCTGGAAATTCTTGTTATTTCATGCATGTATCTTGATGATATTCAAGTACATTTCTTTTATTTAGTTGCTATAAATTAGGGGATTTTAGTTTATCATCAAATAAACCCCCAAATTTTTAAAGATTATAAGTGTTCTTGGTGAAATGTTGAGTTTTGATTCTGGAATGAAGCTGACAGATTTTTGCATGTTGTTTGTACGACCCAAAAAGGGTGTTTTTGGATTCATTCTCCTCTGAAATTTTTATGGTTCAATATTTTATGTGTTAGGGTTCAAATCCCACTGGAATCATTCAAAAATTCCAAGTTTTAGACCTTCAACCATTACAAAACGTTTTAGTGTGCAATCAGTTCCTGGTCAGAAGTTGTGTTGACTTGATGCATGAATATCTCCATGATGGTTTATCCAAAATGCATCATTCTTGAGTCTAAGTTCAAGTTCAGTGAGTTAGCTTTCCAAAGAATCTGAAAACACTTGATTTGGTGGATTTTTGAATGTGCAACCAATGAAAAGAAATTCGGGATGCAATCTGTCCAATGATGGCAGATTCACATGCATGAATTCATGAGGTCATATCTCATTCAAAAACCATCCAAATCGTGTGAAACTTGTTTCATTAGTTAGATATATGAGTTAGCTTGAATATGCTTTTTGAAATTCAAATTTTGGAGTAATAATGAATTCTCTATGGAACAAACATCACTGACTTGTATTTCCAAAAATGATTATTGCACACTGATCTTGCAAATTTTTTTTTAAAATAGTAAACACCTTCAAAAATTATGAAATTTGGTGGGAATGTTGTTAACACCCCCAATATCAGTAGGTAAAATTTTGGTAACTTATCTCCTTTTGGAATTTAGCTTAAAGGTAACATCTCTGGGATAAAACAAACCTGCCAGAATCTGAGTTCTTCAAAAAGGATGTTTTGCAAACTTCAAAGATTCCCATATGTTTGGATAATAACATAAATCAATTAAAAGCTATTTTTATACTAAGATTGAACTTAATAAAATAAGTGAAGGCATTATGGTAAGATTTCGGTGACGACTTAACTATATATGGACCACTACACTAAGACTTACGTCAATTACATGTGATATAGGGCACTAGTAGACGAGGGAATTCGGGGCTACGTGCATTACCGCTTGTCGAACGCTAAACTACTCAAAGTGAGTATTCACAGCCCCCTATTTTACCGTTTTTACGAATTTGGGGTGAAAAGCGTGTTGTTGATAAAATGATATGAATTATGCTTCCAAGCAAAAATTATATAAAATGTGATTAAATGTTGCTTTTTAGCATGTGATGATGCATTATGATGATATGTATTGAGTAAAATTCCCCTTATAATATACACTACTATTAACTCGTTAGGAGCCTATGACTTACTGGATAGCGCTATTTGGTACCAATACCCACCCTACTGACTGACGAGTTGAGGGTGCACTAATTCAGAATTAACGACTACACATGTGGGGCAAATCCCCACCGCTGAGGTATTCGTTGGAAAGCGTTCTACACATGTGGACTAGGTTCCACCGCTGAGGTAGTTCGCGGGAACGCTCTGCCCATGTGGTTCGCTACCACCTCTGAGGTATCCGTTGGGGGGTTAACGGCTTGTAGTGGCTCAATCTTACATATCTTATGCATAAATGTGATTTGAGACGTTATGAACGTACAAAGATTCTAATTTACGATAAAAGTCTGCATGTAAAACTTTTTTTTGTGCATATGAAAACCTGTGAACTCACCAACTTTCGTAGTTGACACTTGTTTTAACAAGCTTTTCGGGAAATCAGAAGGTGCTTGACAAAGTTTAATTTGGGCAATTGTAGTCATCAATCAAGAATTCGTATTTTATTTTGGTCATGTTGTAAACTTTAAACTTGGGTTGGTTGTAATGCTTTTTGTGTAAACTCTATGTATGTTTGTTTAATGAATGATTGATGGCATCTATCTCCTATCGCTATGAAATCTGAACTGGCGCACCTCGCGATTCCGCTTTAGCGGGGTGTTATATAAAGCAAGACCTTTAAATTTATGACAAGAAATAGGTAAATTGTAACTCCCTGGATCATGTCGGATAGGTGCAATGTAAACGAGGTCGTCCTCCGGTGCTTTTTCCTTCTCTTTCTCCTTGCCTTTTTCTTCCTTCTTTGGAATCACGAACTCCGCGTATCCACTTTGCTTTCCATCTTCTTCCTCATCATCATCACTTGAAGCTTTGGGCACCTTGAGTCTTACATGTTCAAACGACACGGTGAACCCCTCCGAATCGTAATCCGTGGCATAATCGGGTTCACTTTCACTCTCCGTTTCCACGTACTTCTTTGTGTAGATGTCCGTCCATTTCTTCTTTGATGGCTCCCCGGTCATCATGAGCATCGGCTTCGCATTTTCCACCTTCGGGTTGACTTGTGTTTGCGTTGGTAACTCGCCTTGAGTTCTTTCACTTAGCATTTGCGAAACACGTCCAACCTGCAATTCCAAATTCTGGATGGTGCTTTGGTGATTACGTAAGTATGAACCTTCTTCATCGTTTAGCTTCTTTTGCGCATCAATGAATTGGACAATCCGATCTTCGATAGAAACACGCGGCTCTCCATCCGGTCTTTGATTCTGTTGAGTCGGTGCAAAGAAACCGGGAGGTCTCGGAATGAAGTTTCGATTGTTGTTCCACCTCCCTTGATAATCGCCTCGGTTGATATAGTTCACCTCTTCGGGTGTCATCATTGGTCTGTTCGGGCAATCTTTGGTCAAATGTAGTCCACTGCACTCCTCGCATCCAACCTGCAAAGCATGAACAGATTTAATTAGTTCTTCTATTTTGCGTTCAAACCTTACCTGTTGGATTTTCATAGCGGCTAGTTCATCGGATGGATCGAAGTCGGTTGATATCTCTCCGGCCATCCTCGGGATTTGCAATCGCTTGTCCGTCCTCCAATCTATGTTGTGTATGAGCATGTCCTCGAGAAGCTTATATCCTTCCGTGGGCGTTTTATACATGAAGACACCACCTGCAGAAAAATCCAAAGTAGCTCGTGAAGAATAAGCAAGTCCACTATAGAAAGTTTGAACCTGTTCACTCTTATTCAACTCGTGACTCGGGCACGAGTTTAAGAGGTGCTTGAAACGTTCCCATGCTTCGGATATAGTCTCCCCGTCTTGTTGTTGGAAAGATCGGATCTCGGCTCTCAGTTTGTCGATTTTGGATGGTGGAAAGAATCGGGAAAGGAACTTTGAGCGAAGTCCTTCCCATGTAGTGATTGAACTTGGTTCTAAAGATCTTAACCAAGCCCTAGCTTCTCCGGTAAGCGTTAGAGGGAAGACCCGAAGACGAATTGCGTCATCCCGGTCTGCCTTTGTTTTGAACAGATCACAAATATCCACGAAGTTCTCCATGTGAACGATAGGATTGCTATCGTTTTTCCCGTCGAAGGTAAGATCCTTGATCATGTGTAGGAGCTTCCCCGGGATTTCTTTGTTCAGGTTTGGCTTCGTGATTGGATTGGTGGGTACTGTTGGAGCTGCTCTCCTGGCAGTCCACATCGGTGCCTCGTCTCCCATCTCAAAAATGAAAGCTCTCGGGCGAACTTTGTTGGCTTCTGACTTCTTTTTGTTTCTTTTTCTGAATTCTCTCTCTGGCTCCTCAAATGGCTCTAACAAGTCTGCCGTGACTGAAATCACAACAAACGGTTACGGGCAACTTGCGGGAAACAAAGAGATAAAATAAAAATAAAGATAAAACTAACTAATTAAAGTAGAAAGCGAAAAACTTGCAAGGGACAGAATCCCTCACAATGATCGATTAACAAAACTAATAAAGACTACAATCTAACAACTACCGTTCCCCGACAACGGCGCCAAAAACTTGATGCGGTAATTATCGTATATAAAAAGCGTAACAAGTTTTAACCTCTAATGCCTAGCCACCGTCTTACCACATATACAGGCAAGCGTACCTGATCGTAAGTAATATAGTGTAGGAAAGTCCAGGTATCGTATCTACCACTGGGAACGGTCAAGTTATCGTAGATTATTAGTCTAAATCGGTTTAATTAACCTAAAGGGGGGTTTTATATGAAAAAGGTTTGAATACTTAAAAGACAATTAAATAAGTAAAAACTAAGAAAGCAATTAAAAGATTGATTTAAGATTATATTAAGGAAAAACAGCAGTACTTATCATGGTGAAGTGAATCCCCAAAATGGATGATATGAATAAGTCGAAGGTTTGGTTGTTTTGACTATTGTAGGAATTTAAGTCTGGGACACCCTAACATGTGAGGATTATGGTTAATGACTAGGACACGATCCTCCTAATCCCAATCCTAAATCGTTTGGTCCACAATCTAGAATCGGTAAACCCTTCCTAATCAATATTGCGATGGCTCTTTTACTATCCGGTCACTCTTGGTCCAAGTAACCCCTTAACACAACTTCTTGGTCCAAATTCAGGCTAAGGTAGGTTGATTATCCTTTCGGAGTCTATCTGTTTTGGTCCAACAAATACACCCAACGAATTGAATTCAAATTGCCAAAACACTATTAATCAGAAAAGAACCATAACAGACATTCAATTAATCAAAACAAACCAGTAAACATTAATCATAAAATTATCATCCATAAAGGTTCATCGACCATGACAAGCACTACTACTAAAAACTACTCACTACGCATAATGAAAAAGAAAACAAAAGTAGACATCGACATGGTACCGACAGTACAACGACAGATGATCGGAGATCGACTCCCACAGCGTATCGGCACCTTTCATACTCTCCCTCTCGTTCCTCCTCGTATCCCGTACCTCTCTCGTGTATCGAACATGCTTTGAATTGAAGGAGGAGGCTGATATTTAAAGGAAAATGCCCAGGGGCCATCTGGCGATAGCCAGACTGCTGGTTTGGCGACGCCAGACACTTAATTCAACCCTAGTCTTCAAGTCAGTCGAATCTGGCGGCGCCAGATTAGGAATCTCGCGAACGCCAAGTGTCTCCTGTGTTGACTTTGTGCATTTTTCACGTTTTCTCGCCTTTTTTCGTACTTTTCCGTTCCACGGCCTCCAAATCCTGCACAAACAATAATAAGCTCTTTTAGTGCACGAAATGATCAGAATGGGTGAGAAATGGGGTAAAGTCATGCAATTACGTTCGACCAAAACATGTATAATTTTGGTGTTATCAACCGCGTAAGTCAACATTGACATGCGTAATCAAGTGACAAGTTTGGGGTATAGCGATAACCGTATCTTCTTTGATCTCGATGGAGACCTGGTAACACATCTTTTGAGGCCGTATGTGGACCCATCTCAGTCTTTCAAGGAGAAAGGTGACCATCCTCTACTTCCAACTGAGCATCTCAAAAAGACGGAAGACTACCCTAACCTGATGAAACCGAAAAAAGAATCATCAATTCCAAATGGAGAGGGGACTTCCAAGAAGGGGCATAGGAAGAACAAGGGCTCGTCAGCCCGTCGTAGAAAGAAATGAGCTAGAAGCGGAGTCGAGCTCTAGACTCATTAAAAAATGAAGCGCTTCTCGGGAGGCAACCCGAGCTTTTCATTCCTTTTACCTATTTTTGATTTTTCTTGTGTGTTTTTACTAATATTTTGTTTGTTATTTCCTAGACAACCAAGTCGAGAACGAGGAAACTCGACCAGAAACACAAAAAATTTGAAAAACGGGGACAGAAGTACCTCCGCGAACGCGAAGTTTCAAGTTTCACGACGCGGAGTGTGTTTTGAGGTTTGTCAGGTAAAATTTTAGAGTTTCGCGGCGCGAGAGTGGCAGTTCCGCAACGCAAGAGAGGAATTAGGGTATTTTTTTAAGGGATTACTGACTTCACAATCGCGAAGCCTAACACTTCGCAACGCGAAGTGAGTGCAGACGGGTTTTTAAAGACCTTTTCCTTCAAATTTCAATTCACAAAACCCTAATACTCTCTCGGTGCCACAAAACGCGAAATCTCGAATTTTTGAGCTTCAATTTTTTGTTTCAATGACATCCAAGGTATGTTTCCTACAATCTTCTACTTGGATTTTGTCTCCAGGATGCTAGATTGGTACAATTGCTTTGATTTTGGTTGCTTTATGCTAGGGTTGCTAGATTATGTGTGTTCTTGATTGATAATAGCATGTAAGCAATTAAAATTGTACTTTGATTGTTGATAACATGATGATAGCAATGTACTTGGATTTGGGATAGATTTGATGTTGGTAAATTAATTCTTTATGGTTGTACTTGCATGATAAGTGTGGAAATTTTTTTCCAAAATTCCCCATTCTTGTTGTTACCATATTAGGATTAAGTTTTGGATGTTTGTGGCTTGACTAGAAATTCAGGTGTGGGGATTTTCCCAATCCCCATTTGGTTATTCACATGTGCATATATGTTGAACTTGAATCTTTTGGTTATGCTAGTTTTGTCTCATAGGATTGATTTAGCTTTTAATCATTTCTTGATACTTTCTTGGTGCATATTAGACTAAGACATGGGTTTTTGGATTTTGTAGAGACGAAGAACCGCATCCGCTACTACCACCACTTACCGTGCACCCGATGGAAGCCATGCTTTCACTCACTTCATGAATGATCCACAATTGAATGTTGCTAAGAGGATCGAACTCCGGGATACGATGAATCGGATTGCTAGTCGCCAAATTGTCATTCCAAGGAGGGCCGATTGGAATCTCCTCCATACATTGGGAGTTGACAATCGTGTTAAGGCGATTCTTGAGAAGCATGCTCTCGGGGAAAACTGTTAGACCTTCATTTGTTGTGAAGATGTCAGAAGTCTATCTTTTGTTTTAAGCATTGTAGTTTCCTTTTTAATGAACTTTGGTAGTTAGTTTTCCCTTTTTGTGGAGTCTTAAACTCCAAGGGCCGTTTATGTAATTCCCTCATAGTTCTATGGTGCTATAAATAGAATATGAGGTTTAGGGTTTATGTGTAATGCTTTCAAGATATCTTTTGGTGTAATCAACTATCCTATTGCAATATTCAATACCAATGGAGGCATTCATTTGATTCTCATTGTTAATCTTAATCATTGCATTTCTGTCCATCTTGTTTCTCTTTGATTTATGGACAAACAATCGGTATCAGAGCTGATCCTTTGTTAGATCCTTGTTTTGTTTTTGATTTTTCAAAGCTTTTTGAAAAGTTTTTATTTCAAAACTTTTTGGGTCATTTTGATCCAAAAAGATCACTTAGAGGATTGGTTTTAAGTGTTAAGAGGTTCCCTAAGGTTTTTATCAAAGTTTTACATCAATTGGGGCTCTTAACACTGATTCTTTAAGTGTTTTTGGCGAGTTTTTGATCAATTTTCGGTGTTTCTGGACAGGTTTTCCGAATCGGAAAACTTGAGCTGATTTATCAGTTCAAAATTTCTGAATCGGGAATTGTCCTTTTCCCGAATCGGACTTTTGCCATTTTCGGAATCGGAATACTTGTTTTCCGAATCGGACACTAGGCTCTCCGAGTTGGGCTTTTGCTCCTTGTTTTCTCGAATTAGTCATTTTCCGAATCAACCATTTTCCGAACCGGAAAATTGAGTAGTCCGAACTATAGCTTGTGAGCCAAATCCGAATCGGAAAACCTCATTTTCCGAATCGGATTTCGCCTCTTTGAGCCCGAAAATTTTCAAGTTTTTCCTCAAATCCAACACTTAGCCGTTTTTCGAAAATTTCAAGTTTTTAAAGCTATTTGTGTCACGAGGCACTCGAGGTATCAGTATTTTCAAAAAGTTTCTTTTAAAACCAAGCGATTTAATCAAAGGAGATCCTCTCAAGAGAACAAGATGTCGAAGGAAATCATCGGCATTGGGTCGGAGTCTCGCCCTCCGGTATTGGTCATGGGCGAGTACCAGCAGTGGAAACGACGGATGATCCACTTTCTCGACCTACTTGACGAGAACCTCATGAAGTCCATTCGTGAAGGCCCAATCAGACCGACTGTCACCGTAGCAGCAGTTCCACGGACGGACACTTGCCCTGAGCTACCAGAATATGTAGTGGAGAAACTTGTTGACATGTACTCCCAAGAGCAGATGGCTCGTCATCTCATTGACAAACGTGCTCTCACTCTTCTTATCATGGCACTCCCGAACGATATGTACGCCAGAGTGGACTGTTTGACTAGTGCAAGGGACGTGTGGCTTGAGATCGAACAACATATGCAAGGAGGAGACACGGCCTTGGAAAGCCAGAAGGAGAGCGCACTGAATGCCTACGAAGGATTTAGAGCCCGGGAAAACGAATCCCTAACGGAGTCCTACCAACGTCTGAACTCGTTTGTCAACGATCCGCGGAGACTGGGGTGGAAATGACCAAATACGAGGTCAATGTCAAGTTCTGAAGAATCTGACACAAGAATGGCAAAACATTGGCATCCACACCTAACTAAGCAGAAATCTGGGGGCAATGGGACTGCACGATCTCTTTAGCATGATGGTGCAACATGAAGAATTTATCACCGGTGCCAGGACGAAAAAGGCTGTTGATCCTCTGGCACTATCTGCTGTGCCCTTTGGAGGACCCCACTCTGCTCCTATACAACCAACTCCGTACAACAACATGCCTCTTCCACATCATCCGGAAGACTTCAATCAAGAGTTCAACCCGAACTTTGGTCATGGCATGCAACATCCGAATGACCCCATGATCATCCCAATTTCAGATGAAGAACTCTTCAACATGAATGAGTCCCTCACCCTAATCTCACACAACGTGCAAAGGCTGAATGCAAACCGAGGATTTACCAATTCTCGAGGATCTGGGTTTCAAGACGGAAACCGAATGCGGCAAGGAAGAGGAGGACATCATTCAATGGGCAGATCTCAGTTCAGTGAGCAAGGAAGAGGAGGTTATCAACAGGGTGATAGGTATCAGTCTTACGATCAAGGGAGATTTCGAAACGAACAAGTGAGGTTCAGAGACGATCAGGGATGGTTTAGAGACAACACTCGACGAGATAGTACTTACTTGGACTATCAAGGAGGTTCCAACTTTCAGGGAAATTGGTGCGGACAGAATCCCGACTACAACTATCGGGGAAATTCGAGACAGTATGCTCCAGAATCATGGTACAATCGTCAAGGCTATGAGAGCGGGTATGGAGGCAGAAGCGAAGGTGGAAGATATGATCAAGGTCCTGAGTATGGGTATGAGCAGGGAAGGAATGACCGCTGGTCTGAAGAAAGGACAGAGCGTGGTAAAGGGAACTTCAACGGAGGTGATCAACAAGGAAGCAGCTCTAGCAGACAATCTCCGAGAGAAGATCAACCAATCCCTGTTGACCAAGGTGGTCAGAAATTGTAACACCGTTTCACCAAATAAAGTAAATTGATAAATAAATTCCTAAAAAATCGATTTTTAAAGAAAAATCCATAATTCGGTAGAAAGTTAAAAACAAACCGTTCCAGTACTGATAACTAACAAAATAACCAAGTTCAAACGTTTTAATAAAAACAATTAACTAAATGTTTTAAAAATTCCACTGCAAGGCGGATCGAAGGGAACTGTCACAGCTAGAAATCAAGCCGGGGCCTTGCCCTTATCCATATCCAAACTGGTACCTGGAAAAAGAGGAAACAACTAAAGAGTAAGCGAAAACGCTTAGTGAGCTAACACCACATATATTTTACAACATCGCATGCATATGTACCACAACAGGTACCAATCACATCATAGCATGTCATTAAATCAGCAGACTCAAACGGACACCCGACTCTCATGAGATCGATATTTAATCTCCCGTTAGTTTGGACACTAGTCGGCCCCCACAACTCATCAAGGGCATGTGGTTTCCCTCTCTCCCGTCAATTAGGACACGGGTCGGACCCCACAACTCACCAAGGGCATGTAGTTCTCTTTACATACACTATCGTGCATACACATACAAACCATGGCATAAGATATATATAGTGCAACTCACCTGATAATCGAAGATAACCGAAAACTGAAAAACTGAAACTGATAACCAAGCGGATTATAGATCAACCTACAAAAGGGTTACGACCAATTACACGCCTATCCGGTAATAAATACACATAACAACTCATTCTTGAACTAACCATGTGCCACTAAGAGGTTCATGACCTTTTATATAGTTTTTAGCGACCCTTAGTCAATGTAAACCCACCTATATGTCGCTAATACTCCCATACTTGATTTTTTTGTTGCCATTAAAATTAACCATGCAAGGTTATTTGACTTTTAGCGACAATATCTATTATATTTGTTTGAAAACAAACGCATGCTTTCTTCCTTCTTTCAAATCATGCACCAGATGCATATACATATACATGCTAACAATATATATACTCTCTTAAATAAATTCTCAACTACATGAAAGATTATCTTCCCAAACTTTCAAACCACAACTACACGACTAGATTTTACTTAACGAATTAATTTGGACTACGAAGAACTTAATAATATTTTATCAGTTGAACAACAAACGACATACCTAACCATGGTGACAAGTGACTGGCGTTTTAAATGATAACGCTATGTAGAATCGAATACATGGACTATAGTCGTTGGTTTGCCGATGATCGATTGTAGTGACCACGGAAACGATCGACCACGTTCTCAAACACGCTGTCTGACAGTGGCGGTTGGATCACAGTGTCAAACTAAGAGCCGCTGATAACAGCTCTCGCCGGGGTCGACAATCGAACAGAAACAACGGTCACCTACGTTGACTTACCGGTGATCGAACTCAGGTGCACAAGTGGTTGACGACTGACTCGTTGAAGGTGCTAACCGACTGAAGGTGGTTGGAGGTTTTAGGATGAGCGGCGACAATGGCTTTAATGGCTGGAAATTAAGTAGTCGATGGGGAAGAAACTAGGTTTACTTAGGGTTTTTATTTTTATTTTTAAAAAAAATAATGAGATTGAATAATATATAAGGTATGACTTAAATTTGAGATACTGATTCCAAGGGAAGTTTGCCAAAATTTCCCAATTAGACCCTCTACTTCTTAAATATAAAATTAACCCATAACTATCCTATAAATACACATTAACCAAACAAAAGTCGTTTAAATAACCGAGTGTAAATGGGGTGTTACAACTCTCCCAAACTTACAGAATTTCGTCCCCGAAATGTCAATCTGAAAACAATTCTAGGTACTTCTCCCGCATTTCAGTTTCCGGCGCCCATGTCCACTTCGAGCCTTTCATGCGCTACCACTGGACCTTAGCGGTTCCGATTTCCTTGTTGCGCAGAACCTTCGTTTCTATCTCTAGAATGGCTATGGTTTTCTCGACATTGTTCAAGCTCTCATCGATCTGAATGTCCTCTAATGACACATAGGCAGCTTCATTTATTAAACATTTTCGTAACTGAGATACGTGAAATGTGTTATGGATCTGATTGAGTTCTACTGGTAACTCTAACTGATAAGCTACTTTCCCTATATGGGCAACTCTGAACGGGCCAATAAATCAGGGCCCTAGCTTTCCCCTTTTTCTGAACCGGAGTACTCCATTCCAGGGTGACACTTTAAGCAGAATGTGGTCACCAATCTGAACTCCATATTTGAACGCTGCTTATCCGCGTAGCTTTCCTGGCAACTCTAAGCTGCTTACAGCCGTTCTCTGTTTTTTTTGAATATTTCACTGGTTTTCTGAACTACCTCAGTGCTTCCTATTACTCTCTAACCAACCTCACCTTAGCATATTGGGGTAACTATTATTTTGCACGAAGGCATACCAATACTAGCACGGTAACTGTTATTTTGCGAGAACTTGGCTAACAGAAGGTACGTATCCCAGCTACCCTAAAGTCTAAAACGCAAGCTCCTAACATATTCTCTAACGTCTAAATCGTCATCCTGCTCTGCCCATCCGTTGAGGATGGTAGGTTGTACTGAACTAAAGTCTGGTTCCGAGATCCTCATGAATTTTTCCCTTGAACCGTGACGTGAACCAGAAATCCATGTCTGAAAGAACTATCCCTAGCACCCCATGCCTAGGTACCATCAACCTGATGTAATTATCTGCCAACTTTTCTAAAGAGAACTTCTCTTGTAACACCAATTAATACACAACTGCTATAGGGTCTATATAACCTCTACCCTTTCTATTTCTACTGCATTTGTATCAACATCTCCATTCAACATTAACACCCCTGTACACATTACTCTATTTAGCCCCAAACACCCAATCCCGACAATCCCTACTTGACCCTCGAAGCCTACGGGTGTAACCACCAGTGTAGGAAACACAAGAATCAAGTAAAGATTAGTCTGGACATCAAGCTCTACTTCTACAATCCCTCGTATCCAAACTTTCTTCAATCTCAATTATTGTAACAACAACAATATAAAAATCTGTACCTTTCGAATACCGCCATCCACCCCTTTAACACAAGTTATTTATTTATTGGAGCTCCTTAGATCGAACTTCTTCGTGCATTTATTGTATCTTAATGCACCCTTCTACCATCACACTTTCTCTTATCTCCGACTCTAACATCTCAACACATTTAATTTCACTTTTCGAAAGACTCCCGGCGATCTTTGACCGGGGGGGTAGGCAGAAGTTGATCTGGTAGATCGACTAGCGGTTTCAGCTACTGCTCGTGTTCGTAACACATTTCAACAGCAATTTCGAACAAACAAGCGTTCGAACCATAATTGCTACAATAACCTTCACCAATGAAAACGATTTCCGATCTATCAAGCATCACCCTACAGACCCGGTTCCTCAAATCCACAAATGCAGATGAGCAGCAACAAGGCCGAGAAGCATCACTATGAACTCCTAGTGCCCGTACCTGGTTTTGAATGCTGCATTATGGATGCCTTCATCCTTCACCTAATGCTGGTGATAACCAGGACGAAGATCAATCTTCGAAAACTATCGCTCCTTGTAACTGATCAACACGTCATCCATCCTAGGTAAGAGATACCTTTTCTTGATGGTCACCTTGTTGAGTTCCCGGTAGTCACCACACATGTGATGACTCTCGTTCTTCTTCCCCACTACCCGTAAATGGCGCACCCCAAAGTTAGCTACTCGGGCGGATAACCTTTTCCTCTGTGTGCACACGCAAACTCGATAGCTCTTAGATACTAGGTGACGCCAAACGATAAGGAGTCTTCGCAACGATGCTGATTCGAGTATCACATCAAACTCAAACTCAACCTGTCTATCGGCCGAAAATCCCGATAGGTCCTCCAAAAACACGTCCGGAAATTCACCGACTACCGGTACTTCCACTCAAACTAGTCGACCATGGCGCAAGCCAATTATCCCACGCACCCACACTGCAGTTACCTTCTCGTCATCACGACCGGACAGAACGCCGTCTTGATTCGTTCTCTCTCGTCGCACACGACCAACTATCCCCCACTTGGGCCTTGGATACGAACCAACTGGCCTGCACAAACCACAATCACTTGGTTCCGACTCAACCAATCCATACCAATCATCACATTAATTACTTCCGTGGGGTTTGGTATGAGATTGATTCGAAACTCGACTTCGAAGATGCCTATGGTGTACTCCTTGTAGACATTTTCTACCTCCTGGATCTTCTTGACTATGAACTCTAAAAGCTTCAGGCACTGTTTTCTAAGCAGCCGCTACAAGCAACCTTAGGTTGAGGATGCTAACCCATCCAAAACACGACTCTAAGCTCCTTTTATCCTTATCTATTCTTCCAAGAAGAAATAACAACTACACTCAAAACCCCTACCGGCTTAGGGAGCATCTTTCGCTCCTGATATCCATCACGTAGACAATCACCGACTCTTCTTTCCATATAGAGCATTCGGGAATGCTTCGACGTCAACATAGCTGAGTCCTCGATCCCGCCTCTGATAAAGACCTTGACTTCCAGATTCCTAGTTGCTCGAGTTGTCTCGATCTTCGGGTCTATCATCCGACTAACATCTCTCTTCAACTAGAGAGAGTATCCTAATCCACAACTGCTGGAGTGTCTCTCCAACTTTAAACATAAACATTTATCCTTAAGTCAGGGTTTTTTTGTCTCTTGGAAAACCCCCCCTCTATTGACCACCAAAACTAAATCCAACAATATATACACCTAGTACCATGTCCTACGATATGCACTAACGCATTCTCAACCGTACTGCTCTAGGATCATAGTCAACCGACTGAGTGTCCTAACGAGCCAACTGCTCTCCAAACTGACTCTACAGGTTAAACCAACCTATAGCGCAACCCAACTCGAAACCAACTCCATAGGCTAAACTCAACCTATAGTAAACCCAAACCACACAACCAACCCTTTCCAGATCCTCAGGATGCCTCACAATCCTGACAAGAATCAAATCCGTACCGGTGCTCATAATCCACCGAGTGTAATTAAGCAGTCTATTTGCACAGCCTTATTAGTTCGCATCAGTCGAACGATTTCCTAAAGTCACTATCTAAATACCCAAACAAGGGCCACTTTAGAAACATGCCTAACACGAGGCAATACTAGTACTTATAACTAGAGTGTCCGCCTACACTCACTACTCATCACTAAAGTTCATGCAAGTACTTACTACCAGTCATTAGTGTGCATGCAAACCTAAAGACTAGATCATAACTATATCGATATAAACATCAAATAAGCATAGTTGACCCCATGGTCATACACCCAATTCACATCTAACAAATTCCCAACTGTCGTCCATTTATTGGGATTCTTAAGACTTAACCAAATCCATGTCCACCCGGGTGTTTATAGTAGTACTATTATTTGGGCCCGTACTACTATAACCAACCGGTAATGATAGTCAGCTTAGGATCACCAAACAACCATCAAACAAGAACATGCCTAGCAACCCTTCACCAATGTCTCATTAGTACAAACTTGGTCATGGTACCATCCTCAAACAACCCCAATCCAAGGACTAAGTAGAAATAAATAAATCACAATCAAATCAGTATACACACAACGCATATCACGCTCAACAGTTCATTCGTGGTCTATTATGCATTTCTAGCATCCCAGTAACTTAACATATCAACATAACATGATAACATAAAGTGTTGCTAACCCCTGTCTTGAAGCTCCAGCCGACAGTTCCAACTATTTTACTATTTCATCTCCATAAAAAAAACTTTCCTAGTTTAAGTCCAACCACACACACACTCGCAAGTGTGTGTGCTGTTTCTCTTAAAAAAACAGTTCATTCTCTTAACACCGTTTCACAAAATAAATTAAATTGATAAATAAATTCCTAAAAAAATCGATTTTTAAAGAAAAATTCATAATTCAGTAGAAAGTTAAAAACAAAGCGTTCCAGTACTGATAACCAAAGAAATAACCAAGTTCAAACGTTTTAATAAAAACAATTAACTAAAAGTTTTAAAAATTCCACTGCAAGGCAGATCGAAGGGAACTATCACAACTAGAAGTCAAGCCGGGGCCTTGCCCTTATCCTTATCCATACTGGTACCTGGAAAAAGGGGAAACAACTAAAGGGTAACCGAAAACGCTTAGTGAGCTAACACCACATATATTTTACAACATCGCATGCATATGTACCACAACAGGTACCAATCACATCATAGCATGTCATTAAATCAGTAGACTCAAATGGACACCCGACTCTCATGAGATCGATATTTAATCTCCCATCAGTTTGGACACGGGTCGGCCCCCAGAACTCATCAAGGGCATGTGGTTTCCCTCTCTCTCGTCAATTAGGACACTGGTCGGCCCCCACAACTCACCAAGGGCATGTAGTTCCCTCTACATACACTATCGTGCATACACATACAAACCATGGCATAAGATATATATAGTGCAACTCACCTGATAATCGAAGATAACCGAAAACTGAAAAACTGAAACTGATAACCAAGCGGATTATAGATCAACCTACAAAAGGGTTACGACCAATTACACGCCTATCCGGTAATAAATACACATAACAACTCATTCTTGAACTAACCATGTGCCACTAAGAGGTTCATGACCTTTTATATAGTTTTTAGCGACCCTTAGTCAATGTAAACCCACCTATATGTCGCTAATACTCCCATACTTGATTTTTTTGTTGCCATTAAAATTAACCATGCAAGGTTATTTGACTTTTAGCGACAATATCTATTATATTTGTTTGAAAACAAACGCATGCTTTCTTCCTTCTTTCAAATCATGCACCAGATGCATATACATATACATTCTAACAATATATATACTCTCTTAAATAAATTCTCAACTACATGAAAGATTATCTTCCCAAACTTTCAAACCACAACTACACGACTAGATTTTACTTAACGAATTAATTTGGACTACGAAGAACATAATAATATTTTATCAGTTGAACAACAAACGACATACCTAACCATGGGTGACAAGTGACTGGCGTTTTAAATGATAACGCTATGTAGAATCGAATACATAGACTATAGTCGTTGGTTTGCCGATGATCGATTGTAGTGACCACGGAAACGATCGACCACGTTCTCAAACACGCTGTCTGACAGTGGCGGTTGGATCACCGCGTCAAACTAAGAGCCGGTGATAACAGCTCTCGCCGGGGTCGACAATCGAACAGAAACAACGGTCACCTACGTTGACTTACCGGTGATCGAACTCAGGTGCACAAGTGGTTGACGACTGACTCGTTGAAGGTGCTAACCGACTGAAGGTGGTTGGAGGTTTTAGGATGAGCGGCGGCAATGGCTTTAATGGCTGGAAATTAAGTAGTCGATGGGGAAGAAACTAGGTTTACTTAGGGTTTTTATTTTTATTTTTTAAAAAATAATGAGATTGAATAATATATAAGTTATGACTTAAATTGGAGATACTGATTCCAAGGGAAGTTTGCCAAAATTTCCCAACTAGACCCTCTACTTCTTAAATATAAAATTAACCCATAAGTTTCCTATAAATACACATTAACCAAACAAAAGTTGTTTAAATACCCGAGTGTAAATGGGGTGTTACAGAAATCAAGTCAACCTCAGAAATCCGTAATCTGAAACCCTACTCCTCAACAAACCCGAAGTCCCACAACCACTTGCTGCAAGTGTGGTAAATTGGGACACTATGCCGAGGACTGCACGGTGAAATACAAGGACGCTGCCTACTTCGAGAAGAAGGCTGCCTTGTTGAGAAAGAGAGAAAAAGGGGTAGCTTTGCTGGTTGAAGAGGAAAACTGGGTTTGCGAAGAAGAGAGCTCGGATGAGGATGATCACATGGTGAAAGGTCTGTGCTTGATGGCTGACTTTGAAGGACCGGAAGGTGTTGGTCCTAGCACTTACCAAGACATTGATGCTTCTGAGGTATCCACTATCCCTGATATTACTGATACAATATCACTGTTAGAAGCTAAAATTTGTGACTTAGAGAGAAATCTCCAATCGGAAAGAACTCTCGTCACGAAATTTAGAATCGATAGTGCTGTTTACAAAAGCTCTCTCGAGGACTTGACTTTAGATTATAATCGTGAGATACTTGAGTCTGGCATTAGAGAGTCAAATTTATCAAATAAATTGTTGTGTCTTCAAAAATCCCATGAGGAACTTAACAGTAACCATGGAGAGCTCACAATCAAATTCCAGTTACTTTCGGAAGAAAGAACTAGACTCTTTTCAAAAATCCAAGAGCTCGAGGACAACAATTTCAAAAGAGGACAATCTGAACAGACTCTGAGTATTCTCACCCAGCATGCCAACAAGAATCCTTTTTACAAAGCTAGACCCGGCCTAGGACTCACTGAAAATCATGTTTTAGAAAAAGCACCTTCACATCTGTACAACTTTGAGGATATGGCCGCCTCCAAACCTAAACCAGCCCTTGTAGGAGGACACGTTACCGAGGAGTATGTTAGACAGACTGTCACTTACACCGAAGTAATTAACGATGAGACCATCACTAGAACCACAAGTCCGTCAAACAGCACCACAGGTAGTCCACCCACAAGTCCCGCTCCCAATAGACCTATCTTCGTCCCTACTAGTGATCCGACCAATACCCAACCCACTTGGGAAGGCATCAAGGCTAGGGAAATGGATTTATCTGAGGAGACCTTAGTTATCCCACCCACGGATGATTCCGTAACTAAGAGTCCCGACCTAGTTGAACTAGAAAAGGAGGTGTTTGGACTTAGACTGAAAGCAATGGACCTCGATGCCTGTCAACATCAGATTTTGAATCTCAGAGTAATTGTCTCCGAAAAAGACACCTTGATACACACTCTGGAAAAGGACTTACTCGAGGCCAATGCCGAGAGAATTAGGCTTTCTTCGGAGTGTGGGACCGCAAATTCTTCTTTAAATGTTTACAAAACCAAATTTTCGGATCTTCAAAAGCGACTCATCATCCAAGAAGTTCAGTTCGAGCTTGAAAAAGAATTGCTTTATGAAAAGGAGATGATGTATCGCCATACTTTAACCAACCAAGATGTGTCAATTTCTCTCTTGAGAAGGAAAGTTATGGATTTTGAGAACTTTTACTCTCTAGATTCTGATGATGATAAGACATTTCCTGTCCTTAACCATAGGATAGCCAACCCCAAACCCAAACCAGACCTGGATCCGAAAGTTGAATATGAAGTGAAGATATTTTTTGACGAGGGTGATGATCCTTCTGGTTTGATTCCTAAGAAAAAGAAAGATGTTGTTTCCAAACCTGAGAAGCCTGCTGAGTCACAAGCTTCTGGTTCTGAGAAAAGTAACCCCAAGGGTGCAAAACATTTAGGTACTGACAGGGAGAAGTCAGTTAAGCCACACACACCTAAGGGACTCCAGACCAAGAATTCAAAATCTAACGATGCTTGTGCCTCAGTTAAACCCATTCAAGGTCTTGACTTTGATTCGAGTACCTTCGAAGTGGGTGAGACATATCGGTTAAAACCTAATTAACCTTTCACTTCCACTAAACCTAATTTTTCAAAACCGTCATCTGGAAAAGGTGGCAAATCCATTTCTACTAAACCGTCCTCTAACTCACACCATGCTTTGAATGCAGATGGGAGGAGGAAAGATGGTGGAAAGAATGTGAAGCCACCAAGAAAGGATCATCAAGAAAGGAACAACTCTTTTACTGCTTTCCCTAAGAGGTGTGGTCCTAGCCGTGCGGGTTTAGGCCATGCCCCACCTAGTGTAGGATTTCAATCAAACATGTTTGTAAATCGTAATCATAACTTGAACGTTGCTTTTGATACTTTTCGTAATGACATGTGTTTTATGTTTGATAATTTCTTGCGCTATGGTGTGGCTAATTCTTTCAATGCCCATAATTCTAATGTCAAATCTCGAAAGAGAAGAGGAAGAAAAAGAGGAAAAGCTAAATCCTCTTCATCAGTGAAGTCACCTACGCCTAAGGAGAAATCCAAAAAGGGGACTACACCGACTGTTTCATCAATCTCTAACCCAAAGGAACCCATTTGGCAATGGGTCCCTAAACAAGCTTAATCTGTCTTGCAGGTCAGTCATGTGTGGTACTTTCATTCTGGAGCTTATAGACACATGACTGGTCAAAGGTCCTTCGTTTTCGACTATGTTGAAAGGTTCGAGGGATACATCAAAACTGCGGACAAGACACCAAAGCCGATGTTGGGTTACGGGAAAATCACAAATGGGAAGTACATCATCAAGGATGTATGGTATGTCGAGGGATTAGGGTATAACATGTTCAGCTCAAGCCAGTTCTGTGATAATGGCTACTGGGTGAAGCAATTCCTTTATGGAAGTGATGTGAACGATGAAGACAACAATATCGTACTCAGTGCACGGAGAAACGGCAACCTGTACTCCACCGTCTTTCGTTCAATCTCTCAGACACACCCTCAGTTTGAAGCACTTTCTCAACCGTTGAACGCGATGTTTGCTCTCAAAGGCATCTAAGGAGGATAGTTGGTTATGGCACCGAAGGCTTTGTCATCAGAATTTCAAGGACAAGAACAAGATGGTTTCGAACGCCTGGTCAAGGGACTACCGGAGACTCATCTTTCAAAGGATACTTTATGTCCTGCATGTGAACAAGGAAAGATGTGAAGAAGCTCACATCCACCGAGGATCGATACCAACGGTAAAAGTCCACTTGACATGATTCACATGGATCTGTGTGGACCTATGAGAGTCGAGAGTCTAGCCAGAAAGAAGTATATGTTAGTTCTCGTTGATGAATTCTCAAGGTTCACCTGGCTTGAATTTCTTCGAGCCAAATCTGATGCTGCTGATAGGATTATTGCCTTCATCATGCGAATTTAAGTGCTTTTAGGTCGCAAGGTGAAGAAGTTACGTAGCGACAACGGAACCGAGTTTCGGAATGCAAAGCTGCAATCCTTCCTTGAAGATGTGGGGATCTCTTACAACTTCTCACCCGTACGCACTCCTCAACAGAACGGAGTTGTGGAAAAGAAGAACCAGACGTTGGTCGAAGCAGCAAGATCCATGATGGCTCATTCAGGCGTTCCTCAAGCATTCTGGGATGAAGCCGTTTCTACAACATGCTACACGCAAAATCGGACTCTGATCGTTAAGCAGACCGGTAAAACCGCTTACGAGATGGTCGAGCAGCGTAAGCCTAACATCGATTACTTTAGAGTTTTTGGATGTAAATTCTATGTTTTAAATGACCGAGATAATTTGGGAAAATTTGAACCTAAGTCTGATGAGTCTATCTTTATTGAATACTCACATAACTCAAAGACTTATAGGGTATTCAACAAACGGACCCGATCTATCTTGGAAAGCTCAAATGTTGACTTTTCTGAAACTGAAACCTATTCTGATGCAAGTCCTAGTAATCTAAATGCCTTACTGCCTAAACTGTCCACCGCACCACCGAGCACAGATTCTGCTTCTAACACTTTTGCTTCAGACTTTATAGAACTTGTAGACTATGATCTACTTACTCTCACTGGACCGATCGTCGTACCTGCTCAAGATGGTTCAACCACTACTTCTGTGTCATCTGATGCTTTCGTGACTAAGCCATCATCGAGTACTTCAACAAATTCAGTGACACCAGAGTCAGCGGTCTCTCCCCCTGAAACCTCTTCTGCTGCTCCACCGGAACCTGTCCGAGAACAGACCACACACCCTGTTCTTGCACCTATACCAGAAGAAGCCCCTCTACCTTTACTGAGCTCGGCTCTGTTAGGACCAAATTGTCCTAATTAGAAAGTTTTATTAAGGAAGCTTTGAGAGGGATTAATTAGTTTTTAATTAGTTAATTAGTTTATTGGGCTTGGGCTTGGGCTTTAGTGTAAAGGACCTATATATGGTCTAGGGTTTGGAGAGAAAGGTGTGAAATTATTTCCTATGAGAGTCGACTAGGTGTTTTAGTGTGTGTGTTCTTGTAGTTTTGAAAGCTTTCATTTATAAATTCAAGAACTTTGCATTTTCATCTTTTGATTTCTCTTCTTTTCATCTCGTTGTTTTATTATTTGGACCTCACAAATGGTATCAGAGCCAAACAAATCATTAGATTTGTTTGTTCCTATTGAATCAAACGACTTGAGATGTTTTTTATTGGGTTTTGAAACTTTATTTTTTTGAAAAAGTTTCATTTTTGAGTTTTTGGGGTTTTTGGTGTTTAGATCTTGATGAAGATGATGAAAATGGGTGTTTGGGTTGTGTTTTGAAGCATCTTTGAGCTTGAAATGATCTATTTTTCAAGTTGCTTCAGTTTTTGGATCTGGATTGAAGATTTGGGCTGAAAATTCATGTTTTCCGAGTTGGAAAACTTGAATATTCAAGTTTTCCGAGTTGGAAAACTTGAATATTCATGTTTTCCGAGTTGGAAAACTCATATTTTCCCAATCCAAAAAAAAAAAATCCGAATCGGTGAATAGTGCTTTTCCGAATCGGAAAACACCGTTTTCCGAATCGGAAATAGTAAAAAAAAAAAAAATCCGAATCGGTGAATAGTGCTTTTCCGAATCGGAAAACACCGTTTTCCGAATCGGAATAGTAAAAAAAAATTAAATTTGAATGAATAGTGTTTTTCCGAACCGGATGAATAGTAAAAAAATAAAAAAATAAAAAAATTTGAGTGCCTTTTTGTTCTCATTTTCCGACTCGGGAAACATGAAATACCCTTTCGGGTTTTCTAGGCTTCCCGACTCGCTCTTGAGACGAGGGTATGCTCAAATTTTGTTTAAGTCTTGAACTACCTTGCTGTCCTTATTTTCCGACTCGGGAAACATGAAATACCCTTTCGGGTTTTCGAGTTTCTCGACTCGCTTTTGAGTCAAGGTTATGTTCAATTTTTGTTAAACTTTACCAACTCCATTTCCGACTCGGGAGACTGCATTTCCCGACTCGAGTATCATCTTCAGATAAGCCTTCAAGATCATATTCCGCTGCGATCTAGACCCACCCAAATTCAAATACCTTTGATGCTTCAAAATCCCTGCGCTTAAATAGCCATCTTTCTTTCCCAATTGATTCTGTAAAGATCACATCAGCCCAGTTTTTAGCCCAAATTCAGTTTTCAATCGTGAAAATTGAATTTCTCTCATTTCCCCAACTGCTCCAGATTCTTTGAAGACATGTCAGATTTGTAACGATTTCAGAACGATGGTGATCGGATTCTGCATTTGGTTAGACTACTCAGAAGCCTGACGCTCTGCAACCATTATTCTAGAGTTTTTATTAGATGGAATTATTCCTCTTATCCGGTGAGAGTTGAGTTTTTCCTTGGATGCCAGCTTCGGTGAATGGTACTATTGTTACGTGCTCAATTCCTATCCATTTCACCATTGTGGAGGTTCAGTTGCGATCTAGAATCTTGAGTGACGGTCGTCATCCATCTGACTAAGAAGACTCGATCTGGATCTGATTACTTGACACTTTGGAAGATTTAAGGAAATCGACTATTTTCTGAGTAGTAGAGAGATCAAAGCAGAGCATCTCGTTCAGCATCTACTCCCAGTTTCTCATTCCATATGGTGTTTTCGGTGATCCAAGCTTCAGTGTTCCCAGTTGTGAGCTTATCAGATTTAGAGCTCTTTTGCTGAATTCCTATTCAACACGGGGTCAAAGACAGAACCTTTATCTTTCTTGCTGATCTGCACGGTAACT
This sequence comes from Centaurea solstitialis, assembly GCA_030169165.1. Taxonomy (NCBI): domain Eukaryota; kingdom Viridiplantae; phylum Streptophyta; class Magnoliopsida; order Asterales; family Asteraceae; genus Centaurea; species Centaurea solstitialis. The sequence continues at coordinate 22,033,140 of CM058044.1, read as the reverse complement.
CACACATGCATCTATCCCTTTGTTTCTCTTGGCTGGAGATCAACATAGTTGGATGAATCAACATGCTCTGGTGCAAGCTGTTGTATTCTGCGGTTATCAGACGTGTCGAGTTATTTACAGGTTGAGCTGTAGCTTGTGCAATCAGTCGCGGTTATTGCAAATTGGATCTGGTCTTTCAGTTGAAACCGAAGATGAAGAGCTACAATCGAGGGGGAGCTTGGAGATCAAAATGTAGCCGAACGCCACTAAGGTTTTCTCACGAAAGCTAGGGGAGAAGATCAGAGATGCTTCCTTTATAAAACTTTAGGGGGAGATTGTTAGGACCAAATTGTCCTATTTAGAAAGTTTTATTAAGGAAGCTTTGAGAGGGATTAATTAGTTTTTAATTAGTTAATTAGTTTATTGGGCTTGGGCTTGGGCTTTAGTGTAATGGACCTATATATATGGTCTAGGGTTTGGAGAGAAAGGTGTGAAATTATTTCCTATGAGAGTCAACTAGGTGTTTTAGTGTGTGTGTTCTTGTAGTTTTGAAAGCTTTCATTAATAAATTCAAGAACTTTGCATTTTCATCTTTTGATTTCTCTTCTTTTCATCTCGTTGTTTGATTGTTTGGACCTCTCAGGCTCAAAGAACCTATGCTCAGGTAGTGCGCGAGCCCCGGTTGGACGCAGAAGCACTGACAAATCTGGAAGAAGGCTCTTCGAGTGGGAACCACACATAGGTCTTAGTAGTGCACGATGAGAACGACGCATCAAATGATCAACAAGCCTATGTCACACTCCCGCATACAAGAAAGTGGACAAAAGATCACCCCCTTCCCAGATCATCGGGAGTCCCTCTCAACCTGTTCAGACCAGAGCATCAAAGAATGTTCACAACCTGATTCTATTTGGCGGGTTCTATAGTGAATTTGAACCGTTAGATGTTCCGCAAGCTATTACCGATCCAGAGTGGGTCCGAGCGATGCAAGAAGAGTTGGCGGAATTCGAGCAAAACAAGGTGTGGAGTTTGGTGACCAGACCATGGGGAAAGTCCATTATCGGCTTGAAATGGATCTTCCGGAACAAGAAAGACGAAAACGACCTTATTATCCGGAATAAGGCTCGGTTGGTCGCCAAAGGATATCGCCAACAAGAGGGTATCGATTATGATGACACGTTTGCACCGGTAGCAAGGATTTAGGCTATTCGAATCTGCCTCGCATATGCCGCATACAAAAACATGATGGTATACCAGATGGACGTCAAGTGCGCCTTCTTGAACGGAGTTCTTCAAGAAGAGGTGTATGTCGAACAACCGGAAGGTTTCATAGATCCACAATATCCAACTCATGTGTATGTGTTGGATAAGGCGCTTTACGGTCTCAAGCAAGCTCCTCAAGCATGGTATGAAACTCTCACTAACTACTTGATAGTAGCTGGCTACAAGAAAGGTACAATCGACCCCACCTTATTTCTTCGAAGATCAGGTAGTGACTTAATTATCATACAGATATACGTGGATGACATTATTTTTGCATCTAGGAAGCCTGAGTTGTGCAAGGAGTTTGAAAACACCATGAAATCCCAATTTAAAATGAGCATGATGGGCGAGTTGACGTTCTTTCTAGGACTTCAAGTTCGACAACGCCCTGACGACATTTTTATAAATCAATCCAAACATGTTCATGATTTACTAAAACGTTTTGATTTTGGTGGTTCAAACTCTGCTGCAACACCAATGCCGAAGAACTTTCAACTAAATGCTGATTCTTCTGGTAAACCGGTAGATCAGAAGAATTATCAGGCAATCATTGGTTCCTTGCTCTATCTCACGGCTAGTAGACCCGACATCGTATTCTCCACGGGTGTCTGTGCTCGCTTTCAGTGTGATCCTCGTGAATCACACTTATCTGCAGTCAAAAGAATCCTTAGGTATTTGAAGGGCACTCCGGACTTTGGCCTTTGGTACCCAAAGGATTCTGGTTTTGAACTAATAGCCTACACAGACTCAGATCATGCAGGTTGTAAGCTGAACAGAAAAAGCACCTCCGGAGCTTGTCAGTTCCTTGGAGACAAGTTGGTAAGTTGGTCGTCCCGAAAACAGAATTGTGTCTCCTTATCAACTGCGGAGGCAGAGTATGTAGCAGCCGCTGCTGTTGCTCACAAGTTCTGTGGATGAAAACCCAACTAGCCGACTTTGGCTGCACCATGCTGTGACAACCGACCAAATTCGGCTCCCAGATTAGTAGCTAGTAAGAGCACTCACTGAAGTTTAATTTAACAGAAACTTAGTTCTATATTTATATGGAAATAAATAGGTTTGGTTTTGCGAAAATTTTAGAAAGCGAACTTAGAAGTCCCGAAAAACAGCCCGAAAAAGCCCGTATCGGTCCAAAATCGCCCGGAAACTTTATATAATGCCAAACTGCTATAATAAAAGCCAACAGTATAAAAATTTAATATTTCGGTAGTAATGAAAATAAAATATTCTAATTTATCTGAAATTATCCTTGAAAAAGTCGGTTTTACCGAAAATTTATCGCGAACCGATACTGCACCGGTTTTAACAGTGTTTGGACCTTAATTTAAACAAAAAAAAAAGATGAAAAGGGTTGGGATTGGCCCATTTGGCCGGCCACCCCCCCCCCCCCCTACATCTCTCTCTCTCTTTTTCCAACACATATTAATCACTTTACCACTTTCCCATTAAACTCATTATTTCATTTTCAAATTTTCATCTCTATTCTCTTTTCGCTCTCTCTCTCTCTCTAAAACCTTCAAGAAAATCAGCCAAACCATCTTCAAAAATCTGAGTTTTAAGAAGTTCAAACAAGAATTTCAAAGCTCTAATAGTTGTATCATCAAAGGTAAGAGTAGTATGTATGTTTTAGCTTCGATTTCTAGCACTTTTGGTGCTTCTTCTTACTCTTTTTGAGGTTTAAACCCTCCTTGATGGTTGAATATTGTACTTGATGTTTGAAGACGAGAATGAACCATAGAAATGTGTTAAAACATTCAAAGATGGTGAAATTCTATGACTCCTCCTTATAAACACAAGTTTGGGTGAAAAATCATACATTTTTGGGTATTTTTGATGCTCCTAAGGGGCTGGAAATTATTGTTATTTCATGCATGTGTCTTGATGATATTCATGTGTATTTTATGTATTTACTTGACATATGTTGGGGGATTTTAGTTTTATATCAAATAAACCCTCAAATCTTAAAGATTATAAGTGTTCTTGGTTAAAATGTTGATTTATGATTCCAATCTGATGTTGACAGAATGTTGCATGTGGGTTTGGACGACCCAAAAAGGGTGTTTATGGACTCATTTTTCTCTAAAATTTTCATGTTTTGATATTTTATGGGTTATGGTTCGAACCCAACTGGAATCATTCAAAAATTCCAAGTTTTGAACCTTCAACCATTACAAAACTTTTTAGTGTGCAAATCATTACCGGTCAGAATTTGTGTGGACTTGTTGCATGAATATCTCCATGATAGATTATCCAAAATGCATGATTTTTGAGTCTAAGTTCAAGCTCAGTGAGTTAGCATTCCAAAGAACCTGATATCACATGATTTGGTGGATTTTTGAGTGCTCAACCAATAAAAAGAAATACGTGGTGCAATCTGTTCAAAGATGGCAGATTCACATGCATGGATTCAAGAGGTCATATCTCATTAAAAAAACATCGAAATCGTGTGAAAATTGTTTCATTAGTTAGATATTTGTGTTAGCTTGAATATCCCTTTTGAAATTCGAATTTTGGAGTAGTAATGAATTCTCTATGGTACAAACATCACTGACACGTATTTCCAAAAATGATTTATGCACACTGATTTTGTAAGAATTTTTAAAATATGCTAAACACCTCTAAAAATTATGAAATTTGGTGGAAATGTTGCTAACATCACTAATTTCAGTAGGTAAAAGTTTTGGAACTTAAACCTTTTTGGAGCATAACTAAAACGTGACCTTTTGCCATACTCACAAAACTGACAGCATCTGGAAATTTTCAAAATTTAAACTTTTTGTTTCAAGGCCTTACATCCAGTAAAGGTGTTATAAAACTTATATTAAAATCATTTTCAGACCATGGTTGCCTACCTAAACTAAATATGGGCATTATATATATAAGAATGTCGGATTTGGACTTAATTAGGATATTGAACCGATACTTTGGGACTTATGTTACCTATGGATTATCTAGAACATTCGTAGGCTCGGGACTAGGAATTCGGATTTTCGCACTAAACGCTAAGCTACTCAAGGTGAGTATTCACGGCCCCTATTTTACTGTTTTTAATGATATTGGGGTGAAAAGCATGTTGTTGATGAAATGTTATGAAGTATGCTTTCGAGCAAAAGTTATGCAAATTGTGATATAAACATTGCTTTCGAGCAAATGATTATGCAAACAATGATATGTATTGAGTAAAATTCACCTTATAATATACACTACTATTAACTCGTTAGGAGCCTATGACTTAGTGGATAGCGCTATTTGGTAAAGAGACCCACCCTTCTGACTGACGAGTAGAGGGTGCACTATTTCAGAATTAACGACTACACATGTGGATAGATTCCACCGCTGAGGTAGTCGTTGGGAAACGTTCTACACATGTGGATTAAGTTCCGCCGCTGAGGTAGTTCATAAGAGTGTTATACCCTACGTGGTTTGCGACCGCCTCTGAGGTATAACGTTGGGGTGGTACGGTTTGTAGTGGCTCAATCTTTCATATCATGTGCATAAGTGTGTTTTTGAACGTTTAAAGTTGTTCAAAGATTTTACGATAATGATTCTGCATATAAAATGTTTTGTGCATATGAAAACCTGTGAGCTCACCAACTCTTGTAGTTGACGCTTGTTTTAACATGCTTTTCAGGAAATCAGAAGGTGATCGAAAAAGCTTAATTTTGAGCGTTTGTAGACATCAATTAAGACTTCGTATTTTATTTTGCTATGTTTGTATGTATTAAACTGAGGTTGGTTGTAATACGATTGTAAACTTTATATATTTTGGTATGAATGAATGATGTTATTTATCTCCTATCGCATTGAAATCTTAGCTGTCACACCTCGTGTTTCCGCTTTAGCGGGGTGTTACAGATTTGGTATTAGAGCCATAGGTTATAGAGAACATCGGTTTTCTATAAAACCAAGTACTATAACCAACATTTTTACACAAATTATATAACTTTTCAAAATCAAAGATTTCAAAATTTAGGAGAATTTTACTACTAAGATGATTAGGATAGGTATTATTTTGATATATCATAGATAGGCAGAGCCTGATCACCTATGCCTAGCCATGGTATAAGTAGAATAAGACTTATAAACTAATCATACGGCTAGTAGAATTGGAACCTTCCAAGAACCTCCTGAAAAGCATAAACCGTGTGAGTTCACAGAAGCATATCATGATGTTGATATTTACTATAGCACTTACGCGTTTAAGTAAAGTAACGCCATTGTTGAACACTCATGCGTTAGCGCTTAGGATGTCACTAGTAGTTTGAAGGCACGTTAATAAGTTATGCGGACACTATAATCACTATGTCGAACACTATTACTTAGACTTCGGAGAAAGACCCGTCTAGGCATTACGATTCCGACATTGGAGTAACAAGTGAAGACATTTCAATCGATCCACCCCCGAACCTCCTAGCACCTCATATGAGACAACTCAGAAGACAGTTGCGGCAACCATTCGGAGTGGACTGGCGATAACTCATCTAGATAATGCAAGATCATTTCATATCCTTTCGGGGATATTGATCGGTTATATTACTAGTATAACACAAGGAGAGGCTCGAACAATACGAACACTCGCCGACGGACTGCAAAGTAGTCGAAGCAGGGCATCAAGATAGAACTGGGACATAATTAAGTTGACGAAATTGGTGCAACTCTTGGAAGAAGGTACCACCAATGTTGTAGAAAATGTTATGACGGCAAGAAGGACGACTAGGAGAGTTGACTTGTGCTGGCAAGTTGTGGTAATACTGTTGGCAAAAGTTGATCCTTTCGGTTGTAACTCTCGTATGCTGTGGATGTGAAAGAATTTCAAAATGTACTTTTTGGTTGTCCCATTTAAACCTTAGCTTGGGCAAGTAAAATATTTTAAGGATGCGTTAGCATCAAATTTTGACCCTTTCGGATAAGTATTAAGTTTTTACGAAACCAAATTTTAAATTAATCACAAAGATGTCCTTATCGATTTTATTTTAAAGAAATTGTTATAAATAAAATACAAATATTTTCGCACATTTATTAAAGACAACTTTTAATAAAACATACATTTTACAAATGATTTAGAACCGTATTTTCCAGAAGAAACACACATAGCTAGAAAGTGAACCATAAGAGTTAATCGCTCAACATTGCTCAACTGATAGCCCAACAAGTCCCGGAAGTCGTACCTACCATTGTCACTCAAGTTACTACCGACATTGTCGCAAATAGAAGAAATAAGGTGGTCGTAGAGTCCATCAAATGGAAAGATGGTAATAAAAGAAAGTAGAGCACTAGTCAGAAGAGACATCTCAAGGTCATTCAGATAAAAGTCGAAAAGTAGTCAAGAAATGCACACTGAGCTTAGCAGGAAAGGACCTTAGTATAGATTTAATCCCGATCAAGATAGGGAGTTTTGACATAATAGTTGTTATGGATTAGATGTCTAACCACCGAGCGACGATATGTTGTGCTGAGAAGATAGTTATGTTAGCACTACCCGAAGGAGGTGTACTCGAAGTACATGGAGAAAAGCCAAGGAGAGAAATCAAGATAATGTCATATATGAAAATGCGAAGTCATCTACGAAAGGAATGTGTAGCATTCATGGCGCATGTCGTGGATAAGGAGACAAAAGAGAACCAAATCCAGGATATTCCGATTGTGCGAGAATTTCCTGAGGTGTTCCCGGAGGAGTTACCTGGATTACCCCCACAAAGGCAGGTGGAGTTCCACATTGACTTAGTTCCAGGAGCGGCCCCCATAGCAAAGTCGCCGTATCAAAATCGATATCCTCTACCGCGCATAGACGACCTGTTCAACCAGTTGCAAGGACCTACCTACTTTTCCAAAATCGACCTTCGGTCAGGTTACCATCAGATGAGAGTGCGAGAAGAAGATATTGTCAAGACAGCGTTCAGAACTCGGTATGGTCATTACGAGTTCTCGGTCATGCCATTTGGTTTGACAAACGCTCCAGTAGTGTTCATGGATTTAATGAACAGGATATGTCGACCTGTTAGAGCAAATATTATTGTATCCGAGATCTCAAGATGAGGAAACAATATTCAAGTCAAACAAAGTCAAAGGATGGAAGTCAAAGAAGAAAGTCAAGCATCAAAGTCAAAGTCAAAGCATTTATATGTAAAGTCAAAGTATTAGTTAGAAAAGTCAATGTTAGTAAGTGTTGACGTCAAGGGTATATATAGTGTGTTAGAAGGAGTTAGTTAGTGAAGGGACTTGATGAAAGGAGCTCATATTGTAATATTCATATGTGTGTGCTTTAGAGAGAGATTCTAGAGAGAGAAAGTTCATATTGTAAACATTTAATTATGGAATGAAGATTTGATTGTTGAATCCATTGTTTCTTGCACTTACAAGTGGTATCAGAGCTATGGCAGAAGATTTGTGCACAATTTGATGAAGATTTGGAGAAATTTGATGAAGAATTGAAGAAATTTTGAAGAAATGGGTTTTATAGATTCTTTGTGTAGATTTGTAGATTTTGGTGTAGATCTTGTAGATTTGTGTGTGTTTTTGTGTTTCTAGTGTGTTTTTTAATCATCTCTAATCATTCTAGATCAAATTTGCTTCAAAATTTGAGTTTTGATTTTTGAAGTTCTTCAAAGTTCATCAATGGAGGTCATGAGTGATTGTGAGATTTAGTGTGTTTTCGATTCATTTTTGAGTGGATTTGTTTCTAAAAAGTGTTTTTGGACATGAATCTATCATTTGTTTTTAGTTTTAGAAGTTAATTTTGTGTTTTTAAATTTTTTGGGTTGAAAGTGTTCTTCATGTTCTTGAGTTTTTCTTGGGGAAGAAGATGAAATTTTTGGGGGTTTGATCCAAAAATTTTAAGTATTTTGTGCAAAAAGTTGTTTGTGGGTCAAGTTAGAATGTCTCGAGCCTTTGTTTGGTGTTTTTCAAAGCTTTGGTTAGTAAAAAAGTGGGTCAGACTCGAGATAGAAGTCAATTTCAGCATTCAGCACTCGAATTAGTAGGTAAGAGCTCGAGTCAGAGGTCATAGCTCGAGTCAGAGCTCGAGTCAGCAAAAAGATGCTCGGTCAGATCAATTATACTCAGTCAGAGCTTGAGTAAGGACTCGGTCAGAGGTTTCTTTCTCGGTCAGAGCCTTTCCTCTCGGTCAGCGATTTCAATCAGCAGTCAGACAATCGGTCAGAGAGTTCATTTTGGTGCTGACCGCGTGCATGACGTCACGCTGACGTCAGCCGCTCGAGATCAGCGCGTGGAGCGCGTGTGCAAGCGCGTCAGGCGCGTGGTATTTCATGTGTAGCGCGTGGCAAGCGCGTGTGAGCGCGTGTGGAGCTTATTTCGAGCCATTTTTTTCGTATTTCGAGCCATTTTTCTTCCCTATCTCGAGCCATGTTGTGTATCTCGAGTCTTGGGCTTATTTTTGAGTGTTTTAAATGTGTTTGAGCTATTTTTGAGCTTGTGTACTTGCAAGTTTGTTTGTTTTTTCTTTTTTTTTTATTTCTTTCTTTTTCTTTTATTAAATAGTTGTGTTGTGTTTTCTTTTCATTCTATTTTCAATTTTAGTCCTCGTACGTGTGTTTTTAAGTTTGTGAGTCGTTTAAGTTTCTTGTTTTGTCATTTTTAGTCCTTCAAGTTTTCTTTTACCCATTTTTCCTCAGAATTTTTGATTTGTTTGAAATAAACCTTTTGTGCACTACTTACACTTCTAATCGAAGTTTCTGTTGACGATCCTTATTATCTTTTGTGCAGATAACAATGGATTCTGATGATGAGATTCAGTATGAACGAGATTGGGATAAAACGAAGAGACTTGAACGTGAAAAGGCCAGTCTTACAACACAGCTTGCTAAAGCAGTTGCTAAGTTTAAAGAAAAAGAGCTTCATTTTAAAAATCATATCAAAGAACAAGAGCTTCAAATGAAAAATCAGATTAAAGAGAAAGAGCTTCAAATGAAAAATCAGATCAAAGAAAAAGAGCTTGATTTTGAAAAACAAATTGCTGAGACAAAGCTTCAATGTAAACAGCAGATTAAGGAATCAAACAAGATAATTCAATTTTTAGATGAGAAGCTTCACAAAATAGGTGTTTCTGAACGGACAATTTTTCTAAACAAACCCTGTGCACTCAGAGATTTTCTTGATGTTAAATGGGGTTTAGGTTATGAGAATCCAAATGTGTTGAAAAATGCTCTTAAGGAGAAATCTGCATTTTATGATTTTACAAGTATGTTAATGAGCACCAGATTTCCTTCTTTAAAAGGTTTTGAAATGAAGGAAGATTTCTCAGATATGCAAGAAATTGAACAACATGATCCTGTATATTATGAACCTAAATATCATAGGGTCAAGTTTGTATATAATTCAGACACTCTGAGAATCAAATCAAAAGACTCATCTAATTCTTCTGATTTTCTGGTTTATCCTGATATTAATTCTTCTCAAGAATCAGATGTCAAAGCTAAACCTTATGTTCCTACATTAGTTTTAGAAGAAAAGATTGTGGATCTTGAAAATCTTCTCCAAAAGACTCAATCTGAGTATGAATCTCTTAAATTCAAAGAGCAGAATGAGCACAATGCTGAAAGAGAGATGCTTCTCGAGCAAATCCAGATTCTACAACAAGTTGTGTATGAAAGTGAACATGATCTGGTGAATGAAAGAAGCAGGTTTGCAAAAGACAGAGAAAAATATGTTCAAGAGATTTTAGAGCTTCAAAGGACAGTGGCTGATCTTCAGAAATTATTAGAAGACAAAGCTGGACAGGAAAAGCAAAATGTGGAACTAGAGGTTGCGAAAGAAAGACATATGTTTGAAACAGAAGTTGAGAAGCTTACAAAGACTGTTTCTGATCTTCAAAATACTTTATTAGAAGAAAGAAAGGTATTTGATTTGACAAGTGTTAATCTTTCAAAGAAAATATCTGAGTTAGAGAGGAAGATTATCCTAGATAAGAAGAATTCTTTGAAGAAACCAAGTCTTCGTGCCGGGAAATATCAGAACATGATGCATGAATTTGAAGAAGAAATCCAAGGTGTTCATACAGTGAGGAAAGTTGATGACAAGAAATGTATTGAGCTTCAAAAACAAATTGTTGACTTACAGAATCAGTTATCTGATGTGAGACATCAATTTAAACAAAAAGAGAAGGTTCTTCGACATGAAAAGAGTGTCTTAGAACAGATAATCGCTGAACCTAAGAAGCTAAGTCTTGTGGAAGCAGATTTTGAGGATCAAAAGGAAGTGTTTAAGGCTGAAATAAGGAAGCTTACAAGCAAGTTATCTGAATTATCGACTAATATCATGAATGAGCAACGAATGCGATCTGATCAACAGAAGAAGCTTAATGATCTTCTTGAAGAGAGGAACAAGCTTTCTTCCAAAGTGAAGGAACTTGAGAAGACAATTTTCAAAGCTCATGATTCAAGCAATGTGGATAGTGCTTCACGGAGTAATGTCAACTCAAGTGGTCAGATTCGTACTTCAAATCTCTTCTATGATCGTCGTGTTGATTATTCAGGTAATCATCGTTTTTCAAATAGTAAGTTTGTTTGGCAAGTTAAGGGATCTAATGCAAAGGTAAATCATACAAAATCTTTTGCTTCGGAATCGACAGTTCAAAAGAACAAATTTTTTCATGATACATCTTTTGGTAAGTCTCAGTTAGTTTATTCTAGAAGTAAACTTCTTAGTCTTTCCAAAAGAATATCATATGGTTCTTACTCTCCAAGAAATGATTTTGTATGTGACGATTATATAGATGATAGATTTGGAATTTACAAAATTTCTTCTTACAAACCAAATTTCTCTAACAAAAGAGGATCCACATCCAAGTGGATACCAAAATATGTTTGATTTTGCAGATTATATGGCTCCTGAATAATTCAGTTCAGGACCCGATCTTCAATTATTGGTGGCTTCTAAACATTCAGTTTAGGACCCGTACTTCATTTATGAGCTTCAATGTAAGTATCCCTCTAAACCCTTAGCTTAGAACTTGTGCTTCACTGCGTTAACCGTGGGATTCATCATAAGGAACTTACTTGTGTTAGTTTCTTTCCGATTTTACATCATTTCACGAATTTCCACGCGTTATAATTTTTCTTGACATAGTTATTTCCACATCTCATATATTCGTTGAAATTATTCGGTGGAAATACACTCGCTTGAATTCCAATTTGATTTCGATGCCCGTTATTTCATTTCAATGATTCAATTCTTATTCAGATTATTAATTGTGAATTGTTCTTCACAATTAAACTTTCTAATCATTGATTCATTTATTGAATACACTGTGCTTACTGAGTCTATCTGTTTCGCGTTTGAATTTTGTTCTTTGGAATTCACGATCAAGATTTTTAATTTCTACAATCAATCATCACTTGTTAGAGCATTTGAATGAATTTCTTCAACATATGATCTCTTCAACAAATGTTCCCTATTTCTGTTCAACATATGTTTCCCATATACATATTGTATCACATATGAATCACCATCATATCACGTTCTGGTATGAATATACTCAACGCTTCAAAGAATATCATTTCATGATAACAACTTATGTGTGATAGGATATAGAAGTTTCTATGATCAATCCAGAGCCGGAGGATCTACCCAAGAAACACAACCCTAGGTTAGACCTAGTGTGTGAGGGTGTGAATGAGGTAAAATGTCCGAGAGCTTGAGTGTAGGGGGAGTTAAAAGAAAATGGTGAGTGTGAGACAGGATCAAAAAGAATAAAAGAAGATCCTTCCCAAACCTATACAGTTATCCGGGTAACCACATCATCTATTCATTCTCGATTCTTTGGAGATGAATATTGAAACAAGACATGGACCCAGTGTCGATAACTCGTGTCACCCCACCAAGCTACTCAAATATCTCTTAAAAGATGTTTGTTTCAATTCTCACGGAGAATTAGCACATCATCTATCTAATCTTCACTCGGAAGATTTAGATATTGAAACAAGGAAGACATTCTCTCCGGTCTCCGAACTTCATATTCTATGCACAAGAGTCATTGATTTTTAATCTGCGTCCCAGATTGAATCAATATTTGAGCCTAATTGATATGATGATATTTCTTTGACACTTGCACGAGTCTTTGTGATTCCAATTGCATATCTTTGTGATATTGCCGGAACAGTCTGAGAATTTAGTTTTCTAACTTTGATTCAGTGATGACTGGAAGTCCTATCAGTGCTACCCTGTTGCCAACACTGAAAATAGGCCACACAATTCTATGAGTTGTTGTGTCAATAGTTGCTAAATGTGCTTCTATGTTAGCCGATTACCCATCATTTGAGGGGGAGTGACTTGAGTTGGTTTTGAGGGGGAGCACTCTGATATGGATGAGATATTTGATTGAGGGAGACACTCTATTTGCATGTGCTATATTGAGAAAGAAATGGTTCTTTGAATGGTAAAGCAAGTTTTAAAGGGGAGCATTTCTTTTGAATAAGATAGTTTGCTGAGATGTCTTTGATTATGCATGATGTTCAGGATTCTCCTAACCATCTTGAGGGGGAGAAGTTCTATCAAAGACATTTGCAAAAGCATGATGACGATATGGGATATATGTACAAGAGTTCAGGATGATATGTGTTGAAGATTTCAAGACATCAAGTATCGTTGATTTGAAGAGTTCAAGATAACAAGTATGGTCGATTGAAGATTTCATGATGTTGGTTCATTCAAGTTTTGAGGGTTTATGTGAAGAAATGTGTTGTGAAGTAACAGTTAAGGGAAGAAAGCAAGTATTAAGGGGGAGCTAAAGAGAGATCAAAGTTTAAATCTTTTGAATCTAAGGTTGAAAAGCCTTTAGATTTAAAGATTGAGTTCGAGTTATGAAGGTTGATGAAAGAATGGTTTGATTTGCTGAAGTTGAGAAAGTGGTTTGAAGAGTTTGAAGATATGATGGATTTATATTGAGAAGGTGAAGAGCTTAGTACACGTAGTGTCAAAGCTCAGAACCTAAATATCCTTGACCATTGGCTTTGGTTACCTCAAGAAGGGTTTCTGGATTTGACCTCAAGAGGGAATTCTGGATTTGATGAAGACTACTTCAAGTTGAAGAGTGTTGATTCAAAGATGTTATTTGAAAAAGGGGAGATTGTTATGTGTTGAGCTTATCTGGTTGATTGTGATGATCTGATTTCAAGATTGAAGACTTTGTTCTGAAGATGATGCGTGTATAAATGGGGAGATTGTTAGTTGTTTGAAATTTGTGACCGAAAAAGTTTGTTTGACATGAAGACAAAAGATCGTTAAAGCTGGAGCTCATTTTGAAGAGCGATCTCGAATACAAAGGGGGAGATTGTTAGAGCAAATATTATTGTATCCGAGATCTCAAGATGAGGAAACAATATTCAAGTCAAACAAAGTCAAAGGATGGAAGTCAAAGAAGAAAGTCAAGCATCAAAGTCAAAGTCAAAGCATTTATATGTAAAGTCAAAGTATTAGTTAGAAAAGTCAATGTTAGTAAGTGTTGACGTCAAGGGTATATATAGTGTGTTAGAAGGAGTTAGTTAGTGAAGGGACTTGATGAAAGGAGCTCATATTGTAATATTCATATGTGTGTGCTTTAGAGAGAGATTCTAGAGAGAGAAAGTTCATATTGTAAACATTTAATTATGGAATGAAGATTTGATTGTTGAATCCATTGTTTCTTGCACTTACACGACCGTACTTGGATAAATTTGTGATTATCTTCATAGATGACATTCTGATCTACTCACGAAGCACGGAGGAGCATGAACAGCATTTAAGATTGATATTGGAGTTACTCAAAGCTGAAAAGCTTTATACCAAATTCTCAAAATGCGAATTCTGGATTCGAGAAGTTCACTTTCTAGGTCATGTAGTAAACGAAGAGGGAATCCATGTCGATCCAGCCATGATTGAGGCCATAAAAAAAATGGGAAGCTCCGAAGACACCGACAGAAATTCGACAATATCTTGGTTTGGCAGGCTATTATCGGCGGTTCATCACTAATTTTTCCAAGATTGCACAACCTCTGACAATGTTAACGCAGAATGACAAGAAGTTTGTTTGGGAAGAAAAACAAGAGGAAGCGTTTCTGATTCTCAAGTATAAGTTGTGCAATGCACCCATTTTGGCATTACCCGAAGGAACGGATAACTTCATGGTGTACTGTGATGCTTCGCATCAAGGCTTGGGATGTGTTTTAATGCAGAACGAAGAAGTCATCGCCTACGCTTCTAGACAACTAAAGATTCACGAGAAGAATTACACCACTCATGACCTAGAACTCGGAGCTGTGGTGTTTCCACTTGAGATCTGGAGGCATTACCTTTATGGAACAAAATGCACCGTCTTTACAGATCACAAGAGCCTCCAGCACATTCTCGACCAGAAAATGTTGAACATGAGGCAAAGAAGATGGGTTGAATTGCTCAATGACTACGACTGTGAGATAAAGTATCACCCAGGAAAGGCGAATGTGGTAGCTGATGCACTGAGCAGGAAAGAAAGGGTGAAGCCTTCAAGAGCACGAGTCATGGGAATAATAGTGCAGACGAGTTTGAAAAATCAAATACTCGAAGCCCAAGAAGAAGCATTAAAGGTAGAAAACCAGAAGAAAGAGACTCTGCATCAACTAGAAAAAGAATTAGCGGTGAGATCCGACGGAGTGCGTTATTTCAAGGACAGAGTATGGATACCAAAGGTCGACCAGTTAAGATCAACGACCATGGATGAAGCTCACCAAACAAAGTACTCAGTACATCCAGGAGCCGACAAGATGTACAAAGGACTAAAAGAGCACTACTGGTGGCCTGGGATGAAAAGGATATAGCTTTGTATGTTAGTAAATGCTTGACCTGTGCCACGATCAAGGCAGAACACCAGAAGCCATCCGGACTCCTGCAACAGCCGGAAATTCGAGAATTAAAGTGGGAGCAGATATCAATGGATTTTGTAATCAAATTACCCAAAACCCAGAAGGGTCATGACTCAATATGGGTAACTGGGGATCGCCTTACGAAATCGACGCTCTTTTTTTTACCAATTCGAGAGGACTTCAGTATAGATAGGCTTGCCCAACTCTACGTGAACAAAATCGTTATGCGCCATGGTTTACCCGTTTCAATTATTTCCGACAGAGATAGTCGTTTTATTTCACGCTTCTGGCAATCATTAAACAAAGCGATGGGCACAAGGCTAGATCTAAGCACCTTATATCATCCTCAAACGGATGAACAGACAGAGGGAACCATACAAACGCTGGAGGATATGTTGTGTGCCTGCGTGATGGAATTCGGAGGAAGTTGGGACAATCATCTACCATTGATTGAATTCTCCTACAACAACAGCTACCACACCAGTATCCAGTGTGCGCCTTATGAAGCCTTGTACGGACGCAAGTGCAGATCACCGCTTAATTGGTTGGAAGTGGGAGAAAGCCAACTTATCAGACCGGATATCGTTCAGGAAACAACTGATAAGATTAAGATGATCCAAGAAAAGCTTAAGACGGCCAGAGATCGTCAGAAAAGTTATGCTGATAACCGCAGAAAACCACTCGAGTTTCAGATTGGTGATAGGGTACTGCTGAAAGTATCGCCATGAAAAGGATTGTTCCGCTTTGGGAAGGCTGGAAAATTGAGCCCTCGATTTATTGGACCGTTCGAGATTCTGGAGAGAATCGGACCGGTCGCTTATAGGTTAGACCTACCTCAGGAGCTCAGCGCGAGTCATGATACCTTCCACGTATCTAATCTACAGAAATGCCTATCTGAAGAAGCAGTGGTCATACCATTGGAGGGAGTCCAAATCAATGAACGGTTGCACATCACGGAAGAGCCGATCGAAATTCTCGATCGAGAAATCAAACTGTTAAGGCGAAGCTTGGAAGTCAAAACATGGACCAGAGTTTACCTGGGAGCGGGAAGCCTTTAAATACCCTCACCTATTCACGGAAGAGTCCTCGGCGTGTAGCAAGCAGTAAATTTCGGGACGAAATTTCTTTCAACAGGGGGTAAATGTGACAACCGACCAAATTCGGCTCCCAGATTAGTAACTAGTAAGAGCACTCACTGAAGTTTAATTTAACAGAAACCTAGTTCTATATTTATATAGAAAGAAATAGGTTTGGTTTTTCGAAAATTTTTGAAAAAGAACTTAGAAGTCCCGAAAAACAGCCCGAAAAAGCCCGTATCGGTCCAAAATCGCCCGGAAACTTTATATAATGCCAAACTCCTATAATAAAATCCAACAGTATAAAAATTTAATATTTCGGTAGTAATGAAAATAAAATATTCTAATTCATCTAAAATTATCCTTGAAAAAGTCGGTTTTACCGAAAATTTACCGCGAACCGACACTGCACCGGTTTTAACAGTATTTGGACCTTAATTTAAACAAAAAAAAAGATGAAAAGGGTTGGGATTGGCCCATTTGGCCGGCCACCCCCCCCCCCCTACATCTCTCTCTCTTTTTCCAACACATATTAATCACTTTACCACTTTCCCATTAAACTCATTATTTGATTTTCAAATTTTCATCTCTATTCTCTTTTCTCTCTCTCTCTCTCTCTCTCTAAACCCTTCAAGAAAATCAGCCAAACCATCTTCCAGAATCTGAGTTTTAAGAAGTTCAAGCAAGAATTTCAAAGCTCTAATAGTTGTATCATCAAAGGTAAGAGTAGTATGTATGTTTTAGCTTCGATTTCTAGCACTTTTGGTGCTTTTTCTTACTCTTTTTGAGGTTTAAACCCTCCTTGATGGTTGAATATTGTACTTGATGTTTGAAGACGAGAATGAACCATAGAAATGTGTTAAAACATTCAAAGATGGTGAAATTCTATGACTCCTCCTTATAAACACAAGTTTGGGTGAAAAATCATACATTTTTGGGTATTTTTGATGCTCCTAAGGGGCTGGAAATTATTGTTATTTCATGCATGTGTCTTGATGATATTCATGTGTATTTTATGTATTTACTTGACATATATTGGGGGATTTTAGTTTTATATCAAATAAACCCCCAAATCTTAAAGATTATAAGTGTTCTTGGTTAAAATGTTGATTTATGATTCCAATCTGATGTTGACAGAATGTTGCATGTGGGTTTTGGATGACCCAAAAAGGGTGTTTATGGACTCATTTCTCTCTAAAATTTTCATGGTTTGATATTTTATGGGTTATGGTTCGAACCCAACTGGAATCATTCAAAAATTCCAAGTTTTGAACCTTCAACCATTACAAAACTTTTTAGTGTGCAAATCATTACCGGTCAGAATTTGTGTGGACTTGTTGCATGAATATCTCCATGATAGATTATCCAAAATGCATGATTTTTGAGTCTAAGTTCAAGCTCAGTGAGTTAGCTTTCCAAAGAACCTGATATCACATGATTTGGTGGATTTTTGAGTGCTCAACCAATCAAAAAGAAATACGTGGTGCAATCTGTCCAAAGATGGCAGATTCACATGCATGGATTCAAGAGGTCATATCTCATTCAAAAATCATTGAAATCATGTGAAACCTGTTTCATTATTTATATATTTGTGTTAGCTTGAATATCCCTTTTGAAATTCGAATTTTGGAGTAGTAATGAATTCTCTATGGCACAAACATCACTGACACGTATTTCCAAAAATGATTTATGCACACTGATTTTGCAAGAATTTTTAAAATATGCTAAACACCTCTAAAAATTATGAAATTTGGTGGAAATGTTGCTAACATCACTAATTTCAGTAGGTAAAAGTTTTGGAACTTAAAACTTTTTGGAGCATAACTAAAAAGTGACCTTTTGCCATACTCACAAAACTGACAAGAAATTTTCAAAATTTAAACTTTTTGTTTCAAGGCCTTACATCCAGTAAAGGTGTTATAAAACTTATATTAAAATCATTTTCAGACCATGGTTGGCTACCTAAACTAAATATGGGCATTATATATATATATATATAAGAATGTCGGATTTGGACTTAATTAGGATATTGAACCGATACTTTGGGACTTACGTTACCTATGGATTATCTAGGACATTCGTAGGCTCGAAACTAGGAATTCGGATTTTCGCACTAAACGCTAAGCTACTCAAGGTGAGTATTCACGGCCCCTATTTTACTGTTTTTAATGATATTGGGGTGAAAAGCATGTTGTTGATGAAATGTTATGAAGTATGCTTTCGAGCAAAAGTTATGCAAATTGTGATATAAACATTGCTTTCGAGCAAGTGATTATGCAAACAATGATATGTATTGAGTAAAATTCACCTTATAATATACACTACTATTAACTCGTTAGGAGCCTATGACTTAGTGGATAGCGCTATTTGGTAAAGAGACCCACCCTTCTGACTGACGAGCAGAGGGTGCACTATTTCAGAATTAACGACTACACATGTGGATAGGATAGGTATTATTTTGATATATCATAGATAGCCAGAGCCTGATCACCTATGCCTAGCCATGGTATAAGTAGAATAAGACTTATAAACTAATCATACGGCTAGTAGAATTGGAACCTTCCAAGAACTTCCTGAAAAACATAAACCGTGTGAGTTCACAGAAGCATATCATGATGTTGATATTTACTATAGCACTTACGCGTTTAAGTAAAGTAACGCCATTGTTGAACACTCCTGCGTTAGCGCTTAGGATGTCACTAGTAGTTTGAAGGCACGTTAATAAGTTATGCGGACACTACAATCACTATGTCGAACACTATTACTTAGACTTCGGAGAAAGACCCGTCTAGGCATTACGATTCCGACATTCGAGTAACAAGTGAAGACATTTCAATCGATCCACCCCCGAACCTCCCAGCACCTCATATGAGACAACTCAGAAGACAGTTGCGGCAACCATTCGGAGTGGACTGGCGATAACTCATCTAGATAATGCAAGATCATTTCATATCCTTTCGGGGATATTGATCGGTTATATTACTAGTATAACACAAGGAGAGGCTCGAACAATGCGAACACTCGCCGACGGACTGCAAAATAGTCGAAGCAGGGCATCAAGATAGAACTGGGACATAATTAAGTTGACGAAATTGGTGCAACTCTTGGAAGAAGGTACCACCAATGTTGTAGAAAATGTTATGACAGCAAGAAGGACGACTAGGAGAGTTGACTTGTGGAAAGTGACTCCAAGAGTGCGACTCCAAGAGTGACTCCAAGAGTGCGATTCAAATCACGGCAAATCCAGTTCAACATTCTCGGACGAAACATATCGACATTCGATATCACTTCATCGAGGATCACGTCGAGAAAGGTAATATTGAACTGTACTTTGTGGAAAGTGACCTTCAGCTTGCTGATTTGTTCACTAAGTCGTTTGATGAGAAGCGTCACTTCTTCTTCCTAAATAGGTTGGGAATGCTATACCTCCCGCCTGAGATCTAGGGGGAGTCAGGAATCTGTTTAATGTATGCATGTGTGTAGGGGGAGTATCTTAGGGAATGCATGAATCTAGGGGGAGTGTCGTGTCTTTGTTCGCTTGTCGTTCTAATGTTCTCGGATCCACAGTAGATTGGATACCACTTTGTATTTATTTTTATAGGTGTGGATGATCACTACGACTTCTGGTTAACTCAGATCAGAACTCGCACAAAACCCAGTTGAGATGCAGCAGGTAAGTCTCTTTGATCGAGTACGGGGGCTGAACTTGTAAACTTTTGCGAACTTGGAAGTTCAGGGGGTAGTAGTGTACATGTTTTGAACTTACAAGTTCGAGGACTAACCTTGCCGCTTTCTGAATCTCAAGTCCAGGGACTAGTTCTGCACTTTTTTTGAAACTTCAAGTTCAAGGTCTGTTTTGAAAATTTTCTTAAACTACAAGTTTAGGGACTAGTTTGTAAGTTTCTTCAAACTTCTAGTCTAGGGGTCGGTTTTGCCATTTCCTCAAGGTCGGGTTTAGATAGCCAAAAAGAGAGAGCCAAACAGTGTTTTTCGAGCCAAACACAGTGTAATTCGGTAAAAATATAAATACTGAATTTCAGGATTTATTTTTCACTTTTTCAAAATTTCTTCTTCTTCTCTCTCAAGTGCTCCCGGTAGCCGACTCTCGCAACCGTCTCGATCATCGCTCGTTTGTGATCCGTTTTCATATCCGATTACTTCTCTGCATTCCTGGTAAGTTTACGAGCAATCCTTACGTTGTTTTAACGTCGTTACATATCGTTTAATGGACCGAATCGAAGCCTAAAGTTCTTGAACTTTACCCGAAACCCAAACTTCTTGGAATGGGTTTTCGGGACGTTAAATCCGTCCAAAGTTGCTTCTAAACTAGTTTATAGCTTTTATAGATTGAATGTAACTTGTTTTGGGCTTCAAATCTGTGTTTTGGGGACGGTTTTGGCGAAGGAACTCGAACGGTTTCGGTTTTCTGAATCGGAAAATTCAAGTTTTCCGATTCAGAAAACTTGAACATTCAAGTTTTCCGCATCCAAACCCATTAGAACATTCATCAGTTTTCCGATTCGGAAAGCCAGATAAATCCGATTCGGATTATCAGGTTTTCCAAATCGAGTCTTATGCCTGGTCCTTTTTCAACTCGTAACCTATTCCGATTCGGAAAACATGAAACTACCCCTTTGGGTTTTCGAGGTTTTCTGATTCGTGTGTTAGGCCAAGACCTTTTTGCTCGTTTTTAATTTCCTAAGTATCTGAGCTTTTCCTATTCGGAAAACACCCTTGTGTGTTTGTTGTCTTTTTCCGGCTCGGAAAATATGAAATACCCACTGTGGGTTTTTGAGGTTTTTCCGACTCGCGTTTAGTCAAGGGTATAGTCAATTTTCCTTAAGTGGTTGAAATCTGGTGAGATTCGGAAAACACCTTTTTTCGAATCGGATTATCACATTTTCCGTATCGGAAAATGTCATAATCCGAATCGGAATTTGGTATGTCCTAATTTCACCATGTCTCAACACTTAGCATTTTTTTAGGGCGAAGTCTAACTTTGTACTTCGTTTTGTTTTGTTAGAAATGGCTCGACAACAGAACACCCCGCCCTCGCCGATCGACAACGCAGCCGATCGCGCTCTGATTTCCCGGGAGAACCTTCGTCCGATTACTCAGAACAACGAGTTCATTGACCTGACGAACGTCGTTGTTCAAGACGAGGTGGTGTTGGAGATTCTGAAAGTGCACCCGGTGGCATACGCGATGCAAACCACCGTGGAGGTGCCCCTACTATACGTGCAGCAGTTCTGACACACATCGCACATGGAGACCCGTGACGACGTACAGACCTTAGTGGGACGCGTCGATTAGACGGAGATGACCGTCACACTGGATGATCTCCGACGCATTCTCCACTTGCCTGCCGAAACTCCCAAAGCTCCGTTCGAACCACTTGTCTCAGGACCTGAGCTCTTTAGCGAGATTCTCGCTCTCGGGGTCATGCCGAACCAAAACCAGAGACTCAATGGGATTTCCCATGTGACTCAGGGGATGCTGCCGCCTCTCTGGTTCACTTTGTTAAACCTAATGAACAGGTGCCTTTCATCGAAGACGCATGGAGTCGACAGAGCGTCAACTCACATGTGGCACATCATTCACTCCATAGCGTACGGACGAAGAATCGACGTAGCCCAGCAGCTTTGGATGGACATCATCAACGACGTTGTCGAGGGCCCAGCACGGAACCGTCACTCATCCATTCCATGGATGAGGTTTTTCAGCATCATGATCCGAGACCACATGGATCATCATCAAGAGGTCCGTCGCAGATCTGGCCATCCTCGTTTCCAAAGCAAGCAAATCCACCGGATGAATAGACGGACCCTCAAGGAAGGTCAAGTGGAGATGCCCATTCCAGTGAATGTCCTGGACATTGCGGACCAGTCGGCAACGAGTGTAGGTATGTATAGGGTGTCCGTAGGTCTAGAAGCCGCATCTACGGACTCCTCAGAGCCGAGGAGCCCTACCCCAGATGTGTAAACCGTCCTTGTTAGAAGTCGTGCCTCTGGCACGGCGGGCCAGAGCTCTAGTGGGGGAGCTTCTGGCTCGGGAGTGATGAGAGTTGACGTGAGGGGTGAAGCGGGTAGACTCGTCGGAACGTCTGCCACTCCGCATTTGGAAGGAGTTGCTTTATACCAGAGGGCGACCCAAAACCGAGCTCGCCGGGCCCGCACTCGCACATACATTGAGGAACCAGCGCACATCTTGTCTGATCCCGAGCGAATGCTGGGCCATCGGGTCAAACAGTACACAGAGGTACTTCATCAATCCCCTCAGACCTCCAACTCTGAAGAGCGCCAAGCGCCGTTGCCGCCGCAACCAACTGCACGAACTGGTGAGGAAGTAGAAGCTTCCCCACAAGAACAAGCACACTTTCCATCACCACCACCTACGGCTGCGGCTCCTCACCAACCTGGTGATCCCTCCGATGAACCATCAGACGACTCCGACGGTGGAAACTCTCCAGATCACACTCCTTCCGACCATCGTGATGCAGATGATGAGGCCACCGAGTCCGAGAAACTGGACTACGGCTCCAATGAGGAATTCACGGAGTCCGTACCGGTGAAGAGAGGAAAAGACCAGCAGCTAGATGATGACGAGGCAACATACTCGTTCAATGATGATCGTGTTTCTAATGATCTCAACTTGGGGGGAGATCTTGCTTCAAATGACCGAACTGTCGGTCGAGAGGAAGAAGGTGAAGCAGAAGTTCAGACTGGTCGGGATGTTGAAAGTGGTGATGATCGCGAGGGAGAAGGTGAGGGTCTTGGAAAAGAGACTGAAGACGAAGAGGTCCACTTAGATGATCCTTGGCTTCAAATCCAAGAAGAGGTCGGAGAAGAAGAGACCCATAGGAGTCTAGAACCGGCTGTCCTCCCTAGCCCGCGTCAAACCCCCACAGAGGCGACCCACATCGAGACCCGGCAGCCTATGCTGTCAGGTCAAGATGCTAGCAGCCAACTAGCGCAATCGCACGCCCAATCCAGCCACTCGACCATCTCTCAACTGATGGTCGTTTCAGTTTCGCACGGGGATCAAGCACAACTTCCATTGACCACTCATTCGGAGTCGGTCAATGTTGAGCTGGTAGAGGACCTGCCCCACCTCTCGACATCTTTCAGAGCACCTCGAGTCGTAGAACCACTTACCGGGATCTTTAATATCCCTTCTATTCTTACGACACGATCGGGAGTTGCACATGCAGAGATCCTACGGGAATCTGTCCGAATGGACGTAGTCGGTGCGTCAGGTGACGCCCTTCGAGGACGTCCGGAATCCCTAGCACCGTCAACATCATGACAACAGTGTATACAGGCCGAGAAAGTACCTTTTTAGGTCTTACTCGTCAACTGGAGCTCATGAAGCACCGGGCGCAACACTTATGGGACCAGGTCCGACAGATTCGGGCAAAATCTTAAAAGATGCCCATGCAACAACGGGATTAAGTCCGACGGATTCGGGCAAAATCCTTAAAGCCGCCCATGCAACACCGGGACGAGGTCTGACGGATTCGGACGACATCCTAAAAGTTGTCCAATCACGAATACTGAAATTAGAGGAGGCCGACGCGGAAAGAGAGAAGAGGTTTGAGGCACTCGAGAAAGCCTTGGCCAAAGCAGATCAGAAAAGAAGAACCAATCTTGAGGCTTCCCGGAAGTTGAATGAAGACAGCGATCGGGAGCGACACGAGATCAAGCGCCAACTAAAGGGCAAGCATGTGGAAAGTGCCACATCTACCGAAGCTCTGATCGCCCACCACTCCGGGGATGTCCTCCACCTCCCTCCTCCTACTTCGGGTAACTTGCCCGACATTCCAGGCTATGTCACTAAGGCGGAACACGAGTTCATGATCACATCCTACACGACTCAGAATGACCGCCTCTCCGCCCAAGTTCGAGAGCGTGATGAGATGATCGCGGCCAGGGACCAACAGATAGAACTTCTTCAGCGTCGCGTCCGGGAACTAGAGGTTGCGTGTCGGTCTCAGGCTCAGCCTTCCAAACGGAGGCATGATGACCCTGATGACTCGGCACCAGGTCCTCATGAGGGGGAGGTGCAAGCTAGCAAAAGGCTTCGCATCGACTTCGCATCAGCCTTAGGTTCTGGATCCTCCTCCGCTCCAGCTTCATCATCAGCTCCACCAAGTGCTCCGTCAAAGTCAACCGCCGCCCTTTACGAAGATTCACACACGGAGACTCTTGATATTGAGCAGTTTCATTACGAGTCAATTCCGTTAGATGAGGTGATCCAGTTCCCTCATGAGAAGCCAACAGTTGAAGTCGACGTCATTCCCCCAGAGTTGGCACCGACAGATCCGAACGAGCTACAGATTCCATAGGAAGCTCGAAAGATCCTACGGTCACTTGCTCAGAGCCTTCGTTTCCACAAGAAGGGGGACGACATTGTAAGCAACCTCGACTACAACAACTTTCTCTCAACGGTCGACTTTCCTACTTCAGACGCGCCTCACACGATCACGACTACCATCCCAGATTCTCAAACTCCGACCGTCATCCAGCTCAACTGGAATCATTCAGTCATTTTCAGGCCATTCCTCGAAGAATCCTTCTTGAGGATTTATCAGCAAGAGAAGCTTCACGTGTGGTCTCGAAAGGTGTATTTCGGGATCTCACATCTGAAGAAGCTAAGACGCCGAACAGCATACGTCCACCAGCGGGTTTGCAACTGGGCGAAAAATGGAAGAACAAGAACAAGGCGTCGATTCGTGAAAGTAACTGCGGTACGCCCTTACCGACATGGGTACCAGTTATTTCTCGAATTAGATGTCAGCATGTATGGAACTGGAAGACCCGCAGGAGAGCTACAAGACTGGACATTCACTGAAGCTGATCTCGATAGGATCCACCTTGAAGACCTTCTTGCAATCATCAAGTACTTGCAAGGCCCGATCCTCCGCCCCAAGTACTATTCCGATGGCCTCGAAGTCTTGAAGAAATACGCCCGTCATGCAATCACTTTGGCGCGTGTGATGGATTACCAGCTGGACATCGAGAGTCGTCAACCAAAGGTCAGTCTGTTTCGACCTAACCTGCAAGTGCCTGCGATCGGATCCTACAACCTCTACCTTCCATCGAAAGTTCCAGAGCATGGGGTTGTCTACTTGACTCAGAAAAAGAAGGAGCGAAAGTTCATTCGCTTCAATGAACTTGCTCAGTTTTGCGACGGCACCCTACTCTATGTGTACAATGGGCTTAGAAGCAGGCTACTGACCGATCAGATCCCACCAACGAAGCATAATGACGGGAAGGCAAAGGTCATAAAGGCGATGAACTTGATTGAGGAAACGCTGAAAGAGAGGTTGATGTTCCGGAGGGTTGAAGCTGCAATGAGGATGCGGTCAAGAATCATTGGAGATTGGGATGAGTTTATTCAGCTGTCGAAGTGGGAACCCGCATTGAAGCTACCTCCACCCTTCTGACTTCTTTCCAAAGGGGAAAATTGTTAGACCTCCATTTGTTGTGAAGATGTCAGAAGTCTATCTTTTGTTTTAAGCGTTGTAATTTCCTTTTTAATGAACTTTGGTAGTTAGTTTGCCCTTTTTGTGGAGTCTTAAACTCCAAGGGCCGTTTATGTAATTCCCTCATAGTTCTATGGTGCTATAAATAGAATATGAGGTTTAGGGTTTATGTGTAATGCTTTCAAGATATCTTTTGGTGTAATCAACTATCCTATTGCAATATTCAATACCAATGGAGGCATTCCTTTTATTCTCATTGTTAGTCTTAATCATTGCATTTCTCTCCATCTTGTTTCTCTTTGATTTATGGACAAACAAAAACGGAATGGAGTACTATATTTGAAAAGCTTGGGTAAAAGTGTTTGAGATCAATGAGTCGCTTTATTGGGAACTAATTCTCAAGTTTGTGGCTACATTCGTTTTTGATGCCACGAAGGCCACCGAAGATTACCGTGAGCAATGTATGACGTTTCGACTCGGCGAAATTTGGAGATGTCTTTCTTGGCCGATTTTGGTGTGGCCTTAGGCATTTACACTCAAGCCGAGATTGACGATCCCGGTTTTGATGAGTACATGGTAGCTACAGAAAAGAGACCCGATGGTTTTAACCCACGAGACACTTGGGCTATTCTTGGAGATGGCGACTATAGTTCGAACATCAAAGTCAAGGGGTTGCTTTCTCCCATTGACCGACTTCTACACCGCATGATGGTGCACGTGGTGAATTCCCGTTCCTCTAGTGAAGAAAAGATCCCTACTTATGATCTTTGGCTCCTCGACCAACTCACCATGGATGACCGTTATCCGAATGCGCCCTATATCATCGCTGCTCAACTTGCAAAGGCGAGTGGTTATCAAGAGGGAAGTAAGATGCTCGGGGGTCAATACGTCACTCGTCTAGCCAAGCATTTTGATGTCCTAACCGCAGGTACTTGGGCCTCTTTGACCGATTTGGGCAAGATGGGATTGATTGATATGGATCAACTTCGAGAAATGGGGGTGGTTAAGCCGATTCCAACGAGCTATGGAGTTCGTTATAGGTGGGAGGAGCATCCGCAAGCCCAAGGACCGAGGGGAGCATCGGAGAGAACGTTTGAGCATGGTGGTACTTCAAGTGGGATGGAGCATACGGAACAACCAGACGATTGGAACGCGTACACGAGCTATCAAGGATTGAGCCAACAACTATCGGATATGTCCATCTCTTATGGCCGTCATCAACAACGGATGGAGTACAACTCCACGAAAATGCTTCATCAAGCGAATTGGCAAAGTGGGGTCCTTAACCAATTGGCGGAACACTCTGGAATCCAGCCAACCCCGCTTATGCTCCGTCTCCATTATGGCCATTTCCCAAGGAGAGTCCGCCCGGTTATCCATCTTTCGAGGATTGGAGAAATCATCCTCGTGGCCCCTATTGATCTTGATCTCTTATCTTTTTAGTATTCGATTGGGTTGTTTAGACAATTTTATTTTGTTGCTTGTTTGGTTTGCTTTAGACATCTTTATTTATTTGCTTGTTTCGGTTTTTAATTGCTTGGTTGTTTGATTTTATTTTTCTTTGTTCTTTTTACAGTTTTTGTTTTTGTTTTTGTTTTGGTAATAGTTACAGCCCGTGATGATCCTGCACCACTTACGGTTTCGGATACTTTCACTGATGGAAATAAGTCTCGTAACCCGAGAAGTTCTCTTTTTCCTAATCCTCCTTATCTGTGATAATTGTTGCATTGGGGACACTGCAAATTTTAAGTGTGGGGAGGGGGTTAAGTAGACTTAACTTTGAAATTTAACCCTAATTTTTTTTCGAAATCTGATATTGTTTGAAACCTTAGATGCTTTCATAGGATAACACTAAATAAATTTTGATGAGTAGAGTAATGCCTTGAGATACCGATTACCATGAGTGCCTCACCCATTTCATTGAGAGTTTGAGCCTGCATTATTTATATCTATTCATTTCTGTGAGGATACCGACTTTGACCCAAGGTAGAACTTGTCACCTTGAATTCTTGTTGAGACCACAAAAGAGAAGTATTTATCACCATTGCACTGATAGAGGCCTTCGTTTCAACCCTTATTAGCCTTCGTTAGATAACCTCATTATATGGTTATTTTATTTGCCTAACCAATAATTGAAAGTGTTTATCTATAACACTTTATCCTTTGAAACCTTTTTTGAGCTTTAGCCTTTCATTTCTCTACCCACTATATATATCCTTTAGCCCATTATCTTTATCTATCTTTTGGCCGTAACATAAATTTGAGAGCTTGAGAAGTTTTGATCCACATTTTTCAAAAATCTGACAAATAAAAGGGATTGAGAAAGAGCATGAAAAAAAAAAGAAAAGAAGTAGAAAAAGAAAAAGAGAAAAAGAAAGTCAAAACCGACTCAAAAGTAAAGAAAACATCAAAAGAGTCGAGAATAAAGAAAAAAAGTATTTGAGCCCCAAATAAGCAATATCCTTAGGCCAATTCTAAAAAGAAAAGAAGAAGAAATAGAATGCTCATCCCAAGTGAAAAATGCATGAAAGTCAGATAATTCTCAATGTTTGGATTAAGTCTTTCAAGTTTTTGTTACCACCCTTAGTCACTCAAATATCCTTTTTCCTACCTTTAACCCTTAGCCTGACATTACAGCCCCAAAGTCCTTTTGACGGTTGATAACTTCTCAGTGGAGGAGATTAGATTCGGTAACAAGCTTATGCATGCGGGAATTATTCGAGTATAGGTGTAATCACTTCATATATACACTTTTACCCCCAAGAGATACACTTGATACATACTTTGTGAGGGTAAAAGGTTGATCTCGGTATTCGGTTACTCATTGTGCTTTATGGGTGTTTGAATATGTTTGCTATCTTGGTGTTTCTAACTGATCTTGAATGGAGATAATTTTGGTGTTATTTATCTTATCTTTCAGTCTTTTGATTGAGGACAATCAAAGATTAAGTGTGGGGATTTTGATAACTCCAAAATTATACATATTTTGGTAGTTCTGGTTTGAATGATTTTATCCCGTTTTGACAAAACCACTTTTTCAGGAGAGACGTTTCCTATGTTTATGAATGAGGAAATCTCTTGGAAGAAGTGTACTTATCTGATAAGTACTGTTTTAGGAAAATCCTCTTATCACATTAAATGCGATAAGGTTAAATAGTTAAGGGGTGCTTACCTGAAGAGAATCATCAAGATCAGGATACTGAACATAGATTTTGTAAGTACTGAATATAGTTATCTCCTGATAGAATTTATTAATCAGGATTTAACATTCCCAGTTCACTGATGAGCATATTAAAACGTGTTACATCTAGTAGTTTGGTAAAAAGATCAGCAAGCTGATATTCAGTAGGAACAAAATGGACTTCAATATCATCATTCATCACGTGATCTCTGATGAAGTGGTATCTCACTTCAATGTGTTTCGTCTTGT
This sequence comes from Centaurea solstitialis, assembly GCA_030169165.1. Classification (NCBI taxonomy): domain Eukaryota; kingdom Viridiplantae; phylum Streptophyta; class Magnoliopsida; order Asterales; family Asteraceae; genus Centaurea; species Centaurea solstitialis. Next base: position 22,004,076 of record CM058044.1, on the reverse strand, counting down.
AATGTAAGACAGGATTATTAGCGATAGCTATTGTTGACGTGTTGTCATAGTAAATGGGAATTTTGGATAGTTTTATGTCATAGTCCGGAAGTTGATTTCTCATCCACAGGACTTGAGCACAACAAATTCCTGCTGCAACATATTCAGCTTCAGTCGTTGATGTGGACACTGAATTTTGCTTCTTACTAGTCCAACTCACCAACTTACCACCAAGTGGTTGACAACCACCAGTGGTGCTTTTCCTGTCGATCTTACATCCTGCAAAGTCACTATCAGAGTAAGCAGTTAGTGTTGGGGTTTTTGTGAGTCCCTCGTATCAAACTGACACGAGTAAATTGTGGATCTCAAACCTAACTTGAATGAGATACACGACAAAACCATGAGAAACAAACTGTTCCCAAGGTTTAAATAATCAAACCTGACTGGTTTGATTTAGCGGAAGCAAATACGTGTACAAAACCCGAAAAATCACAGATCTTGTTTATCTTTTTTTAGACATATATGATTATGGTGGGTTTAGAAAATTACCTCGGAGGCTTGAGATAGATCCACCCGTGATGAGACCAAATGAATACCTTCTAGCCAGTGAAACCCCGAACAATCACGGACCGAACTGTACGTGAATTCCATTGATCGAACAAGAAAAACCAAAACTGGTTTTCAGGCTTGGAAGCCGTCGATCAAGAAAAGAGAGAGAGAAATTTTGGGAAAATTATTGTAGGTTTTTTTCTAGTGAAGAATTGAATTATATATGGTAAATATTACCATATATTAGATAATACCATAAACAAATTTATTATTTATCTCTTATGGAAAATAAATATTCCTTTTCTTTTCCACCAAGAAAAGAATATTCCATGTTTAACAATTTCAAAATATTTTCTACATAATATTTAACTGATTAATTAATACTGTTATATATTTATTTAACTAACAAATATATAATCCCTATGAATTAATTCCAAGAAACCTTCAACTTTGGAGTTTCTACAGGAAACACCCAACTGATTTATAATTAACTATTATAAATCCAAATTCTCCGAACTGGAGTTATTTTACTTATTCGAATTACAGGTCCTCATAGGTGTGACCCTCAAGTGTCTTATAACGTTGGATGCGCGATCACTGGTTTGTAAACTTCTGCACATAATTTCTAACAGACTCCCACTTGTGCAAGTTGGCAATACCGGCTTGATGACACGGACCTAAGGAGGCCCCTAGACAGGCACTTAGGCTAACCAGGTTATAAGAACTCTTATACCAAGGTAGGTGATATAAACATCCCTTCAAGGAAACAACATTTATGAAACAACTGTTCATAAATCGGGTATAACTTGGCTTTTCCTTTTGCAACACAATATTTCATCTATGCGTATGAGCATGGAAACAGTCAACTCTAAATACTCAAAGATTATGTTTCTCGACTATCCGACTTCTAACCGATAGGTAAACGACAAAGAACAAATCAGTTCGTTTGGGCATGGCCATGCACTTCATCAGTCTATTCAGTCAGTCAAGGGCCAGAAATATCTCTCTTCATAGAAGAGGTGCAAATCCCATCTTGCATATCTGTATTTGACACCATAGCTTCCACTGAATCTAGTTACGCCCCGTATGACCACCCTGTTACCGCGTGATGTTAGAACTGTTGGGAATCGTAGGAGCGAATAACGCGCAGCGGATAACAAAAACTGATTCCCAAAACCGATCCATCCTAAACCTTTTACAGATACAATTAAGTATTGATCAGATGGTTTACCTTTATCCGATAAAAACCTCCGGAATGCGAATGGGGAGTACACTGCTAGTGGCACCACCTTGAGACTGGCTGCTAGACCGCCGTGGATTGATCGGAAAACGACTGCGTTTGTACGTGTGTGTGAGGCCGGTGACGGGGAGAAAGAGAGAGAATATATTTTCTTGATAATCAAGCAACTAGTTTATCAGGTTAAACCTTTATTTATAAAGATAAATAAGGCAGTGTTCTTAACCAAATATAACTCCTTAATAATTATCCTTAATTAACAAACTGTTAATTAATTAATAATTATATTTAATAATCTATTTATTATTATTCTTTCTCTATTTTTAATAGTTAAAATCAATTAATTATTTCTCACACACATAATCTAAACGATCTCAAATCGGGTGTGTAGCAGTGTGACCCAGTAGTGTCTTATAACATTGGACACGGTAAACCCTGTTACTGTCTTGCACATAATCCTAATAGACTCCCACTTGTGCCAGACATGTAACTGTATTGTTACCATTAGCCTAAGGAGGTCCCTAGCCAGACACTTAGGTTAACCAGGTTATAAGATCTCTTAAATCCAGAGATACAATTCACGCTTGAATTTGTACACAGGTTCATTCCTTTTGCACGTGATATTTCTAAAGTGAATTTGAGACATGGAGTGGAGGATTCATTTCCTGAATTCAAGTATTTCTTGACTCTGATTTCGATTGCCTGCAGTAACGGATATTAATAAATAACACCTGTTATGTTATCTGAGCGTGGCCACACGTTTTCTGCCAATCTTAATCGTCAAGGGGCACGGAAAGATATCTTTTTTGTAAAGAGGTGCAAATCCCTTCTTGACAATCTGCATTTAGGTCCACGGCTTCCGCTGCATCTACTCACGTTCCGTATGGCCACCCTGTTACGGTGCAGTGTTAGAACGCGCTAAGAGTAAAGTAGTCCTCATGTTCCCAAACCAAATATCTCAGGTCTAAGGACAACCTATCATCAAGTCGATGCCTATGACTGAGGCTCCATGAAGCAGACTTGAAACTGGTCACTTCCAATATTCAAACACTCTGATGAATATTTACAAATGTTTGGTCACATTACTTGTGCTTTCATTCTTTACTTTGAATAAATCATCAAACAATTGTAATAGCGTTAGACTCCCTATTGAGATTCCCATCTCAATAAGTGGCTACGGAAATTTAGATTTCATACAAGTACTTTGTAAAAATCATGGATACATTAAATATGCAAAAATAGTTAATTTTTAAAACAATCATGAATTTAAAAACCTCCAATATTTCAATCACACTGTGAAATAAAACTTTACATGATTTATTGTTCAAAAATTAAACTATAGTAATACTGCATCCCAATGGAACATGCATGAGCCTCATGCTTTACCCTTGCTAGCGGCTTTGTCAGCGGATCTGTGACATTTTCGTCTGTTGGAATCTTGCATATTCTTACATCTCCTCTTCCAATGATCTCTCGGATGAGGTGATACTTTCTGAGCACGTGTCTTGACTTGTGATGCTCTCTGGGTTCCTTTGCTTGCGCCACGGCTCCCGAGTTGTCACAGAATATATCAATCGGTCTAGAGATACTGGCAACAACTCTAAGATCCGAAAGAAAATTCCTCAGCCAGACAGCTTCCTTTGCTGCATCAGATGCTGCAATGTACTCTGCCTCTGTAGTTGAATCTGCAATCGTGTCCTGCTTCGAGCTCTTCCATGAGATCGCGCCTCCGTTTAGGGTAAAGACGTACCCTAACTGTGATCTAAAATCATCTCTGTCGGTCTGGAAACTAGCATCAGAATATCCAGTGACACTAATTTCATCCTCAGATCCTCCAAAGACCAAGAACATATCTTTCGTTCTTCTCAGATACTTGAGAATGTTCTTGACAGCTACCCAATGAGGTCCACCCGGATTTCGTTGATATCTGCTCGTAACACTTACTGAGTAAGCAACATCGGGCCTAGTACATAACATGGCATATATAATCGATTCAATTGCTGAAGCATATGGAACCGATTTCATTTTGTCCTGATCTTGACTAGAAACAGGACACTGTGTTTTACTTAACACTATGCCATGTTGCATCGGGATAAATCCTTTCTTAGATTCATCCATCCTGAATTTCTTCAGGATTTTGTCAATATATGTACTCTGACTAAGTCCGATAAGCCGCTTAGATCTATTTCTGTAGATCTGTATACCAAGTATGTAAGCGGCTTCTCCAAGGTCTTTCATCCGGAAACATTTGCTTAACCAATTCTTTACACTCTGTAAAGTTGGTACATCGTTTTCTATGAGTCGAATATCGTCTACGTACAAGACCAAGAAGGTTACTATGCTCCCACTAAACTTAGTGTAAACACACGGCTCAAACTCACTTTTGGTAAAACCAAATTCTTTGATGCGTTCATCAAAATGTAAGTTCCAGCTACGAGAATCTTGCTTTAATTTATAAATGGATTTTTAGCAGCTTGCATACCTTATTAGGATTCTTAGGATCTACAAAACCTTCTGGTTGTTGCATATAGACGTCTTCTGTCAACTTTCCGTTAAGAAAAGCTGTCTTGACGTCCATCTACCAGATCTCGTAATTAAAGTACGCTGAAATGGCCATTAGAATCCTAATTGACTTTAACATGGCTACTAGCAAAAAAGTTTCATAATAGTCAATACCATGAGTTTGCGTGAAACCTTTTGCGACTAGCCTTGGTTTATAAGTGTGCACATTTCCATCCATGTCGGTTTTCTTCTTGAAAACCCATTTATGCCCAACAACCTTGCAGTGCTGAGGCAAATCTTCCAACTCCCAAACTTGGTTCTCGTACATGGATTGCATCTTGGCCTTCATGGCTTCTTGCCATTGTTCAGACTCACTGCCTGACACAGCTTCTCCATAGGATGTCGGTTCATTCAAGTCTCCACCAAACTGAGAGACCAGAAATCCAAGATACCTATCTGGTTCTTGCCTTACCCTAGTGGATCTGCGAAGGTCCTGTGTTTGCACTTCCTCAATCGGTTCTGATTGAGGTTCAACATTTTTATGTTGAATTTCTGGCTCAACAGTCGGTACAGTGTTATCTTCGTCTACTATGTGTAGGTCTACATCCTCTCTGGTGTTCCCGGAACTGAGAAACTTTTCTTCCAGAAATTTTCCATTTCGAGCCACAGAAACTTTGTTCTCTTCAGGGTTGTAGAAGTAATATCCCACTGTGGTCTTAGGAAATCCCACGAAGAAACATTTGTCAGATTTGGGTCTGAGTTTTTCTGAGGTTGGTCGTCTGACGTAAACCTCACAACCCCAAATTTTCAGAAAAGACATTTTGGGTTTCTTACCCTTCCACAACTCGTATAGTGTCTTTTCTACCGACTTGGTTGGCGCTCTGTTCAGTATATGTGCTGCTGTTTCAGCGCATGTCCCCAGAATGATACTGGTAGTGTAGAGCGACACATCATTGATCGTACCATGTCTAGCAATGTACGATTCCTCCTTTCTGACACACCATTCATCTGAGGTGTATACGGAGGTGTGAGTTGTGATACAATCCCACATTCTATTAGATGATTGCCAAACTCTTGACTAAGATATTCGCCTCCTCGATCTGACCGTAAAAACTTGATCTTTCTGTCAAGTTGATTCTGTACTTCATTCTGATATTCTCTGAATTTCTCAAAGCTTTCAGATTTATGTCTCATCAGGTAGACAGAACCATATCTACTGAAATCGTCAGTAAAGGTAATGAAGTACCAGTATCCTCCTCTTGCCTCATGACTAAATGGTCCACACAAATCTGTGCGAACTATTTCTAACAAGTCAGTGGCCCTTTCATTATCCTTGTTGAAAGGTTCCTTTGTCATCTTGCCAGATAAACAGGATTCACAGTTGTCAAAAGGTTTAAAATCAAAAGTTCCAAGAAAACCTCCTTTTAGGAGTAGTTCAACGCGTTTCTTGTTTATGTGGCCTAAACGACAATGCCATAGGTAAGTTTGATCCTCAATGTCTTTGGATCGTTTACTTATATGATAGATTTTCTTATTATCATCTTGCAGATTTACTGTATTTGGACCATTCACAGGTGTAGCTTTAAAATAGAAAATATTATTTTTAAAGACTGAAAGCATTTTATAATCATATTTATAATAAAAACCTTGGTCTACCAATAAATCAAATGACATAACATTCTTAATCATCTCTGGAACATAATAACAACTTTCTAGTTCCAAAACTAGACCCGAGGGTAAACTAAGACTATAAGATCCTACTGCTTCAGCTATCAGCGGTGTGCCTTCGCCAACTCGTTGGTTCGAACGGTCCTTCCTCAAAGTCTCTCTTCTAGTGAATCCTTGTAAATGATTAAAAATGTGGTTTACCACTGCCTGTATCAATTACCCATGATTCATAAGAAGTGATTAAGCAATCTATCATAAAGATACCTGGAGCATCGAGTAAACCGATCTCTATCTGGTCGATATTCAGTGAGTGCTTGCAAATATCCTGGCTACCGCATTCTGGGCAACTTAGATCTCCCGGTTCATCAATCCAATCACTGTCCATGAGTTCAGCAGGTGCTGGTTTTGGCTCCAAACTGGCCAAAATATCCTCATGTACTTTTGTCACATCGATCTTTGGTTCTTTCATGTAGGCACTAGCTGTGTCACATATCTCCTTCGAGAGTGAGTACCACATCAGATACACTAGCTCTTCCTGAGTCATCTTGTATCCCAGACGCGTCAATCATTTAAAGAGTCTTCTCATTTCGATAAGATGATCTTTAACTGATTGTTCTTTTCTTAGCTTCAATGAAAGTATCTCTTTCATGATCAGAAGCTTACATGTATGTTTATAGAAACCTAACTGGTTTTCCATATCTTTTACGACCTCGTGGCTGGATTTAACTCTTAGATCTCCCGCAAGCTCGGGTGATATAGAGAAAATCAGAATTGACATAACATCCGATTCATCCTCCAGATATTTAAAATACTGAGTAAATTTCTTTTTAGGAGAATTACTCTTAGGTCGTGAAACAGGTTAATCTAAACGTATAGCTTACCCTGTGCACACAAGATATTATCAAGGTGCATTTTCCAAACTGGAAAATTTTGACCTGTAAGCTTCCATTTTGTATTGATGAGATGGAGTGACTCCTCAGGGGTATAAAACGGAATTACAGAATTTGACATCTACAATAAGAATAAAAATTCCAATTTAGTTTATAATTATAAAACTTCTAATAAATTATTACCCTTAAAATAAATTTACTAGACTAGAATCCATATTTCACATGTGTCGGCAAGCGGTGTGCTCACACGAGTCGATGCATGCTATTTCTGGTAGATAAAACTTATACCAATCGTATTTAAAACCAAAACACGACTTCTAGAACATCGGGACATCAGATACAATCTGTGCATATTTAGTCCCTCTAGTGCATTTTGGCCCGGTACCACCGGGTGAATAAATAATTACCAAAACAGATCGCACCACCAGGGACCTGGACGTACTCTGGCCGGTACCAGCCGGAGATAATTCGCAGAGTCTTTTCATCCCCTCCCAGTTTCGGTTTGAACGCAGGCGCTCAAGGTGTGCTCACTCGCAATGCCCTACGTACCTTACACCGGAGGTGCCCCTAAGCGGGTTGCACACTGATCTATGATTTTAACAAGGGTTTTAACTTTGCCAGTTTTATTTGAAAAACTGGATCCAAACACAAACTGTATTTGTATCCATTTCATTTTAAAAAACATTCAGTTTTAACAATTTATATTTAATCACTATTATGTAATATTAACAACCACGCAATTCAAATATAAACATGTCATAGTCGTAACCCTTAAACTAATGTTGCTTTGTGAGCCAACACAAAACCGACAGTCTTATCCCTAGGTGACAACAACACACAAGGTCTGATCTTCTCGGCGCTCCCACTGGCTCCAAGCTCCATGGTTGTCTCCCGGGCTCCGTCTTCAGTTCTCGATTCTTCGACAATTTTATTTAAATTTTAATACCTAATACACGGGTTGTAAATGGCACGCAGGCCTCCCGTACCCAAAAACGAATAAAACATAACCACGGGTCAAAGGGTTTGACTATGACATCAACTAACAAAAATAAGATCTTAACTAGATTCTAACTTTCTTTAGAAATAATTAATTTTAACAAAATAAAATTAATTTTAATTCCTAGGGTTTTAAACCTATCTGGCTTGAACCCTTAATTATCGAAGCTTATCCCGAAAAACAATAGCTATCTGCCATCATCGTCATGCTAGATCGGATACGCAGGAAAAACAACCACCACCAACAGTTGCTGCTCGCGGCGCGAACCAGTCACTCGCGGCGCGAGCTGGTGGTTAATGGTGATCGACGACAGTAGTAGCTCAAACGCCACCACCGCCGCCTCCAGTCGTCTTGATCGAAAAACGGCAGTGGCCGACGCCACCTTGCGGCAGCAATTCGACCACCGCGGCCATCCTTCGCCATCGCCGGTGACGACATCAACGGAAACAACTACCGTCGTCGCCACCGATTTAGGATTCCGACGACAGCGGCAGCGTTCGCCACCACCATCGCTGTTTTCCGACGAACAACCGAGCCAGCGCCACCACCGCAACAGCGGCGACAGCAGCGGCGCAACGCCACCACCATCGCCGTGGACGGTGAATGAAACAAAATCAACACCACCGTCATCGACGACGGCAGCGACAGCCACCGCCGACGATCGGTGGCTTGATTAAACAATCGATCGCCACCACCATCGATTTGGTGTGGCTTTCGATTCGACGACCTCTGTTGCCATCGACGACAGCAGCCTCAGCCACCATCGCCGATTGATGGCCCGAAAAACCGATCAACACCACCACCACAAGCGGTGGGGCGGTGGTTGATCCCCACCGTAGCCAGCGCCGCAACCACAAGCTGTGGTGCGGCCAGCGATAGCTGGGGCAGCCGGTGCCGCTACCACCATCTGTGGTGCGGTCGGCTGTGGTTTCCGGTGAACGGTGGTTGGCATGGTGGTTCGGCCGGCTAACTGCCGCCGTTCCACCACCGATCTCCGTTTCGTTAGGTTTTCGTGAAAAATCAATTTTTAACATGAGAAAAAGATATAAATCGAATTTTTATAAACCTAAAGCCATAATTATACCTGATCTGTAGGTTTAGGAAGTGGCTCTGATACCACTGTTGGGAATCGTAGGAGCGAATAACGCGCAGCGGATAACAAAAACTGATTCCCAAAACGGATCCATCCTAAACCTTTTACAGATACAATTAAGTGTTGATCAGATGGTTTACCTTTATGCAATAAAAACCTCCGAAATGCGAATGGGGAGTACACCGCTATTGGCACCACCTTGAGACTGGCTGCTAGACCGCCGTGGATTGATCGGAAAACGACTCCGGTTGTACGTGTGTGTGAGGCCGGCGACGGGGAGAAAGAGAGAGAGAATATATTTTTCTTGATAATCAAGCAACTGGTTTATCAGGTTAAGCCTTTATTTATAAAGATAAATAAGGCAGTGTTCTTAACCAAATATAACTCCTTAATAATTATCCTTAATTAACAAACTGTTAATTAATTAATAATTATATTTAATAATTTATTTATTATTTATTCTTTCTCTCTTTTTAATAATTAAAATCAATTAATTATTTCTCACACAAATAATCCAAACGATCTCAAATCGGGTGTGTAGCAGTGTGACCCACTAGTGTCTTATAACATTGGACACGGTAAACTGTGTTACTGTCTTGCACATAATCCTAACAAGAACGTACTAAGTATCCAACAGTCCTCGTAATCCGAAACCAAATACCTCAGGTGCTAAGGACAACCTACTGTGAGATTTACTTATGACTAAATCCATGAAGTAATCTCAACCAGCAGATCACATCCGATATTCGCTACTCTATCGAATATCCGTGCAGTTTTTGGTCTACATCGCTTGTAGCTGTTATTCAACACTCTGATCGTAACTACCCAAAAACTCACGATGACTTTAAAGCCCTATCTGGTTCCCACCATGATAAGTTGTCACGGATAAGTTTCAAATAAAACTTGAGACTAGTTTTATTCCCAGATCAAAAACATGCAAAAATATAAAATAAAAACAACAAAACTAATTTTGTATAGTCCATATTACACTCTGTAATCAATTACAAAATTAATAGCATTTCAATGTTACTTTTTGGTTGTCTATTCAATGTGTACTTATATTGGTTTAAAAGAATTATCACCTTTATTCAATTTTAAACCTTTTGATTAGTCGTTACGATACTAATCAAAGAAACGACCAAGACAACACAAGTTTAGTATTAAACAATACTTTTAACTTGGTTCTGCTAGTTTTGTTTTGCAAACACCTTTAAACAAAAACTAGACTCATCTTTACCATAGCCCCTGAACTCGGAGATACCGGAATAACTCCTAGTTTCCTTGAATATGTAAAGTCAACTCTCGCAACTTACCTTCGTTGCTGTGTAGATAAACGATTTCTACCTGAAATCTAAAAACATTTCCATCTACCAAACTGGTAGATCCAGGAAATTTATCCTAGTGTTTTTTTTATAAAACTTGATGGTCTTAAAAGATATTTAATATCTCTATTATTTCAACACGTAATTATTGATTTTTCTTAAAGTCTAAATTTTGACTTTATGTTGTTTCTAAAACTTTGAAACACTTGATCTTGTCCTTTTGTAATTAAAGAGTAGATCATGTATTCTATATCCTATCTGGATTATGAATTCCTATAATCAATAATATATCTTTATTCTTTATCAAGAACTTAGCTATATAATAAACTGGGCTCCCACTAACCTATATGAAAACTAACCATTACTTAAAATTAATACTTGATTGACTTAGTCAAAACTTGACTCCCTTTGCCAAAACTATTTTAAGTAATGAGTTTAAGACTTTAGACCCTAGAGTTTTACTATTTATAAAACTTAACTGGATTTTATCAAACCCAATTCCTAGGCTTGGAATTTTCTAGTTTTATAAATACTGATGTTATCAAGGACATCTGAGATACCATCCTAAATTCCTTTTGAACATATGAGTAATTAAGACTGACTATAAATACTTTTATAATCATTTTACTCATATATGTTTTATTCCAAAACACATTCCTATAAAATAGTACTTCATGTGTTTTGACAGTTTTCATATATTACTTCAAAATTAATTATTTAAAACATTGAAGTAATTTTGTTAGTGTAATAGACAATATCTAGGATCAAAATTTTGAATCAATTCAATCTTGACTTAATCATATTCAAAAGACCATGCACAAAGATATTAAATCAAGACAATAATCTTAAATTTTTAAAAACCAATAGAGTAACCAAAAATTTAAAAACCAATAAACATCCAGGACCAAAATTTGGCACCATAAAATTTGTTTTCAGCCATAAACAAAAAATTAAAAATTGTCTTGATGATATCTTAAAAGTAAACTTGCATGTTGATCCTCGCAAACTGGGCACTTCACTTCTGATGACCACCTGCAATTAAACATTTGCTCTAGGTGTCAATACACTTGTATACTAACAAGTGAAAGTGATAAACTAAAGCAATCACAAATAGCTGAAGTGTTTATACCTTTTTTGTGACGCTTTGGGCAGTTCTGCCACCAATGACCGATTTCATGACACTTGAAGCATCGATTATTGGTCCTTGCTTTGTTGGCTTTAACCTTCTTGCCCTTGTGCTTGCCTTTGTCATTATCAACAACCTTGGGTGCACTCAAGTTGACCTGAAATTGGTCCTTGCCCTTACTGGTGTTTCCATGCCCATGCTTCCTTTTCACTCCACCATCCTTGACCATCAAAACATCTTTGGCCTTGGTTCCCATACTCAATTCAGCAGTTTTCAACATGGAATGCAGTTCAGCAATGGTCTTTTCCATGTTATTCATATTGAAATTAATCACAAACTGCTTATAGTCATCGGACAATGAATTGAGTATCGTGTCCGTTGCCAGCTGCAATGGGACTGGGTGACCAAGTCTCTCTCTAGGTGGTCTAAGTGCCTCTTCATTCTCATGACATGGGCGCTTACAAAGGTCCCCTTGGCCATCTTGCATGCGTTAAGAGCCCTCGTGGCGTCATAATGCTCTGTGCGAGCTTGCGTCTGAAACATGTCCCTCAACTAGCGGATGATGTCATAAGCATTAGTGTTCATGAGGCCCGTTTGGAATTCTGGGCTCATAGTTGTAAGCATCAGACAACCAACATCCAGCAAATCGTCGATATACTTTCTATAAGCATTCCCTACAGTCGCATTAGCATTAGCTGGTGGGGCCTCTCCTAGAGGTTGTTCTAGGATATACCATTTTCTCTCATGCCTGAGCACAATCTGCAGATTGCACTCCCAGTCGTGAAAGTTCGACCTAGTTAGGTTGTCCTTTTCTAGGATGGAGCAAGGAGATAGGTTGTTTGTGTTGGTTCCTGTGTTTGCCATCTACACATTTAAAACTTGGTTTTAGTACATTTGAATAAACGATTCCCAATAAATATCAAAAACCCTTAAATGATCAATTATTGGGCTAGGACCCTTATTTCATGCTCCCTGGTGTGCGGTTTGCTCACGCCCCACCAAGTCACGCATTATTTAGGTAGGTAAGGACTTTTACCAATCATATCTACCTAACATGACTCCTAGATCTTTTCGGGACAACGGATAAAACCGTACATGTTTTAGTCCTTCCAAGTGCATTTTGGCCCGATACCACCCGGTGAACATTATAGAACCAAAATAGATCGCACCACTCAGGACAGGATGTACTCTGGCTGGTACCACCCAATTATCGCAGAGTCTCTTCACCCCCTCCAACTTGGGGTTTGAACGCAGACGCCCAAGGTTTGAGCACTTTCAACGACCGCGTACCTTACGCAGGAGGTGTCCACAAGTGGGTTGCACTTACTGATCTATGATTTTTCTAGGGTTTTATCTAAGTTATGTAAAAACTTTAATTTCCAGTATTTTAAAATTGCTATTTAGAACTGACTGTTTAAAAGGCAACTGGTGTTTATAACTAACTGTTGAAAACACTCATGCTATTAAACTACCTGTTTAAAAGCATACTTGCTACTAAAACTAACTGTTTTAAAAGCACATCTACTATTCAAAACTAACTGTTTTGTCAACATGCCTTTATAAGAAAAACAATCTTATAATCATGGATTTTGAAAAACAGAAAAATATCATTTAATTTATTTATGAAACTGGTATTTAAAATTCAAAAACCATTTTCTTGATTTTATTGGTTTTAACGATTTAAAAAAAACATTTGATAAGACTGATCATGCAATATCAATAATCACGAACAGATAAACACAACCACACAGTTTAATAAACTTGTAAATATAGGTTTGTCAATTAATCCTATGGACCAATATGACCTAAACTATTAAGTATTATATCGCCTGCGTAGCTCCCACTGGCCTCGGCATCTTTGATGGAACTCCAGAAATAAAAAGACTATCCTAAGGTCATTTTTACATTACAACGGGGTTGTAAGTGGCACGCAGGCCTCCGCAAAAATTAATCCAAGGGTCTAAGTTGGCAAAAGCTATAATAAACATAATTAATATACACAAACAGGTATATAAATTAAACAAACCACACATTTATATATAGCAGAAATAAGCAATATATAATAAAGCGTAAAACAATCCTAGATCCATGAAAATTATCCCGTTTCTTGTTTATCATAAAAACATGGTTTTAACTGATTTACAAAACAAAGTATTTCATAAATCAAAACTAATATTTTAATCTGAAATCGGTTTTTAACTAATTTATAAAAATACGAAAGATTTATAAACAATAAATCTATTTTATAAATTAAAACCAATTTTCTAAATATTTTCCTTTTTATCCAAAAATTATATCAAACCGGATATTCTGAGCTAACTGATCGGAATATTAATGCTAGCCTATAAACTGTGTTATGGTTTGACCAACTGGTCAAAACATGACACGAGGCCTATTCGACCAAACGCATCAAATCACTGGTTTGATAAAACACAATTTTACTAGGGATAATTATCAAATAAAATCCCTTAACTTTATTTATTAAATAGATACCATTTAAAATAAAATTAATTAGGATAAAAGCCTAAAAACCAATTTACTCTTTTTGGGCCACAAACTTGGTCCAAAATCTGGGCTTTGAGCATGTTCATATCGTGGCCCATTTGGAACGGATATTCCATTTCTTTTCCACCAAGAAAAGAATATTCCGTGTTTAACAATTTCCAAATATGTTCTAGATAAATATTTAACTGATTAATTAATCCTGTTATATATTTATTTAACTAATAAATATATAATCCCTATTAATTAATTCCAAGAAACCTTCAACTTTGGAGTTTCTACAAGAAACACCTAACTGATTTATAATTAACTATTATAAATCCAAACTCTCCGAACTGGGGTTATTTTACTTATTCGAATTACAGGTCCTCACAGGTGTGACCCTCAAATGTCTTATAACGTTGGACGTGTGATCACTGGTTTGTCAACTTCTGCACATAATTTCTAACAGTTAGATCAAACCCTGAGTCCTTGGCGTACCGAATACCCAGATTAGGAGTACCCTTCAGATATCTGAAAATCCGCTTTACAGCAGTCAGATGGGATTCTTTGGGTTCAGCTTGATAACGAGCACATAAACAAGTAGAATACATGATATCAGGATGACTCGCTGTAAGATACAGCAGGGAGCCAATCATTCCTCGATAAAGAGTCACACGACAGGCTTTCCATTTGAATCTTTGTCAAGTAAGAGAGGAGGAGCCATAGGAGTCTTCATCGGTGTACAAGATGTGATATCAAATTTCTTTGGCATATCAGGTACATATTTACCTTGGTTGATAAAGATTCTCTTTTCAGATTGCTTGATCTGATGTCCTAAAAAGTAAGTTAGTTCACCCATTATAGACATTTTACAGTGTTAGGGAAAATCTGTCAACTCCCAAACTAGGTTTTCATACATGGATTGCATCTCTGCCTTCATGGCTTCCAGCCATTGTTCAGAATCACTGCCTAAGACAACATCTCCATAGGATGCCGGTTCATTCAAATCCCCATTGTCTTGGGCGATTAGAAATCCAAGATACCTATCTAGTTCTTGTCGTATCCTAGTGGATCTGCGAAAGTCATGTGTTTGCACTTCCTTAACCGTTTTTGGTTGAGGTTCAACATGTTCTTGTTGAATTAATGGCTCAACACTCGGTATAGTGATATCTTCTTCTACTTCCTGTAGATCTACATCATTTCTGGTATTCTCGAGACTGAGAAATTTGTCCTCCAGAAATTCTCCATTTTGAGCCACAAAGACTTTGTTCTCGTTAGGATTGTAGAAGTAGTACCCTACTATGGTCTTGGGATAACCTACGAAGATACACTTATCTGATTTGGGTTTCAGTTTCTCGGAGGTTGTACGCTTGACGTATACCTCACAACCCCAAATCTTCAGAAACGAAAACTTAGGTTTCCTGCCCGTCCAAATCTCGTACGGGGTATTTTCTACCGATTTTGTTGGCACTATGTTCAGTATGTGTGCTACTGTTTCGAGCGTGTGTCCTCAGAACGATACTGGTAACGTGGAGCGACACATCATCGATCGTACCATATCAAGTAAGGTACGATTCCTCCCTTCTGAGACACCATTCATCTGAGGTGTATACGGAGGTGTGAGTTGTGATACAATCCAACATTCCATCAGAGGATTTTCAAACTCCTGACTTAGATATTCGCCCCCACGATCTGACCGTAGAAACTTGATCTTTCTGTCAAGTTGATTCTGTACTTCATTCTGAAATTCCATGAATCTCTCAAAGGCTTTAGATTTATGTCTTATGAGATAGACATATCCATACCTACTGAAATCGTCAGTAAAGGTGATGAAGTACCGGTATCCTCCTCTTGCCTCATGACTAAAAGGACCACATACATTTGTGTGTATAATTCCTAACAAGTCACAATCTCTTACAATCTTTGTTAAATGGCTGCTTTGTCATCTTGCCGAATAAACAAGATTCGCAGTTGTTAAATGCCCTAAAATCGAAAGACCCTAGAAGTCCTCATTTCTGGAGTTGGTCTATGCGTTTCTTGTTTATGTGTCCCAGCCGGCAATGCCAGAGGTAAGTTTGATCCTCAATTTCGTTGGATCTTTTACTTATATGATAAATTTCACTATTATTCTCTTGCAGATTTAACACATATAGACCATTAGTGGGAGTTGCCTTGAAATAGAAAATATCACTTTTAGAGCAAGAAATTATTTTATAATCATATTTAAAATAAAAACCTTGGTCTACTAATAAATCAAAAGAAATAATGTTTTTGATCATCTTTGGAACATAATAACAGTTCTCGAGTTCCAAAACTAGACCCGAGGGGAAACTAAGATGATAAGACCCCACGGCTTCGGCTACAAGCATCGTGCCTTCACCGACTCGTAGGTTCGAACGATCCTTCTTCAGAGTCTCTCTTCTATTGAATCCCTGTAAATGATTACAAATGTGATTACCAATGCCTGTATCAAGTACCCATGATTCATAAGAAGTGACCAAACAATCTATCATAAAGATCCTGGCGCATCGGGCAAACCGATGTCCATCTGGCAAGCGTTGAATAAGTAGACGCAAATATCTTGGCTACCACATTCTGGGCAACTTAGATCTCCCAGCTCATTAATCCAATCAGTGTCCATGAGTTCAGCACTTGCTGGTTTCGGCTCCAAACTGTCCAAAATGTCCTCATGAACCTTTGCCACGTCCATTCTGGGCTCTCCCATGAAATCACTAGCTGTGACATGAATCTCATTCAGGAGTGAGAACCACATCAGATACACCAGCTCTTCCGGGGCCATCTTGTATCCCAATCGTGACAAACATTTAAAGCGCCTCCTCATTTCCATGAGATGGTCTTTAGCTGATTGACCCATTTCCAGCTTCAGTGAAAATATCTCTTGCATTATCAGATACTTCCCGCAATTCTTATAGAAACCAACTTGGTTCTCTATATCTTTCATGACCTCATGGCAGAACTTAACTCTTAGATCGGCCGTGAACTTGGGCGAAGTAGAGAAAGATAGAATTGACATAACGTCCAACTCATCAGCCATAAATTTGAAATACTGAGCAAATTCCTTTTCAGGAGAATTGCTCTTAGATCATGAAACGGGTTTCTCACTCAAGACGTTGTCAAGGTGCATTTTCCAAACTGGAAAATTTTGACCTATAAGCTTCCATTTCCCCGTAATGAGGCAGAGAGACTCCTCAGGTGAATAACGGTATAGCATAATAAGACATCTACAGAAAGAATAAAATTCCGATTTAGTTATTTGATTATAAAAAAACTTCTAATAAATTATTACCCTTAGAAAAAATAATAATTTTATTAGACTAGAATCCATATTTCACAAGTATCCGCAAGCGGTTTGGGCAAACAAGCCGACCCATGCTATTTCTGGTAGGTAACCACTTATACCAATCGCATTTTAAACGAAAACACGACATCTAGATCATCGGGACATCGAATATTTAAATCCGTGCATATTTAGTCCCTCTAGTGCGCTTTGGCCGGGTAACACCCGGTGAATTTTGTAAAAAACCAAAATAGATCGCACCACTCGAGACTGGATGTACTCTGGCCGGTACCTCCCAATTATCGCAAAGTCTTTTCACTCCCTCTAACTTCGGTTTGAATGCAGGCGCTCAAGGTTTGGGCACTTCCAACGCCAGTGTACCTTACGCCAGACGTGTCCCTGAATGGGTCGCATTACTGATCTATGATTTAAACCTAAGGGTTTTTAGCCAGTTTTAATTTTCAAAAAGTTTAAAGACTGATTCGGAAAAACAGACTGTAATCGAATCTCTAGTTTTTAGAAAAACCAATTCATTATGTTTGCATTATATATATTATCACAACCACGCAATTAATAACCAACCACGCAAGATAAAATATATAGATTGTGTTATAGCCTCGCCCATCTACTATTATCGTTTTGTGAGCCAAAACAAAGACGACGGTCTCAAACCTATGTGACAAACAACACACATGGCATGATCTTTTGGCGCTCCCACTGGCTCCAACATTCGTGATTGTTTCCCTGATCTCCGTCTTTGGTTCTCCGATGTCTTAAAAAAATCTAACTCTTTATTTTACAAAAACGGGTTGTAAATGGCACGTAGGCATCCCGAACCAAAAATAGAATAAAAAAACAACCAGATACAAACATAGGTGTAAGGGCTTGGCTACGACATCCAAAAAGCAGTTTAAAATAATTAAACTAAAACAAACAGTCATGATAAAATAAGATTTCTAGAAATTATAAAATTTCAACTGAATTTTAGAATTATCAAAATCAATACTGATTTTAGAAGGTAATTAACTATCACCGAATAAAATAAAACAATTAATTTTATCTAGGGTTTAAACCTTTCTAGTTTAAAGTAATCCCTATCCATGCGAAGCCTATCAAGGATTCGATCCCAATCCTTATTGCCGCCTCCCACTATTATCCGGTGGGTTACCGGCGATGACAGCCGTGAGACCGCCTCTATCGCCGGCGACAACAACAACAACAAATAGTTGCCGCCATCGCCACCGGCGAGCGACAACGGCAGCAGCCGAAGCCTCCACCAGCGTCGCTCGGCAACGATCAAGCAAACCAAAAACCGCACCGCTACCACATCGGCGGACAACAAGAACTGCCACCGCCACCTTCGAGATGACAGCAGCGGCTAGGGATCGCCGCCGTCGCCATTATGTGGTCGGCGATCGACAGATCCATCACTATCGCCTTTAACCGGCAACGACAGCAGTGACGAAGCACCTCCACCGCTACCGATGGCCCTGCAACGACATCCCCATGGCTGGCGAACGACAGAACCACCGCTACCACTCGTCGCGACGACAGCAGCGCGCAACCACCATCGCCACCATGGTTGACGGCATTCAAACAACAACCATCACCGTCGCCTTTAATCGGTGATGACAGTTGGGGCGAAGCGTCACCGCTGCCATCGGTGGCCGACGACTGCAGCGGCGAACGCCACCGCCATCGCCGCGGCGGGCGAACAATAAAACCGCCACCACAGCCGCGATCGGCTAGGTGGTTTGGCCGGTGGTTGCACCACCAATATTCGTCGCCTATCCACCATGTCTTGGTGGCCAGTGATCGGCATGGCTAGTCCCCGCCTGGCAATTGGCTGGTGGTTCGGTCGGCAAACGGCCGCCGTTCCACCGCCGGTTGCCGCGTACGTGTGGTTTGCGATAAAAATTCAATTTTAATACGAAACAGATAAAAGTTAAATTTTTATAAAACCACACCCAAAAGCGCAAACTGGTTTTTAACAAAATCCTATTTACCATAAACCAAATAAAACCAGATATGTATGATTTAGGAAGTGGCTCTGATACCACTGTTGGGAATATATGGGTACAAAACATAATGCACAACGGAAAACAAAAACACATATTCCCAAACCAATAGATCCAACCTAAACATATACAGATACAATTTACATAGAGTGTTTTAGATATACCTTTAGGCTACTTTTCACGGTTATCTGGATTGCTAATGGGAGTACACTGCTACTGCACTACCACGAGAATAGCTGCTAGGCCGCCTGAAGGATTACCCGAAAACACAAATCAAGCTGATTTGTGTATGTGTGCGTCGATTTTGGGAGGAGAGAGAAAGAGAGAGGATTTGTGTATGTGTGTGTCAATTTGGAATTGATCAAGGATTACCTTATTTATAAAGTTAAATATGGTAATATCCAATAAAGAAAAAGTCTGTTCAATTAACAAAGCCCGTAAACTTTTTAATAAAACTAAAACCATTTTTTATTTAATTAATAAACTATTAACTAAATAAAAACCCTTATAATTAATTAATAAACTATTAATTAATTTATCTATAAACAATAAATAACTATTTATTATTTATTTCTCTCTCTTTGATAATTAATTGGGATTACTTCAAAATGTATCCAACTATCCCTAATATACTATTGTGTGTATCAACCTAAAAAAATTTCTTTTGTATATATCAAACTTTATTTTTGAGTCTATTATGTGTATTTTTTAGTCTATTATGTGTATCCAACTATCCCCCAATATACTATTGTGTGTATCAAAAATACACATAATAGACTCAAAAATAAAGTTTGATATATACAAAAGGAACTTTTTTAGGTTGATACACACAATAATAAATTGGGGATAGTAGGATACATTTTGAAGAAGTAATCCCTAATTAATTAAACTAATTAATTATTCCCACATAATTGGTAAATACAATTTATCTCTAATTTTGTGTGTAGTAGTGTGACCTACTAGTGTCTTATAATATTGGACACGTTAAACCCTGTTACTGTCTTGCACATAATCATTTCATTAAAACGTGTGAATATCTGTTGTATAAAATCATTTATGATTTTACATTTGTATTTGACAAAATAACATATGATTAATATGAACTGGGTGAAATAATGGAACTTTATATGAATTCTTGAAAAAAATGAGGGAAAATCAAATGTGATAAGATATTTTATGTTTAAAAGTACAATCATATATATAATCAATGTATGAATAGTGTGTTGTCAAAAGTATTACTTTCCTAAAAAACCGTTCAAGTAAATAAATTAACATTGATTTACTTTTGGGTTTGCTAAATACAGATATGTGGTTAGTATTTGTTTCTTTGTTTATACAAAATGCAATGGTTCTTGTTTGAACCGACAAAACTCTTAAATACAAGTCATCTAAGCCTATAGTACAAGTACTTTAAGCTTCAGTTCTTAATCTCTTAAAAACTTTTAAACATGTAGGCCCTCTCTCTCTCTTCACGTTTCATTCCTCGGTTTTAAATGCTTTAACAACACTCCTTACAGAGACGCTTACATCCTTCCTTTTCTCAAAGTGACTATTTAGTATCCCAAGATGGCGATTCCATATTCTTGGTTTTCCAAGGGCATGATTTATCAGGTACTATCTAATTGTTTCTTATATATACGATTCGCAGTAGATCATATATTCGTAACGCAAAGGGTCCTGTTATTTACACCCTAAAATTAGGCTGTAAATAACATTGGAAAACAAAAATTCTTGGTCAACTCAATGTTTTCAATTTTCCATGTAGGGTCAAAGAAAAAAATACACCTCTGTTACCTTAATTATAGTAAAAGAAAAAGTCAAAGTCTAAATTATACTTTTCCCTTTTCTATACATTTTACTTTTTGTTTTCCTATACTGCAACAAACTTTTTATATTTCCTATGGCAAACGAACTTTACTTAAATTTCTATTTTGGGGATTGTACATAAAAATGATGCATTTAGGGGTCTATGATAAACTTTATAAATCAAAAAAGGGACTATGTTACATAGATAACAAGTAGCATGTCAAATATTGGTGATGTGTCAAAAAAATTTCAAAAAATGACATTGACATGACATGTTTTTATTTAATATGTATATATATAATTATATATAGGGTTGGTGGTATGTCAATTCCTTGCCCTATCCCTTTTTGTGAATAGAAGGACAAAAGAAGAAAAGACAACTAGGATGTCAAACGACTGAGGTGAACTGTGAGATTCAACTGGAAAATAGAACTAGGCGCAAGTATACACCTTAAACTACTGTCGTCCCGTAACAAGTAATAATGGTAAATAAATACCAGATATCGATCCACAGGGAAGGACTAATGCAAGAGTCTTTTCAGTAAAGTCTAGTAATTAAGGGATGATTTCGGATGGCGAATTCGAGGATTTTAATTTGCTTCTTGAGCGAGTGAGTGAATGATTGTAAAATCTATTGGAGAAAAAGAACCTAGGGTGTAGGTAGTAAAGAGATACAAAAATAGCTGTTTGTAGTTTAAAGATGCTTTATAAAATTGTGAAACCACTGGCTAGACGGCCGACCACAGTACACACCGGTCAACATGCAATCAGGTGTGATATTAGTCACTTGCCCTAGCACAACACAGCGTTACCTTCATCGCCAGATGAGCATAATGTTTATTAAAACTCACTTTACTGCATTTGTTTTAACGTAAACCCTAACTCTGAAAGTTAATGCATTTTCATAAGCCAGATTGGGCGTCAATCAACCTAACTTAATCTTCAATGAAACGCTTCAAACTCCTGCAATAAATAGTCAGCACAATAATACAAGATTGCATATAGAACAATTACAACTACACCAATCTCAACATTTCCCTACACCCCAAGCTCAAGCTTTTAACTCATAACTTGAAAATGTAAATACTGGAAGAATGACTAGTTGGGATTGCTGGAAAGTAAAAAGTAAATGAATGGTACTTACTTACAAAATACGTTCTTTTCTGAGAGGGAAACAGAGTGTAAGTAATTCCAAAAGCAGTAAATTAACTTGCAGGAAATTAAATACTGAATTGACCAGTAAGCTTGCAGAAACGTAAACACTGGATTGACCAGTAAACACTGGAGTGACCATTAAAATGCAGGAAAGTAACTGACAGGAAATTAAACACTGCATTTATGACCAGTAAAAATGCTGGAAATTAAATTGCAAGAATGTAAAATTCGTAATTACTACACAATACGTTCTCTTCTGAGAGAGAAACAGAGTGTAGTAATTCCAAGAGAACAGAAAGTAAATAGCAGTTAGTTAATTAGTGGGTAAAAAGTTAACTGGTTAGTAACTTGAGACCGAAGTCTTGATTGTGGGAACTTTAGGAGACAAAAGTACATTCAAAGTACACTTAAGGGACAACAAGTACACAAGGTACTTACACAAGTACTAGAAAGTACAAAGGATGAAATCTAGGTTGTACCCTTTACTTGGAATTTAAGCAACTATTTTTCTAATAGTTAAAATGCTAACAAGTATTTTGAAAACACTGAGTGTGGTAGTTGAAACACAATACGTTGTTTACTAAGAAAGAAACAGAGTGTAAAACAACTCCAAGAAAAACTAGATGATTTTAAAAACTACAGACGTTGGAATTTTAGTAATAAGAACACTTTGAAGATCTTAATCTGGAACTTTAACAACAAGAACAGCACAAGATGATTTTTCAAAAGATTACTTGGATTAAAATTACTAAAAGTAACAACAACAACTAGTTTAATGCTTAAACCCTTGGAGAGATTAAGACACAAACTAAGATGTTCAAAAGATTAAGCTACGGATTGGTTTCAAGAACCAAGAGTTTCAAACTACTAACTAAGAACATAATTTAAACACCAAGAATAGCAGCTAAGAACTAAAGAGTTTGACAAGAGAATCCAAATCACTAAGAAGTGATATGGTTCAAGTGTAAGGATTAAGGTTACAAACTACTCCTATTTATAGCAAAATAAAGGGCTTGGACATGGGAGACAGCTGTAAACAGGCTTGAACTTCAGACAAAAGCAACCCATGGGTCAAATATCGGGTTAGGCCCAAAAGCAATTCCTTGCAGCAAAAGTAATGAGCTGGCCCAAAACCTTCCTTCAGCATTCCTGCAGCAGTCCTATAGTACTCCCAAAAGGGCTGTTCTGCAACTGCTTCTTTCCAAAGCCTGTAAAACAATAAAATAACATTAATTTAACTATATTTTTACACTAATAATCACATAAGTCATGAGAAATCAAATTATAGTAAAAACAGAAGTAAATTAGACTCAAACTATACTATTGAGCAAAATAAAGACACAATTAGACACCAAAAAGACTCAATAAGTGGCAACATTTAGACACTTATCACAACCTCAAACTTAAAATGTTGTTTGTCCCCAAACAACCAAAAAGACACAATAAAGACTCCAAATCTAAATTTTTTTTAACAAAGTTTGGATTGGTTCAAGAGTATGTAGACAGATCTGTTTAGGCTCATATGGATGACATGAAAACAAATTGCCCTTCACAAATCTTGGTTCCTTTCCTGATTTCAAGGTGCAACACAGAATTAATCCAAAATCTAGAGTCATCAAGGCATTTTTGATTTGAGGGTGCCTGTTGGCCATTCTTTCTTTACCATTCTTCTCTTATTGAGGTATTGTTGGACCTTTAGGTCTCTTTTAAGCTCATTGTGTCTTTTAACACAGAGCTTTTACCAAAATTTGAAAAAAATTTAGCCAGAATTTGGCTTTATGTGTGGCTTAATAAGGTGTTTGGCTTAATGAGGTGAGGAAGGGGTTGAGTGTATATGCAAGGCATTCTCCCCACCTCAAACTTATGGGATGCAATTTCCCCATTGTATCAAAGAGAAAGTATTATGGGCTTGAAATATAGGAATGAAAGCCCAAGAATGGCTTGCCATAAGATGACTCAACCATCTTTTCTATCAAACTGTGTTGGACTAATTTCTGTGTTAACAACTATCTTTCAAAAACATCACCATGGATTTATTAAGGATCATGTATAAATTAAAGAGCATACCAATTCTGATCATAGTGCACAACAGATGATCAAGTCCATAATATCAGTTCCCAATTTAAACTAGAAAAGCAAAGATGAGAATGGGACTGTTTTCCATTTCATCTATTGCAAGACACAACTAAAAATGACTCAAATTCTATACTATCATGACTTAGTGACAAAAACTACCTAAAATTCAACAACTTATCCAAATAGATCAGTGAGTGAACACTAATCATGGATTAAGACTTAACTAAAATTCCTACTTTGAAACAGAAAAGTAAAAATGAAAATGGACCCCAAGAGGTCACACTGCCATCAATTCTACTAACCTAAAAACAGCAACCTCAAACTTGAAATGTTGAGTAACATTCAAGTTTGGAAAATCATCAAAATTAAAGAAATTATATAAACTTTACCAACCTCAAACTTGCTTAAGGCAATGTTTGAGTTTAAAACCTAAAATTCAGCAAATCAAAAGAAAAATACAACCTCAAACTTAGTCTGAGACTAAGGTTGAAATTAAAGCCTAAAAATTAACAAATCTTAACAAAAGACTCAAAGTTTTAACAACCTCAAACTTAGTCTGAGACTAAGTTTGGGACTAAAATCTATCAACTTACCAAAAATGCAGCAAATTTCCCAAAAATGTGGGCATCAACATATTTCATGCCATGGGATAAGATAAACAAAAGTACACAAATGCACCACAAAGTTGAATGACATTAAAATTAAGAGGGACTGCCTCTTATGTGGATTTCAATAGAACCAAGAATCTCAAGGGGACAGCCCTTGTGATTACTGTGTCCAAATTCAACCAAATGAGTAAGAGGGACTGCCTCTACTCATAGTGCATCACAATTTACACAATTGTAAATAGGGGGACTGTCCGTATGTGCAAAATGTGTATGGATACATAAGTGTGCAAAACATGTAATGAAAACATGCATAACAGACAAATATATACAAAAACAGGCAGAGAACAGACATTTTTGTTGTGCAAGGCTAAACATGCTATTATTCACAAGGTAATTGACAAGGGAATGAAAAAGGGAGGATGATAGGACCAGTCCTACTCAGAGTGAGTAGGTGAATCATCCTGGAGCACATGCTTGGGTCTGGGAGGCATCTTTAGAGGCTGTTGGGTCTGTCCCAATCTGTAGGCTTCCTTGATCTGCTCTTTGTACTTCTTGTGCAAGGCCTCCTGCTCCCTTTCCTTCTTGATCTTCTCCACATCCCTTTCAATCACCAGCAGCTTCTCCTTGAGCTTCCTATGCTTAGTCTTCACAAGATCCTTGATCTCCTCAATCTGCCTCTCCATAGCATCCAGCAACTCAGCTTTCAAAGACTCCAATCTAGAGTTGGAAGTCTGTCCACCAGCTTCAGGGGCATTAGGGAATCTCAACAACCTCAACAGAGATTGCTTGTCTATCACCACCTTGTCTCTATTGATTTTATCAGTAGAAAGAGATGGAACCTGGGCTTTCTCTAGCAGCTTCTGGATAATGGAAGGGTAAGGGAGTTGTTTGTTCCCTTTCTCTATGCTATACCTCATGGTTTTGCTGATTAGGGCACCCATATTGAATTGGTGCCCTTCTACTATTCAATAGAGATAGTAGCCCTGTCCATATCCAAAGCAGTGTCATGGCTGGTTGAGAACAGGGTGTGCCTCATAAAGTAGAACCACACATTGGTTTCTCCCTTTAGAGTGTGTTCCTTCAGAATCTTTTGCTTGTATTTGACATCCCAACCTGACCCCTCAACAGTCAGCCTATCCAGCAGCATATCATAGTCTTCTTGGGTGGCCTGAGTTTGAAGTCTATCATACTCTGATTCTTCTGGAGGTGTGACGCCTAAGAGTTCATTAATGGCCTCAGCAAAGTATGAGACTGGGGTCTGCCTTAACATGAGTTCAGTTCCAGGGGTGACAACCAGCTCTGTGAAAAACTCTCTTACCCAATCTGGGTTGTATTCCCCTATGCAATCAAACAGGGTCTCCCATTTCATGGCCTCTACAACCCTCTTCAGTTCAGGGTATGCATGCACTAGGGATTTGGGATAGACACTTGGGGTGTGAGCTGACCTAGTGGCAAATATAGGGTACTTGTTAACTGCCAATGGTCCACTGAGTAGATCCATGGGTGAGGTACTTGCAGAGATTACCTTCTTCTTTTTGTGCTTTGATGGGGGTGTTGCAGGACTGCCAGAGGACTGCTGGAGCACTGTATGGGTGTGTCCACTAGTCTGCTTGGTTTTCTGCCTAGTGATTCTCTGAGGAGGGGGACTTGGTGGTGGATTGTACTCCTCATCTTCTTCACTGTCATGGAGAATGAATTTCCTCTTCTTTGGTGGCCCTGTATCAGCAGCCTTCTTCTTCTTCTGAACTTGTACCTCATGCTCTTTGGCCTTCAGTTTTCTAGCCAACTCCATTTCCCTAGCTCTTTCTTGCTTTTTCTTCTCCTCTGCCTCTGCTTTCTTTCTTTCCTCAGCTTCAATCCTCTTCCTTTCTTCAGCCTCAGCTTTCTTTCTCTCTTCAGCCTTTGCTTTCTTCCTAGCAACAGACTCTGCTTTCCTTCTTTCCTCAGCCTCTATTTTCTTTCTAGCAGCTTCCTCAGCCTTCTTGTTCAACCTTTCTTTCTCATCCTCTCAAGCTTGTTTTCTTCTTTTCTTGTCATCCTCCTCAACCTTCGTCTTCTTCCTTTCCCTTTCCTCTTTCTCAGCATGAGAGATCAGCCTCCTCTTCTTGGACACTTCTTTCACTACAGGCTCTTCAACCTGTCTCTCTATGTGTTGCTCCTCTTGTACCTCCTCTATCCTTATTGTGCCACTATCTCCTCTTTCAATTTCAACCTCATGAGTAGGACTGTTGTGCTCAACAGTTTCATGCACAGCAGCCTCATGTATAGCAGGTTCATGAATGGGTTGAACCTGGGGCTGCTTTCCCTTATCAGTCACCTCTTTGCCACTAGATTCACCCACATTCCACTCTAGCTTCTCAAGTACAGGGCTTAAGGCTGCTCCAATTGCTTCCACAGTCTCCACCCTTTTCACGGTCTCCTTGGCTACCACTAAATCCCTTATTTCTGTTTCCACAGGTTGTTTGGGTTGGGGGTTTTGGCTAGAGGTAGCCTGGTTGGCCATATGGCCAAACCAAGGGGTATAAGGATTGAGGCTGAGGTTTGGGCACTGGTTTGC
Organism: Centaurea solstitialis; assembly: GCA_030169165.1. Taxonomy (NCBI): domain Eukaryota; kingdom Viridiplantae; phylum Streptophyta; class Magnoliopsida; order Asterales; family Asteraceae; genus Centaurea; species Centaurea solstitialis. The sequence goes on along the minus strand of CM058044.1, from coordinate 21,976,711 downwards.
CTAGCATTGATGATGGCTTGTAGTTGGGATATAATGTAGTCTGCAAAAGGGGTTTTGGTTGGGTGTAGGTCTAGGTTCTGGGGTTTGAAATCTGAAAGGGACATAATGGGTACCATGGGTGGTGTAAACAGGGTGGTTATAGGTTTGATAAGAGGGTCTAGGTTGCATTTGGGATAGAGCATGGTTGGTAAACAACCTAGCTATGGTGTCACTAATAGGGGCTATGTTGGCAGGGGAATAGTTTAAGGATGGTGGGTTAGGCATAGTTTGTTGTGGCTGATTTGGGTTGGTCTTGGGTGTTTGATTTGAAGATTGACCCTTCATAGAAGTGGATAGACCCAAAATCTTATCTTGGGCAGCCATGGCTACATCCAAGTTTTGACTTAAGGCCATTCCAACAATAGTATTAGCACCAAAGGGCATATCTAAGGCTTTGGTGGTGGATGGTTTTGCTGTTGTTCCTGTGGCTTTAGGAAGTTGTGAATACATATATGCAGAGATGGTGGTTGAGCCTCCTCTACTAGTAACAGTAATAGGAATGGAATCAAAATCTACACCAAGGGACTTTGGTGTAGATGATCTCTCAGCGGCCAAGGCAAGGGTATCAAGGGCAGATTTACCTTGGTGAGATGATGGTTCTCCTTTCTTCTTGACCTCCACTGTTGCATGCACCCTTGAAGTTTCACCCCCTCCAGTCTCTTTGGAGTTTGTACTCCCTTCAGATGATACTCCAATCGCAGAACCCTCACTTGTAGTCATGGGTTTGGTCTTCAAAGTGTGACTACTCCTTGTATTCCTTCTTTGCTTAATAGGAATGGCCTTCAGCTTCTTTGCCATCGATTTGGCCCTTGTGTTGGCCTTCTCCTTCATGGGCTTTACACTTCTAACAGGAATAGCAGGGATGGGGGTTTCATTGAGTGGATTCTCACCGGAATTAGGCGGTGTTTCGCCGGAATTATGCTTTTTTCGGATGGTGTTCTGCAAACAAGAGGTAACCAAATCATATTTGTTTATTTTCTTTTATTCATTTGGGCTTATTTTAAGTTAATTAAGCAAAGAATATTGCCCAAATTAAAAAAAAATAATAGATGTAGATTAGCCCATTAGGTCTAAATCTGATCCATAATCTGATTTATTTAAAAACAATTTTTATTTTTCTGATTTTTTTTTTCAAATAATTTGTAAAGATAAAATATTTTTGTGTTTTTTCAAACAAATTATTTCTAAACGAATTTTACTAAAAAAAATTATATCCTTATACTAATATTACATCTAATTACATCTAATTACATATATTTATATATCACTAATATTAGTTGGGCTACTACTAAGATAACCTAATACTATGATTATTTTCTTTTTCTTGTATCTAGACTAAAAAAATTAGACTAAGTACACTAAGGCTAATAACTAGACTAACTAATACTACAACTAACAAAAATTTTAATATTATTCTAATATATAACTTAACCTAAAAGCAACTATTTTTGGATTTTCAAGAGATGAATTTTCTAAAAACCTAATATTACTCTACTACTAACTCTTTTTATGAAATCTTTTCTTTTTATGTAATTAAAAGCAAAAAGGAAGAAATAGAAAATAAATTTATTTACAAAAAGAAAACATTTTTATTTTAGATATCAGAGTCATCAGCCATGTCAGGCTGATGTGGATTTGGAACTGGCTCAAGAAATGGTTTCACTCTCTGTCCATTTACCTTGAAAGTAGTACCTCTGTCCGGATCAATTAAATCAACTACTCCGTAGAGGTATACTTTTGCAATCTCAAAAGGACCTGTCCATCTAGATTTTAGCTTTCCAGGGAATAACTTCTCTCTAGAATTGAACAGTAAAACTTTTTGTCCTTCATACAGGTCTTTTAGAAGAATCTTTTTGTCATGCCATTTCTTAGTGTTCTCTTTATAGAGTTTGGCATTCTCATATGAAAAATACCTATGTTCTTCCGTTTCACAGAGTTGTAGAATTCTTTTCTTACAAGCCTCATCCAGACTCATGTTCAGTTCTTTGATGGCCCAATAGGCCTTATGCTCTAGCTCTACAGGCAGGTGACAGGCTTTTCTAAAAACTAACTAATATGGGGACATTCCAATAGGGGTTTTGAGTGCATTTCTGTAGGCCCACAGGGCATCATCCAATTTGGAGGCCCAGTCTTTTATGTGTGGTTTGACTACTTTAGCCAAAATGCCTTTAATTTCCCTATTTGACAACTCAGCCAAACCATTGGTTTGAGGGTGATAAGCAGTAGCCACCCTGTGCTGAATGTTGTACTTCAGTAGAAGTTCCTCAAGTAAATTGTTTAGGAAATGTGTGCCTTCATCACTAATTAAGGCACGTGGTGCAACAAATCTAGTGAATATTTGCTTTTGTAAGAACTTGACAACAGTCTTAGCATCATTAGAGTGGCAGGCCATAGCCTCCACCCATTTAGACACATAGTCTACAACTACCAGTATGTAAGAACAATTGTTGGAAACAGGAAAAGGTCCCATAAAGTGAATACCCCACACATCAAATAACTGTATTTCTAGAATTCCATTGAGGGGCATTTCATTCCTTTTGGAAATATTTCCACTTCTCTGACACTCATCACAACTTTTTACAAAGTCATGACAATCTCTATGTAGAGTAGGCCAGTAGAATCCAGACTGTAAAATCTTGGCTGCAGTTCTGTGGCCTCCAAAGTGACCTCCACAGGGTCCTGTGTGGCAATGATGTATGATTGAGGTCACTTCTTCTTTTGGAATGCACATTCTAATCACCTGATCTGCACAAATTTTAAACAAATAAGGATCATCCCAAAGATATTTTCTACAATCAGATAAAAGCTTTTTCTTTTGATATTTATTAAAATCATTAGGAATGATCTCACATGCTAAAAAATTAACAATATCTGCAAACAAAGGTATGGAAAAATGGTTCACAGCTAATATCCTCTCATCTGGAAACACTTCACAGATATCACTACTTTGTACAATCTCTTTTTGCTTTTCTATTCTTGACAAGTGATCAGCCACTTGATTATTTGTTCCTTTTTTGTCAATGATCTCCAAATCAAACTCTTCTAACAGCAAGACCCACCTTATCAGCCTAGGTTTTGCATCCTTTTTAGAAATAAGGTACTTGATGGCAGAATGATCAATGTGAACAATTACTTTGTTAGACCTTCAGTATTGTGAAGAGTCAGAAGTCTATCTTTTATAGCTTTCAGTAATGTAATTTCCATTTCCGTTGAACTTTCAGTTTGTTTGTATGCCCCTTTTGAGAAGTCTTAAACTTCGGGGGATTTTTATGTCAGTTTGTAATTCTCTTATACTACTATAAATAGTATGAGATGATTAGGGTTTATGTAATGCTTTTTCTATCATTTTGGTGCAACTCATTGAAATATCACATTTAGCCATTGAAGCATTCATCAAGAGATTTTAGTGTGTTCAATCTTTCTTCTTGATTTCATCCATCTTGTTCTCATTATTTTTAGGGACAAACAATTGGTATCAGAGCTTGATCCATTGATGATTCCTTGGCTTGATTCTTGGTTTTTAAAAGTTTTTAAAAGGTTTTTATTTCAAAAACTTTTTGGGTTATTTTGATCCAAAAAGACCTCTTAAAGAAGTGTTTTTAAGTGTTAAGTGATTACCCAAGGTTTTCACATTGTTTTTACATCAATTGGGGGTCTTAACACTTATTCTTTAAGTGCTTTTGGGCTGTTTTTCAAAAAAATTCGGAGCTTCTGTGCAGGTTTTCCGAATCGGAAAACATGATCTGATTTTTCAGTTCAAAATTTCTGATTCGGAGTTTGTACTTTTCCCCGAATCGAACTTTGTGCTTTTTCCGAATCGGACAACTTGTTTTCCGAATCGGGAAATTGGCCTTCTGACTTGGGGTTTTGCTCCTTGTTCCATTATTTTCCGAATTGAGACATTTTCCGAACCAAGCATTTTCCGAATCGGAAAATACCATTTTCCTAATCGGAAAATCAGGTTTTCCGCACCCATACCTTTGAGCCAAATCCGATTTGGAAAACATCTGTTTCCAGATCGGATTTTGCCTCTTTGAGCCCGAAATTTTGCGAATTTTTTTCCTCAAATCCGACACTTAGCCGTTTTCCAAAATTTTCAAAATTTTAAAGCTAACCGTGTCCCGAGGTGCTCTAGGTATTAGTATTTTTTTTCCAAAATTTTTCTTGCCAAGTGATTCAATCAAAGGAGATCCTCTTTGAGAGAACGAGATGTCGAAAGAGATTATCGGCATCGGGTCCGAGACTTGCCCTCCCATTCTGGTGATGGGCGAGTACCAGCAGTGGAAGCGAAGAATGATCCACTTCCTTGACCTTCTAGACGAGAATCTGATGAAGTCCATACGTGAAGGCCTGATCAGACCGACGATCACCATAGCCGTAGTTCCATGGACGGACACCTGCCCCGAGCTACCGGAATATGTCATGGAGAAACCCATTGAACAGATGGCTCGTCATCTCATAGACAAACGAGCACTCACTCTCCTTATAATGGCACTCCCGAATGACATGTACGCCCGAGTCGACAGTCTGACAAGTGCTCGGGATGTCTGGCTTGAGATCGAGCAGCAAATGCAAGGCGGCGACACTGCCTTGGAAAGCCAAAAGGAGAGCGCACTAAACGCATATGAAGGATTCAAAGCCCGGGAAAACGAATCCCTAACTGAATCCTATCAACGATTGAACTCGTTTGTCAACGATCTGAGAAGGCTAGGAGTTGAGAAAACCAAGTACGAAGTCCACGTAAAGTTTTTGAAGAATCTGACTCCGGAATGGCAAAACATGGTCATTAACATCCAATTGAGCAGAAATCTGGGAGTTATGGGTTTGCACGATCTTTTCAGTATGATGGTTCAGCATGAAGAATTCATTTCCAGTGGTGGATCAAAGAAGGCTGTTGATCCTCTGGCACTGTCTGCTGTGCCCTTTGGAGGACCGAACTCTGCCCCAATTCAACCCACTCAGTACAACAACATGCCTCCTCCGTATCATCAAGAAGACTACAACCAAGAGTTCAACCCGAACTTTGGTCCTGGTATGCAACATCCCGATGATCCATTGATCATCACTATTTCTGATAAAGAACTCTTCAACGTGAATGAGTCACTTGCCCTAATCTCGCACAATGTGCAAAAGCTGAACGCAAACCGAGGATTCAACAGATCCCGGGGATCAAGATTTCAAGGAGGAAGCCGGATGGGGCAACGCAGGGGAGGACATTATCAGATGGACAGAGCTCAGTTCAGTAACCAAGGAAGAGGAGACTATCATCAGGGTGACAGGTTTCAGTCGTATGATCAGGGAAGATTCCGGAACGAGCAAGGAAGATACAGAGAAGATCAAGGGAGGTTCAGAGACAACTCCCGAAGAGATAACACGTATTTGGATTATCAAGGAGGGTCCGGATTTCAAGGAAATTGGAGAGGTCAGAATCCCGATTACAACTATCGGGGAACACAAGGCAGTATGCACCAGAGTCTGGGTACAACAACCGTTAAGGGTATGAAAACGGGTATGGAGGCAGAAATGATGGTGGAAGGCATGATCAAGGACCGGGATACGGATTTGAGCAAGAGAGGAACGACCGCTGGTCAGATGAAAGGATGGAACGTGGCAAAGGAAATTACAACGGAGGTGATCAACGGGGAAGCAGCTCCAGGCAAGAACCGGTTGAAATCCTTGATCGAGAAATCAAGCAATTAAGGCGTAGCAAAATACCAATTGTGAAAGTCCGTTGGAACTCAAAGCATGGACCGGAATTTACGTAGGAGCAAGAAGACTTTATGAAGAACAAGTACCCCCAGTTGATTACAAAAGAATCTACTAAGAGCGGCAAATAGTAAATTTCAGGACGAAATTTATTTTTAACAGGGGGTAAATGTGACACCTGCCAAATTTCAGATCTCAGGTTAGCAACCCGTTATTCACTCATTAGTATAAATTTAGTGAACTCCTTTATAAAATATTCATTTAGGAAGATTTAGGTTTGATTATGCTAAAAATTCCGGAGATAGCTAAAAAAACGAAAACCGTTCAGAAAAGCCGGTTTTGACCCTTAACCGTCCAAGACACTTTTTAAAATGCCGAATTCAATTATTATAACTTGTTGTTATGTACATTTTGACAAAAAAAAAATTTTTACTAAGTTAATAAATCTAACAATTAAGGTATCAAATGGGTCATTAAACATCTTAAAATACATTTATTTACTCCAATTATCAAATGATATATATTTACTCTTATTATTAGTAAAAAAAATAATTAATTATTATAAATAAATAAAGAATTCAGCCCATAATGGCTGGTCTTTTAACATATATACACACATTCTTCATCATTTTATTTGTTCACAACTCAAGACATCTCATCCTTCTCTCTCTAAATAAGCTTCAAATTTCTCTTCTAATCATCAAATTTCCAACATATTTCTCCAGATATTCAAGGATTTTGAATGTCTCTTTAAAGGTAAATAAGGTTTACATTTAAGAACAACCATTAATTGTTGTGCTAGATCAAGTGTTCTTGCACTTTTGTTATGTTTTCTTTGATTTTATCTTGTTTTCATTTGAATAAAACTTCTCTTGACTTAATATGTTGGTAGATTCATCATCAAAGCATGTTGCATGCACTTCAATGATGATGAATCCATGTTTAAACCAAAATTAAGGACAAGAATGAGCTCTTGAAAAGTTTAAATCTAGCATGCATGAGATTATGATCAACTTTTCTTTAAAACTTTGAAGTTCTTATGTAAAAATCATTTTGTACATGTCAAAAACTATTATAAAACTTCATGCATGTAGTTAAATCCATTATATTCATGTTAAAAACTAAGTTTCATACTTAGATTTCAAGAAAAATTCATATTTAGGAAGGAAAATGAGCTTTTTATGAGTTTTTGATGACATGCATATGGGTTCTTGGCTTGCTTATAATCTGGCAGAAAATATACTCAACTTTAAGAGACCATATCTCCTAAAATACACAACCAAATTACTTGATTTTTCTTCTGGAATTTAGTTCCAGGTATCAACTTTCAAATCCAAGTGGTTTCATGCAAAAATATTAAGTTTTGATACCCCAAACTGACGTACAACCTTAAGTGTGCAAACAGCTACAATCTGTCAGAAATTAAGCTTCACTTTAACAAGCCATAACTCTCTAAATATGTAACCAAATTGAGTGAAATTTCTTCTGGAATTTATTTTTATGTGTTATGTTTTGAACCCAATTGGTTTCACTCAAAAATGATATGTTTTGATCATCCAAACTGTCGAGACAAGTCAAGGGTGCAATCAAATGAGCATTCTGGACAACTAAACAAAATAAAATTATTTGAGGAACCAAACAAACTTCAAAAATCATGAATTTTATGTCGAATTATTCCTAACTCGATATATTAGTTTGTGTAAAAATTTCATAACAAATAGATAATTGGAGGTATATAAAAATGACCCCAAATATACCCTAAATTTTGGACAGATTTAAGAATTCTTTTTTTTAAGCAATAATCAATATTTTCTTTTATATAAGTTACATATATTCATCAAATAACTTTTTTTTATATAGCAAAAGTACTCAAGGCATTTTATAAAAATCTAGGTAGTAAGCATTTCCTTAGACGATAAGGTTTAGACATGAAACTTACTAGTATTTCTACATCCAAAGGGTCGGAGTAGGATATCAATTGGGATTTGCTATCCGTGGACATTTTGATCATCACCGCATATCAAGTGAGTATTCACAGCCCCGTTTTATTTATCTATTATTTTGGGGAAGAGCATGTCTACAATTAAATATTTGATTGATTTATGTTATCAAATGATAAACTGTAAACTTAATTATATGAGCACTAAGGCATGTATATTATTTGATGTATTTGAGTTACAAAATTGAAAGTCCCTATTAGGATACACTACTATTAACTCATTAAGAGCCAATGGTAACTGTGGATAGTGCTATTTGGTTTGACAACCCCACCTTAACTGACGAGTAGAGGTGCACATTACTAATAACAAGGGCTCTACCCATGTGGTTTAAACACCACCGCTGAGGTAGTTCGTGAAATTAAGGGGCGTAGTTTGTCGAAAGGCTTAGTAGTGGCTCAACAAATAGACATCATAGAGTACGTAGTTCCTTGTGAAGTTGCTCATGAAATTAAATACTAAGACGTGAAGTAAACATACGTTTTACAATACAATTTTGTTTTTAAAAAGTTGTCTTAGTACATTTGAAAATCTGTGAACTCACCAACTCTTTGTAGTTGACCTTTCTATTTTATCATGCTTTTCAGGGACCAGAAAGTAAGTGATGGATTAGTTTGCATATGCATGACGACATCAACATCCAAGACTTTTGAAATTTACATTTTGTTAAACTTTACTTTCTTTAGGACTATGAAACTATGCTTGTGATTTTGGATTGTAAATGTTTTTATGACAATATGGTTTGTGGTGTCTATTACCTAATGCTATGAAATACTTAGTTGTTACATCTCGTGTTTCCGCTTTAGCGGGTGTGACAGTATCATTTTAATGTTTTGTTTAATTTTTTGTTTTCCTATACTGCAACTAACTTTTTATATTTCCTATGCCAAACGAACAGAACTATATATATTATTTAAACTTTTTAAAAACTTTTTTTTAAGTTTTAAAACTTTCAAATAAATTTAAAGAATATATATTACTATCCTTTTTAAATCTCGTTTCTATAAAAAATTCGTTTTTTATAAAATCTCGTGTTTTTAATAATATATATTAATTATCTACCAAATCTTATCTGTATAAATTAACTATTACTTTCTAATCTCCTATCATGTTAACATTTTTATACATCTTTCTCTCACTCTTTCTCATTTCTGTGTTTTTCAGTATTTAAAATGGCAAGTTGGAATGATGATTTGCAATGGAATGAAGACTTGCAATGGAATGATGATTCAAGTGATGAAAATAAAGAATCGAAGTTTTCAACCGACATGGTATGAACTAAAATTGGCTATCTTTTGAGTTGTATTTTTATATATTCAAGTTTTCCACCGACATGCTATGAATTAAATATTTTTTTATCTTTATCGTTTTTTTTCATTTTCAGGTGTTCATTTCTCGTCAAAATTTAATAGATTGGGTTCACCATGTGGGAAAGTCACTTGGTTATGTTATTGTTACTGAAAGATCAAAGACTTCTACAATTGTATTTCAGTGTGACCGTAGTGGTATATACAAAAGTAAAAAATCTCCACCAAAAATACGGGCACCAAAAAAATAAATTGTCCATTCGAACTAGAAGGGAAACGTTCGGCAATGGGAGGTTCTTGGACATTAAGGGTGATATGTGAAATGCATAATCACGAACCCGCTTTACATTTGGAAGGTCATCTGTATGCAGGTCGATTGACAGATAATGAAGCTCGATTGGTGGAAGATTTATCAAGAAAAAATGTGAAACCACAAGATATCTTATCAATGATCAAGCAAGACCCAGATAACGTGTCTACTAGCTCAACGGTATACAATGCACGTAGTAAATTTTGGATGTTAGAGAGAGTAGGTGTAACGCCCCGAAACCCAGGCAATAAAAACCAACATAACAATAATAAATCCCAGTGATCTAATTCGCAATAACATAAAAATCTTTTTCTCAAAAGGTACAATAGTTAAGAGTGCATGCGGAACAAAACCCTCCACAGCTGAGATTTCTAAAAGGATAAAAATCATAACTCCTGACTGACCACGCTACTCTAAGCGCTCAACATCTCTTTGCCTCTAGCAACTCGATCTTTCCCTGAAAAGGTTTTAGATTTTGAAAACGAGGGTTAGACCGAAAGGTCTAGTGAATTCCCTCAAAACAGTTTAAACAACAGTTCCGGCCCGCTGGCCGTAAAATCAGTTATCACAAGGTACCAGGAAAGCATCATGAGTAATAGAGTCACAACACAACACACCGGATGGCCGGATCTCTCAGATTCACAATTAAGGAGTGACGGACGTAGTCCGTGCCTCGCACCATCCCACAATAAACCTTACGTGGCCGGATCTCCCAGATTCTCATTTAAGGAGTGACGGACGTAGTCCGTGCCTCACACCACTAAACTTCCCAGGGATGTACGGTCCCATGGTACACATTACTCACGATGCAATTTTGCAATATTAAAACAGCATGCATATGATGATCATCAATATAGCATTCACAACCATTTATAATTTCACAAAATAACATTAATATCATCATCAAAACCTTTGCAAATCGAATGGATATGTTTAAAAACGGTAAAGCAGTCCATTCATTTTCAGGCAAGGGAACTCACCTATCCTGCCCCAACTGAGCTACGCTCTGCCTTAACCGCACCTACAACACAAATCCCAATCAGATCATACTAACTCACTAGGAAGACTCTTTCCTAGTTAGCAAAACTTAGCTCTCATCATCATCCGACCTGAATCAACATGGAATAACAGACTAGGGTTTCTCGGATAACCAACTAGGGTTTTCAAGAAATGAATACGATTAGGCTTTTCCATGAACTGATATCTCAAGAAATGACGACAAGGTACCACGGCCTCAAGAGATGATACACGGCATGATAGATCAACGTCATCTAAAATGATACACAAACTCACTCGTGATGAGGAACAGATTCACAAGAAATGACAGCCCGAAACGATAACCAAGACTACTCAAGACGATAGCCGATCTCACATAAAATGATAAGGCTAGGGTTACATGAAATGACACCCGAAATGCCAATTGCTCCCACATGAAATGATAACAAGGTAACAAGGTTTACATGGAACGATAGCAACAATGAGGGAAATTCAATGAGGGAAACTCAACAAATAAACCCAATGAGGGAAATCCAATGAGGGAAACTCAATGAGGGAAACTCAACAAATAAACCCAATGAGGGAAACTCACTGAGGGAAACTCAACAAATAAACCCAATGAGGGAAACTCAATGAGGGAAACTCAACAAATAAACCCAATGAGGGAAACCCAATGAGGGAAACTCAACAAATAAACCCAATGAGGGAAACTCAACAAATAAACCCAATGAGGGAAACTCAATGAGGGAAACTCAACAAATAAACCCAATGAGGGAAACTCAATGAGGGAAACTCAACAAATAAACCCAATGAGGGAAACTCAATGAGGGAAACTCAATGAGGGAAACTCAACAAATAAACCCAATGAGGGAAACTCAATGAGGGAAACTCAACAAATAAACCCAAGGAGGGAAACTCAATGAGGGAAACCCAACAAATAAACCCAACGAGGGAAACTCAATGAGGGAAACTCAACAAATAAACCCAATGAGGGAAACTCAATGAGGGAAACTCAACTTCCAAAACGAAAAGCACCTCATCTAAGGAAGGCCAAATTCCAATTCGGAAATCATGATTTCCAATTCGGAAAGGCATTTGAACATCACAAGACCTCCTGGTTCGGGAATCCGGAATACCCGATCCGGGTAACATGAATTCCCGATTCGGGTAACATGAATACCCAATTCGGGTAACATGAATACCCAAAACTTTGCCAAAAAGTGACCAAAAATCGATCCTTACAGCCCTCAATTCGATCCAAAAAGCCCCGAAATGGTTTTATCTTATATCACAATCATAATACAATTAATTTAGAACTTAAAACCATAGATCTTACCTTGATTTGTGAAGAACACCCTTGATGATAGTGATGATGAGAGAAAATGATGAAGATGATGATGGAGGCTTCTCTCCCAAAAACACACACTTCACACACTTGCCTCCTTCCCAAAAGACAAAACCCTAGTTTTCCTCCTTTAAATACTCTGGGCTTACAAGGCCAAGCCCATTAACAAGCTTAAAACCCAACAAACACAACAACTTTCCAAGAACTTACACAATTAGCCCCTCCACTCAAAAAGCCTTACACACAAAGTCACAGTTAAAGTTAACCGATAGTCTAACCTAGAATTCAGGTTATTACATCACTTCCCCCTCAAAAGAATTCCGTCCCGGAATTCACTTGCTGAACAGGCACACGTACTTCGTTCGCAGGTCGGATTCTGCAAAACAAGCCATCAGGTTCGTCACGTGACACGTACTGCGCATTCTACTTGCCTCAACCGGTAGATGATTACCCCAAGAACCTCTGAAATCCAGAACACATGTCCTCAACGAATCTTCCAAAGTTGGATGACCCGCTCACTTTGTCTGTCGCTATGCAGACCATTCACGGTAGTTATGGTGACCCGCGTCCCCAAGTCCAGCTAAAAGCTCCGCCAAGCCTCAAGGTACAATCTGGCATCTCGATCCGACACGGTAGATAATGGAATGTCGCGTCGTCGTACAATCTTCGCCACGCAGCCTCGCGATAGAAGGTGCCTCTTACAACTATAGGAAGTAAGCTAACTTCAAAAGTCTAATGACCATAGCCCACAGCAAAACAAAGCCCTTAGGCCTACGGGAAAGTCTCGTCACGAAAACCATCGATATGCTTCCAAGTCCATACTGCTAACGGTAACTATTGCAGTTGCCACACGGTCGCTGGCGTTCGATCTTCACTTGAAAGCACGCCACGCATCTTTCATCGAAATGAGCGATGTCTTTCTTCATCCCTGGTCGCCGATATGCTGACTCAAGCCACGGTACATCTCATTTGCTCCGGGACGAACCGAGTACTTCGGTTTGCACGCACATTCTTCAGACTCTTCTGACGTATACCCACAAGCTTTGGAAGTCATAACAGCTTTCCAAAATATTACAGCTCCTTTGATGCTCGCTCTGAGGGTCCCCAAGGCTCCCACCATCCGCTCCGACTCTAGATGTTGCTCATCTAAAGTCTCTTCTTGACGTCCCTTGATCTTTGATCCAATGTCTGGTACCACGTTAGTCCATTACACAGCAACGTCCAATCCTCAAGATAACTCTTTCCTGTTGAACAGGTACGGAAGGCTCTTCGTGGTTGGTGTAGACTGATACTTCGTCTCGTAAAGATAGTGTCTCCAAATCTTTAGTGCGAAAACCACAGCCGCTAACCTCATGCCATGCGTTGGATAGTTCCTCCGCAGTCCTCGAGTAGTTCAAGATGTCGTCGATGGAGACTAAAATGAGCTCGTCCAGAAATAGTGTTACGCACTTCAATCATCAAGTCCATAAATGTTGGCGGCACGCTCGTAAGTCTGAACGTCATTACGAGAGATTCACATTATCCATGACAAGTCCGAAAGGCCGTCTTCAAAACGTCTTCCCCTCTAATCTTGAGCTGACGGTAACTCGATCGCATACCAATCTTTGAGAAGCATTTGGCACCTCGCAATTGGTCAAATAAGTTGTAAATCCTCAGCAGTGGCTACTCGTCTCTGACGGTAAGTCTGTTGAACTCTCTCGTTAGTCGATGCACATCCACATGGTGTCGACTCTCCTTCTCACGAACAGAACTGGCGCTCCCAAGGTGAAGAGATAGGGCTAATAAATCCCTGGCTAACCGGTCCTCGCAGCCGCGTCGTCATCAATTTCATCTCCGCCGGTGCCAGCCGATACGATGCTCTGGCGATAGGCGTCGCTCCGACCATTCAAGCAAATCTGAAGCTCGGTCTCTCGATCAGGCGGTAGACAATCTAGATCGACCGGGAACACCTCAGGGTATTCCATACAACTCGACATCTCGCACATCTAACCTTTCCTTACCCGAAACCATGACATAAGTCATAAACACAAACAAACTCTTTCCTAATGCATCAAGTTCTAAAATAGCAACCTGAAGATTAGACTACTCTAAACGACCCAATCACAGACAGTGCCCAAATTCACATGAAGTCACTAACTCGCGATACACACTAGTCCTCGCACTTTCATACCAAACACGACTCTCTAGGCAAAATCCTAGAGTCCTACAATCTCAGCTGTGTTCCCAATGCTACAGTTTAAGACTAGGCCCAATCCTGGTCACCTAATTCACTTAAACTAATGCTCTGATACCAATTTGTAACGCCCCGAAACCCAGGCAATAAAAACCAACATAACAATAATAAATCCCAGTGATCTAATTCGCAATAACATAAAAATCTTTTTCTCAAAAGGTACAATAGTTAAGAGTGCATGCGGAACAAACCCTTCACAGCTGAGATTTCTAAAAGGATAAGAATCATAACTCTTGACTGACCACGCTACTCTAAGCGCTCAACATCTCTTTGCCTCTAGCAACTCGATCTTTCCCTGAAAAGGTTTTAGATTTTGAAAACGAGGGTTAGACCGAAAGGTCTAGTGAATTCCCTCAAAACAGTTTAAACAACAGTTCTGGCCCGCTGGCCGTAAAATCAGTTATCACAAGGTACCAGGAAAGCATCATGAGTAATAGAGTCACAACACAACAAACCGGATGGCCGGATCTCTCAGATTCACAATTAAGGAGTGACGGACGTAGTCCGTGCCTCGCACCATCCCACAATCAACCTTACGTGGCCGGATCTCCCAGATTCTCATTTAAGGAGTGACGGACGTAGTCCGTGCCTCACACCACTAAACTTCCCTGGGATGTACGGTCCCATGGTACACATTACTCACGATGCAATTCCGCAATATTAAAACAGCATGCATATGATGATCATCAATATAGCATTCACAACCATTTATAATTTCACAAAATAACATTAATATCATCATCAAAACCTTTGCAAATCGAATGGATATGTTTAAAAACGGTAAAGCAGTCCATTCATTTTCAGGCAAGGGAACTCACCTGATCCTGCCCCAACTGAGCTACGCTCTGCCTTAACCGCACCTACAACACAAATCCCAATCAGATCATACTAACTCACTAGGAAGACTCTTTCCTAGTTAGCAAAACTTAGCTCTCATCATCATCCGACCTGAATCAACATGGAATAACAGACTAGGGTTTCTCGGATAACCAACTAGGGTTTTCAAGAAATGAATACGATTAGGATTTTCCATGAACTGATATCTCAAGAAATGACGACAAGGTACCACGGCCTCAAGAGATGATACACGACATGATAGATCAACGTCATCTAAAATGATACACAAACTCACTCGTGATGAGGAACAGATTCACAAGAAATGACAGCCCGAAACGATAACCAAGACTACTCAAGACGATAGCCGATCTCACATAAAATGATAAGCCTAGGGTTACATGAAATGACACCCGAAATGCCAATTGCTCCCACATGAAATGATAACAAGGTAACAAGGGTTACATGGAATGATAGCAACAATGAGGGAAACTCAACAAATAAACCCAATGAGGGAAATCCAATGAGGGAAACTCAATGAGGGAAACTCAACAAATAAACCCAATGGGGGAAACTCAATGAGGGAAACTCAATGAGGGAAACTCAACAAATAAACCCAATGAGGGAAACTCAATGAGGGAAACTCAACAAATAAACCCAATGAGGGAAACTCATAGAGGGAAACTCAATGAGGGAAACTCAATGAGGGAAACTCAACAAATAAACCCAATGAGGGAAACTCAATGAGGGAAACTCAACAAATAAACCCAATGAGGGAAACTCAATGAGGGAAACTCAACAAATAAACCCAATGAGGGAAACTCAATGAGGGAAACTCAATGAGGGAAACTCAACAAATAAACCCAATGAGGGAAACTCATTGAGGGAAACTCAACAAATAAACCCAATGAGGGAAACTCATAGAGGGAAACTCAATGAGGGAAACTCAATGAGGGAAACTCAACAAAAAAACCCAATGAGGGAAACTTAATGAGGGAAACTCAACAAATAAACCCAATGAGGAAACTCAAGGAGGGAAACTCAACAAATAAACCCAATGAGGGAAACTCAACAAATAAACCCAATGAGGGAAACTCAATAAGGGAAACTCAACAAATAAACCCAATGAGGGAAGCTCAATGAGGGAAACTCAATGAGGGAAACTCAATGAGGGAAACTCAACAAATAAACCTAATGAGGGAAACTCAACAAATAAACCCAGTGAGGGAAACTCAATGAGGGAAACTCAATGAGGGAAACTCAACAAATAAACCCAATGTGGGAAACTCAATGAGGGAAACTCAACAAATAAACCCAATGAGGGAAACTCAATGAGGGAAACTCAATGAGGGAAACTCAACAACTAAACCCAATGAGGGAAACTCAATGAGGGAAACTCAATGAGGGAAACTCAACAATAAACCCAATGAGGGAAACTCAACTTCCAAAACAAAAAGCACCTCATCTAAGGAAGGCCAAATTCCGATTCGGAAATCATGATTTCCAATTCGGAAGGGCATTTGAACATCACAAGACCTCCCGGTTCGGGAATCCGGAATACCCGATCCGGGTAACATGAATACCCAACTCGGGTAACATGAATACCCAATTCGGGTAACATGAATACCCAAAAATTTGCCAAAAAGTGACCAAAAATCGATCCTTACAGCCCTCAATTCGATCCAAAAAGCCCCGAAATGGTTTTATCTTATATCACAATCATAATACAATTAATTTAGAGCTTAAAACCATAGATCTTACCTTGATTTGTGAAGAACACCCTTGATGATAGTGATGATGAGAGAAAATGATGAAGATGATGATGGAGGCTTCTCTCCCAAAAACACACACTTCACACACTTGCCTCCTTACCAAAAGACAAAACCCTAGTTTTCCTCCTTTAAATACTCTGGGCTTACAAGGCCAAGCCCATTAACAAGCTTAAAACCCAACAAACACAACAACTTTCCAAGAACTTACACAATTAGCCCCTCCACTCAAAAAGCCTTACACACAAAGTCACAGTTAAAGTTAACCGATAGTCTAACCTAGAATTCAGGTTATTACAGTAGGCAAAACACAAATGCAGGCTGTTATGTCATTTTTCCATGAGAAATCTTATGTTTATGAAAGTCGTGTAAATCATTCAACTAACGAGTTGGAAATTTTATTTTTTGTTCATCCAAAATCATTGGAGTATTGGCATGCGTTTCCACACGTGGTGTTGATAGAGGCAACCTATCAAACAAACAGGTACATTATACATCTCTTTAACATGTAAATTTTATTTAAATTGATTTGATATTATTAATATTGTCATCATTATTAATTTTTATATTATTACTACACAAACAGATATTCATTGCCTATTCTTGAGATTGTTGGTGTAACTCCAACAAATAAGACATTTTGCATAGCATTTGTGCTTATGCATAAAGAAGATGAGTCGAGCTATACATGGGCTCTAAGTTGTTTCAAATCGTTAATGGGCGAATGCATTCTTCCACGTGTTATCGTAACAGATAGAGATTTAGCTCTAATGAAAGCATGCAATGTTCTATTCCCGGATGCAAAAAAATTACTATGTACATGGCACATACAATATAATATTTTTAAGAGGCGCAAATCAGTACGATCAAAAAGTACATGGAATTCTTTCAACAAGGCATGGACTAGATTAGTTGCATCTCAAACTGAAGACGCATACAAGCTCAATTTGGTACAACTTGAAGCAAACTAAAGACACTAAAAAGACTAAAACTTTAACTAAGACTCAAAATAAAGAAGGATTAAACAAATAAGAGACAAGATAGTACTTATTATGGTTTTGGAGATTCCCCTTGTGGATTATTCAATTAGGCCAAAAGTATTTTTTAGTGGGTTGTTGTAAGAATTTAAGCCACAGGCACCCTAACATGTTTTATCAGAGATTATAAACCAAGTTGGTCTCCTAGCCCAATTACAGGGACCGGTTGTCAAGCAGTCTAGTAAAAGTTGCCCTAATTAATGCTAAGTCGTGGGACCCTACTGTTTAGTCTACTCTCGGTCCAAGTAAACTACTTACCACGTCTCTCCGCGTCACCAGAGTGAAAGGTAAGGGAGGTTGATTAACCTGACGGAGTCTACCTATTTTATTGTCAGAAAAACAGATACACCCAACCAACAAGTTCAAGTAGCCACAGTTAAAACATTAATTTCAGAATCAAAGACAAACATTCAATAAACCAAACCAAACTAAGTATAAATTAAGATCAAAACATCATCCAACAAGGTTCATCAAACCACAATAAGTACTAAAAAACAAACTACTCACTAGACATAGCTAAAACAAAAAATAAACTAAAAAGAAAGACTTTATACCGACCGTGAAACAACAGATGATCGAACACCGGATAAACAACTCCGGGTAAGAATCGGCTCACGCTCAAAGCTCATAAAACACTCTCTTTCTAACCTATGACTGCTACTGACTCTAAAAGAATATTAGACAATTGATTTCTGGATGATCTGAATTAATGGGAGGAGGCTTGTATTTATAAAGCTGTGAACGGCTCACTTCGCGATCGCGAGGCTGCTCCTTCGCGGCGCGAAACACTTACGAAGCCATATCTTTCTTTTTCTGCTCATTCTGGAATCTTCTATAGAGGGTCTTCATCAACTTCGCGGCGCTAAACTTCTCAACTCGAACGCGAAACGAGCTAAAGCAAGAATAATCTAGAAACCACCTATCTCGCCGCGCGAGACTTTAAACTTCGCGGACGCGAAGGTGCTTCTGAATCCAATTTGCACATTTTTCATGCTTTCTCGCCTCTTCTCATACTTTTCTGTTCAGTGGCCTCCAAAACCTACAAAACTCTGATTTAGTAGCTTTCGTGAGTAAAACATGCAAGAAATGGGTTAAAATGTGGTAAAACAATGTAAACCAGAACTACCAAAACATGTATAATTTTGGAGTTATCAAAATCCCACACTTAAGCTTTGATTGTCTTCAATCAAAGAACTGAAAGATAAGATAAATAACACCAAAATTATCTCCATCCAAAATCATTTAAGAAGACAAAGATAGCAAACACTATCAAACACACCACAAGGTACAATGAATAATCGAACACCAAGGATCAACCTTTTACCCTCACAAAGTATGTATATATCAAGTCTATCTCTCGGGGATAAAAGTGTATATATGAAGTGATCTCACCAATACTCGACTGATTCCCGCATGCATAAGCTTGTCAATAAATCTAATCTCCACCACTGAGAAGTTGTCAACCATCAAGAGGACTTTAGGGTTGTAATGTGAGGCTTAGGGTAAGGGTAGGAAAAAGGATATATAAGTGACTAAAAGGGTTGCAACAAAAACTTGAGAAACTTAATCAGTAATGATCCAAACACTTTTTAGAGAACTATCTGACTTTGAAAACTACGGGCTTTTTGGGATGAGTACTCACTTTTTAGAATTGGCCTAAGCATATTGCTTATTTGGGGCTCATATTCTTTTTCTTTTCTTCTTTTCTTTTTTTTTTCTTTTTTTTTCTCGACTTTTTTGATATTTCTTTTGTTCTCTTTGAGTCAACTATTTTTTTCAAAGCTAATTCTTTTCTTTTTCAAGCTCTTTTCTCATTCTCAATCCCTTTCTTTTTATTTGTCAGATAATGAAAAATAAGGATCAAAACTTCTCAAGCTCTCAAATTTAAGTCACGGCCAAAAGATAGATAAAAAGATAGGCTAAAGGATATAAAGTGATATTGGGTAAAGAAATGAAAGGCTAAGGCTAAAAATGGGTTTCAAGGGATAAAGTGTTTAAATTGAACACTTTCAACAATTGGGCTAGGCAAATTAAATAACCTTATAATGAGGTTACTTAACGAAGGCTAAAAAGGGTTGAAACGAAGGCCTCTATTAGTGCAATGGTGATAAATACTTCTCTTATGTGGTCTCGACATGCATTCAAATGACAAGTTCTACCTTGGGTTAAAGTCGGTAAATCCTCACGAAATGAATATTCAATAAAGGTTCAAACTCTCAAAGGAATAGGGTGAGGCACCCATGGTAATCAGTATTCCAAGGCATTACTCCTACTCAAATAACCTTATTTAGTGTTCTCATATACAAGCATCTAAGTATCCAAAAACAATCTCAAATTTTGAAAAAATTGGGGTCAAACTTTAAAGCTTTCAAATAATTCAAAAAACGACAACCAAAAGCATAAGATAACCCAATATTAAAACAGTTAAGTCTACTTAACCCCCTTCCGACACTTAAAATTTGCAGGGTCCTCAATGCAACAATTATAACAAGTAAGGAGGATTGGGAAAAAGAGAAACTTCCCGAGTTATGTGACTTATGTTCTTCAGAGAGAGAGTTCCGAAACCATAAGCGGTGCTCGATCATAACATGTTTCATCTATTACCAAAGAAAAAACAAACAAAAGTAAAAAAGAACAAAAGAAAATAAAGCTAACATCCAAAAAATTAAAATCTAAAATCCTAAAGCATGCAAACGATTAAAGAAGTCTTAAGCAGACCAAACAAATAAGAAAATAAAATTGTCTAAACAACCCAATCGAAAACTAAAGAGATAAAAGATCGAGATCAATAGGGGCCACGAGGATGATTCCTCCAATCCTCGAAAGATGGATAACCGGGCGGATTTTGCTCGTTGAATGGCCACAATGGAGACGGAGCGTAAGCGGGGTTTGGTTGGATGCCAGAATGTTCCGCCAATTGGTTAAGCACCCCACTTTGCCAATTCGCTTGATGAAGCGTCTCTATGGGGTTGTACTCCATTCGTTGTTGATGACGGCCAAATGACAAGGACATGTCCGAGAGTTGTTGACTAAGCCCTTGATAACTCGTGTACGCATTCCAATCCTCCGGTT
This sequence comes from Centaurea solstitialis, assembly GCA_030169165.1. Lineage (NCBI taxonomy): Eukaryota > Viridiplantae > Streptophyta > Magnoliopsida > Asterales > Asteraceae > Centaurea > Centaurea solstitialis. The sequence continues at coordinate 21,956,066 of CM058044.1, read as the reverse complement.
CTTCCGTCGCCTCCACCCCACTCGAAGTACCACCATGCTTAAAAGTCATCTTCGATGCTCCCCTTGATGCGTATGCTTGCGGATGCTTATCCCACCTATAATGAACTCCATAGCTAGTCTGAACCGACTTAACAACCTCCATTCCGTGAAGTTGATCCATGTCAATCAATCCCATCTCGCCAAAATCGGTCAAAGAAGCCAAAGCACCCTCGGTGAGTATCCCAAAATGCTTGGCTAGGCGAGTGACATATTGACCCCCAAGCATCTTGCTCACCTCTCGATAACCACTCGCCTTTGCATGTTGAGCAGCGATGATATAGGGTGCATTCGGATAACGATCATCTGTGGTGAGTCGGTCAAGGAGCCAAAGATCGTAAGTTGGGATCTTTTCTTCACTAGAGGAACGAGAATTCACCGCATGCACCAACATGCGGTGTAGAAGTCGGTCAATGGGGGCAAGCAACCCCATGGCTTTGAGGTTCGAGTTATATTCGCCGTCTCCAAGAATAGCCCAAGTCTCACGTGGGTTGAAACCATCGGGCTTCTTCTCTGTAGCCACCATGTATTCGTCGAAACCAGGATCGTCCACCTCGGCTTGAGTGTAAATGCCCAAGGACACACCAAATTCGGCCAAAGAAAGAGATCTCCAAATTCCATTGAGTCGAAAAGTCATACATTGCTCACGGCAATCCTCGGTGGCCTTGGTTGAATCAAACACAAATGTAGCCACAAATTCGAGAATCAATTCTCGGTAAAGCGACTCATTGATCTCAAACACCCGCTCCCAAGCTTTGCAAATATTGTACTCCATTCCATTCTCCCCAAGAGCATGCTTCTCAAGGATCGCCTTCACCCGATTGTCAACTTCCAATGTTTCGAGGAGAGTCCAATCGGCCCTCCTCGAAATGACAAACCGGTGGCTAGCAATCCGATTCATGGTGTCTCGGAGTTCGGTCCTCTTGGAAGCGTTCAATTGCGGATCATTCATGAAGTAGGTGAACGCATGGCTTCCATCGGGGGCACGGTAAGCGGTGGTAGAGGTGGATGTGGCTCTTCGTCTCTACACAATCAAAAATTCATGTCTTAGTCTAATTTGCATCAAGAAAGTATCAAGACATGATTAAAGCCAAATTAATCCTATGAGATCAAACTAGCATGACTAAACATATTCAAGCTCCTCATATATGCACATGTGAATAACCAAAGGAATTTTGGTAAAATCCCCACACTTGAATTTTTAGTCTAGCTACAAACATCCACAACTCAATTCAATATGGCAAAAACAAGAATGGGGGATTTGAAAGAATTCCCCACACTTAACATACAAGAACATCCATAAAGAATTTATCTACCAAAATCAAGAATTTATCATAGCTAAAGTACAATCAATCTATCTCTAATCCAAGTACAATGCTACTATCATATTCCAACAATTAAAGTACCATTCCAATTGCATTCATGCTATTATCAATCAAAAGTACACAAAATCTAGCAATCCTAGCATAAAGGAATTGATATCTAAGCAACTGTACCAATCTATCATCCTCAAGATAAAATCCAACTAGAAAAGTGTAGGAAACATACCTTGGATGCCATTGAAACATGAAATTGAAGCCCAATAATTCAAAATTTTGCGTTGGTGAAGAGAGTTTTCACGGTGCCGAGAGAGAATTAAGGTTTGTGAGTTGAAATTGTGAGAGAAAAAGCTTTTAAAAACCCGTCTGCACACACTTCGCGTCGCGAAGTATAAGGCTTCGCGAACGTGAAGTGATTATTCCTTTAGAAAAGTACCCTAATTTACTCTTTCGCGTCGCAAAGCTGCTACCCTCGCGTTCGCAAAACTCGAATAATTTACTTGGGACACCTAATACACACTCCGCGTCGCCAAACTTGAATTTTCGCGAATGTGGAGATACTTTTGTCCCCGTTTTTCACTTTTTTTCCTTTCCGGTTGGATTTCCATGTCTTCGACTTCTAAGCTTCCGGAAAGGTTGTCTAGGCACAAGCAAACAAAAATATTAATAAAAACACACATGAAAATGAAAGAAATACAAAAGAAAATAAAGAGCTCGGGTTGCCTCCCAAGAAGCGCTTCATTTTTGAAACGAGTCTAGAGCTCGACTCCGGTTATGCTCATTTCTTGGCATGACGGGCTGAAGAGCCCTTTTTCTTCCTATGCCCTTTCTTGGATGTCCCAGCTTCATTGGTCATTTTTCCTTTTTGCATCATTGGATTGGGGTAATCCTCCGTCTTCTTCTTGTGCTCATGCGGAAGTAGCGGGCGATCGTCTTTGAAGGTTTGGGATGGATCCACATAAGGTTTTCGAAGATGTGTCACTGGCTCTCCATCGGGATTGAATGAAATGAGCTTATCGCCATACCCCAAGCTAGTTACCTGATAACGCATGTCAAGGTTGACTTGCGTAGTGTGTAAGAAGGCTCTCCCAAAAATGATAGGAATTTCCGTATCTTTTGGGAGCTCAGCAATGATAAAGTCCGTGAGGTATACGAAGTTCCCAATGCGTATCGGGACGGCTTCCACTATTCCAAGTGGCGTTGTCATGTAGCCGTTGATTCCTCGATACTGGTATGCCGTCGGTGTCAACTTTTTATCCCTATTTTACTGCAATAAGACACATGCATCATGTTCAGTGCGGCACCCGAATCAATTAAAGAAAGACCTATAAATTTATTAGAAACAGAAAAACGTAAGCTATATTTCCCTGGATCATGCTTTATCGGTGCAACATAAGTTTGCTCGGCATCCTCCTCTTTCACCTTCTCTTTCTCCTTGTTTGACTTCGGAATCATGAATTCCGCGTATCCGCCTGTTTGCTATCTTCCTCCTCTTCATCACTTAGGTATATTGGGTCACGAAGCAATAGGTGCTCAAAAGAAACAGCAATGCCCTCCGAGTCATAGTCCGTAGCGTAATCCGGTTCACTCTCACTGTCGGAGGGAACGTACTTCTTGGTGTAGATGTCGGTCCATGCCTTTTTCATTGTCACTCCATCCACCATTAGCACCGTTTTGGAAGCGTCTACCTTGGGGTTGACTTGCGTTTGTGTGGGTAGCTCCCCTTCAGTTCTTCCGCTTAATGTTTGAGAGATTCGCCCAACCTGCAATTCCAAGTTTTGGATTACACTCTGTTGATTACGTAGGTATGAGCTTACCTCTTCATTGAGATTCTTTTGGGATTCCATGAATTGGAAGAGTCGATCCTTGAGAGATATGCGCGGCTCGCCATCCACCCTATGGTTTTGTTGGTTTGGTGCGAAGAAGCCGGGAGGTCTTTGATTGAAGTTTCGGTTGTTGTTCCACCTCCCTTGGTAATCGCCTCAGTTAAGAAAGTTGACTTCTTCGGGTGTCATCATGGGTTTATTCGGAAAATCTTTCGTAAGGTGAGGTCATTTGCACTCCTCGCATCCAACCTGTAAGGCATGAATAGTTTTAATTAGATCATTGATGCGGTAATTATTGTATATAAAAAGCGAAACAAGTTTTAACCTCTAAAAGCCTAGCCACTGTCTTACCACACATATAGGCAAGCGTACCTGATCGTGAGTAATATAGTGTAGGAAAGTCCAGGTATCGTATCTACCACTGGGAACGGTCAAGTTATCGTAGACTGTTAATCTTGACTAGTTTAATTTACCTAAAGCTTTGGGGGGTTTTTATGAAAAAGGTTTAATAACTAAAAGGACAATTAAATTAACTAAGAACTAAGAAAGCAATTAAGAGATTGATTAAAGCTATATAAAGGAAAATAGTAGTACTTATCATGGTATAGTGAATCCCCATGTGGATGATTTAAACAGGTTAAAAGTTTGGTTGCTTCGGTTATTGTAGGAATTTAAGTCTAAGACACCCTAACATGTGACTATTATGGCTATCAACTAGGTCTTGATCCTCCTAGTTCCAATACTTAGGTTGTTTGTCAGACAATCTAGTACCGGTCACCCAATCCTATCTCTATTGCATGGTTTTCTACTACCTGGTCACTCTCGACCCGAGTAACCACCTAACACAACTCTCCGGAACGAACGGTAGGTCAAGAAAGGTTGATTATCCTATCGGAGTCTATCTATCTTGGTTAAAACATATACACCCAACCAACGAGTTCAAATAACCAAACAATACGAATCAGAATGGAACCATAACACTCATTCGATTAACCAAAAACAAACCAATAATCATTAAATCACAAAAGCATCATCCACAATGGTTCATCGACCACAATAAGTACCACTATAAAAGACTACTCACTAGACATAATAAAAGCAGATACAACAAGAGTAGACACAGACATTATACCGACAGTACAGCGACGGATGATCGAAGATCGAACCCCGCAGCGTATCGGCAGCACTCTAATATCACTTTCTATCTATATGTATCTCTAAAAAGCTCCCTATTCGTCTCTATCTAAACTGAAGGAGGAGGTTGGTATTTAAAAAGAGTGGTCAGAGCCCTTTTCGCGTTCGCCAGACGGCAGTTTCACGGCGCGAGATACTTAAGGCAAACCCTAGAATTCGAACTTGGCGAACTTGGCGGCGCCAGATCTGGGACTTCGCGATCGCCAAAAGGCTACTGGATTGTCTTTGTGCATTTTTCACGTTTTCTTGCCTTTTATCGTACTTTTCCGTTCCACGACCTTCAAAACCTACAAAAGCAATAATAAGTCCAAATGGTGAGTGAAATGATCAGAAATGGGTGAGAAACGGGGTAAAGTCATACAATTAAGCTCAACCAAAACATGTATAGTTTTGGTGTTATCAAAATCCCCACACTTAAGCTTTGATTATCCTCAATCAAAAGACTGAAAGATAAGAAAGATAACTCCAAAATTATCTCCACCCAAAATCATTCAAGAGAACAAAGAATACTCACACAATCGAACACACAAACAAGATACATCAAGCAATCGGATACCAAGATCAACCTTTCACCCTCACATAGAATGAATAATCATGTAAAGTGTATCTCTCGGGGGTAAAAGTGTATATGTAAGTGATCACACCAACACTCGACTAATTCCCGCATGCATAAGCTTGTCACCAAATCTAATCTCCACCACTGAGAAGTTGTCAACCGTCAAGAGGACTTTAGGGTTGTAACATTAGGCTAAGGGTTAAGGGTAGGATAAAGGATATATATATATATAAGTGACTAAGGGTTGTAGCAAAAACCTGAAAACCAATCAGTTCAAGATCCAAATTAATCATCTAACTTTTGAGATTTTTAGAGCTCGGGATTTCTATCACTATCACTTTTATATCGGCCTAAGCATATTGCTTATTTGTGGCTTCGATATTTTTCTTTTCTTTTAAGCACATCGACTCTTTTGATTTTTCTTTTTGAATGAGTCGTTTTCTATTTTTGACTTTTCTTTTCTTTTCTTTTCAAGCTCTCTATTTTTTTCTTGAGTAGCAACTATGTTGCTTTTTACTCTTTTTTCTCTCTTTCTCATAATCCCTTTCTCTATTTGTCAGATTCATAAAGCCGACCAAAAACATGAAAAGCATTCAACTTTAAGCTACGGTCAAAAGATAGATAAAAAGAATGGGCTAAAGGATAAAGTGTATAATAGGTAAAGAAACGAAAAGGCTAAGGCTCAAAAGGGTTACAAAGGATGAAGTACTAAAGATGAGTACTTTTAAATCAAAGGCTAGGCAAATCAAATAACCTTAAGATGAGGTTACCTGACGAAGGCTAAAAGGGTTGAAACGAAGGCCTCTATCAGTGCAATGGTGATAAATACTTCTCTTATGTGGTCTCGACAAGCATTCAAATGACAAGTTCTACCTTAGGTCAAAGTCGGTATTCCTCACAAAATGAATAGATATAACAATTAAGCTCAACTCTCAAAGGAATTGGGTGAGGCACTCATGGTAATCGGTATTCCAAGGCATCCTTTTACTCAACTATTCCTATTCAGTGTTCTCATATGCAAGCAACTCAGCTCCAAAAACCATCTCAGATTTCGAAAAAATTTGGGGTCAAATCTCAAAGCTTTCAAAAATTTGAAAAACGACAAACCAAAAAGCAAAAAGTGAACCCATTTAAACAGATAAGTCTACATAACCCCCTCCCCACACTTAAAATTTGCAGTGTCCTCAATGCAACAGTTAAAACAATTAAGGTGTAATTGGGAAAAAGAGAAACTTCCCGGGTTATGTGACGAAATCTGTTCTGATATGAGAGAGTGTATCCCAAAATCGTGATCGATTCAAGATCATAGGTCGCTGTATCTATTACCAAAAAGAAAAAAAAAAGTAAAAACGAACTAAAGAATATAAACCAAACTAAAGCAATTAAAAAGTACTTAGGTCCTAAACAAACCAAACAAAAATAAAAACTTGTTCAAGCAAACCAAACACAAACAAAGCAAATATAAATTGTTTAAACAACCATATCGAATGAGAGATATAAAAGAGATAGATGAATAAGGGCCTCGAGGTTGGTTTTGCCAATCCTCGAAAGTCGGGTAACCGGACGGTGCGTCCTCGGAGTATGGCCAATATGGAGATGGAGCATAAGCGGTATTCGGTTGAATACCAAAGTGGGAGGCCATCTGGTTCATCACTCCACTTTGCCAATTGGTTTGGTGAAGAGCCTCCGTGGTGTTGTACTCCATGTGCTGATGATGACGGCCATAAGACAACGACATCTCCGAGAGTCTGTTACTCAAGTCTTGGTAACCCGAATACGCCGTCCATTCCGCCGGTTGTTCTCCCGTGTTCATCCCACTCGTTCCTCCGGTCTCTCGCGTGCTCCGCGGTGCTCTCCTCGCTTGACTCCTCGTCCCATAAGCTTGAGGGTTGTGAATCCACACGTTTTGGTCCCTACCAATCAAATGCTCCACCGTCGCTATCCCCATGCCACGGAGTTGGTCCATATCAATCAACCCCATCTCACCAAGATCAGTCATCGAGGCAATGGCACCATCGGTTAGGATACCGAAGTGCTTGGCTAGGAGCGTAACGTATTGGCCACCAACCAATCGACTACCCTCTCGATAACCACTCGCCTTAGCGAGTTGTACGGCAATAAGGTACGGAGCGTTCGGATACTTGTCCTCCGTAGAAAGCTGCTCAAGAAGCCAAAGATCGTACACAGAAAACTTTTTGCTCACTCGAGGAACGAGCATTCACCGCGTGAATAAGCGTACGGTGTAGAAGTCGGTCTGAAGAAGCAAGAAAACCTTTCACTTTGAGATTACCACCATACTCACCATCACCCAAGATCGCCCTAGATCGCCCAAGCCAACTGAGGATCAAAACCGTCCGGTCTTTTGGCAGTCGCCCACATGTACTCCGCAAATCCGGGAGCATCGACCTCATCTTGGGTATATATCCCCAAAGCAACGGCAAACTCGACTAACGAAAGCGATCGCCAAACTCCACCGAGTTGGAATGTCATGCATGACTGATAGAACTCCTCAAGGGCCTTGATTGCGTCGAAACGGAAAGTGGCCACGAACTCAACGATAAGCTCGCGGTAGAGGGTCTCGGCAATGTCGAAGACTCGTTCCCATGCATGGCAAATATGATACTCGGTGCCATCTTCATCGTAGGCGTGCTTTTCGAATGTCGCCTTGATGTCGTTTTCAACTCCCATGGATCTAAGGAGGTTCCAATCAACTCTCCTCGGTATTAGAACTTCACGGGTGAGAAGCCGGTTAACTGTATCCCGGTATTCCTTCTGCTTTGGAGCATTCAACGTTGGGTCATTCATGAAAAAGGTTGTAACACCCCGCTAAAGCGGAACCGCAAGGTGATACAGCTAAGATTTCATCGCGATAGGAGATAAATCACACCAATCATTCATATTATAAATTAAAATAGTTTAAAAAGTATTACAACCCATTCATAATTCAAGTTTACAGACTTAAACAAAATAAACATTTTCTTGATCGGTGACACGACATTTCCACTAAGGACCTGTTCAAACTTTCGGATTTCCTGAAAAGCATGTTAAACAAGTGTCAACTACAAGAGTTGGTGAGTTCACAGGTTTTATAGATGCAAAACAGTTATGTACAATATTCATCCCAAAAGACGTTTATTCGCAATATGTTTTGTAAACAGTTTGGTGAATCAGTTCATTCACCCTAAAAATAACAGTTTAGTAACAAACAGTGAGTAAATTTCCCAAATGATGTGTTAATTACATGATACGCATTAGTGAGTTACTACAATCCTTCATTTTATGACATAGCTACGCCCCTATCCAACCTTGCCGGGGGAAACTAATTCCAGCCGGGGTGAATATTTTTCAATACAGTGCACCTATTACTCGTCAGTTCTAGGTGGGTATGTCAATCCAAATAGCGCTATCCACGTGTATTATAGGCCCAATTTGTAAGGGTTAATAGTAGTGCAGGGGACATTTTCATTTATTGCTCACTATATCATGTTTCAACATATCGAAAATTTATCTCATGAAACATTTCATTTCATTTCATTTCGATGCTCGAGTTCATTTCATTTCAATTTATTTTGATACTCAAAGCATAATTTCATTTCAATTCATTTCAATATACTCAAAACATTTCATTTCAATAATTCATTTCATTATCATACTCACATTTCAATTCATTTCATTTTATTAAACATTTCACATCATTTCAAATAAACGATTCATTTCATTTTGTCACAATAAGTCATTTCATTTCGATAATTCATTTCATTTCGCAACAAGTTCACAATCAAACACATTTATTCATATACATGCTTTTCACCCCAAAACTTCGTAAAAACGGTAAAAATGGGGCTGTGAATACTCACCTTGAGTGCTTAGTGCGGATTTGAAAGGGTTGATGCGTGACCTAAATCCCGGCTCCGAACTAGGGTCGTCCTATCAAATACGAAATTTTAACGTAAGTCCTAGGTCCAACGGTCCTTAACTAAAATCGTACCGAAATCCATAATATGCCATTATATAAATTTTATAGCCTAATCCAATAAAAATTCATTTTGTCACAAATGAAAGTCTTCCAAACATTTTAGAAGTTCAAATTTTATAAAATTGGGCTTTTAAGAAATTTTCAGAATCTGTCAAAATTTTTGAGTTGTAAAAATTGCCATTTTGAACTTAGGTCCTCTAAATATTGAGTCTTTAAATTTTTACCCTCTGAATTAGGGGATGTTAGGAACAACTCCACCAAATTTCACAATTTTTAGAGTTCTTTTACTAATTTTAAACAATTTTACAAAATCAATGATAAAGGCTGAAATTCCAGATTACCTTTAGGTAAAGTTTAACTCATAGATAATTCAATACACCACTTATTCACGAATTTCAAAAGGGATTTTCTAACCAACACACATACCAAACTAATGAAACAATATTCAAATCATTAGAGTGATTTTTGAGGGAGATATGCCTCTTTGAAGTTGTGCATGTGGTTCTGCCACTATGGGACAGATTACACTATCAAATTGTTTTCATTGGTTAAACCCCCAAAACTACTCTAAATGACTTGATTTTGGATTCTATGGAAAGCTAACTCAGAATACTTGAGTTTAGAATCAAAAAGTTTGTAGTTTACATGATTTGTCAAAGAGTTATGCATGCTTGAATGTGACTCAAGTTTCTGACCAAGTGCTGTTGCACACGAAAATGTTTTTGGATGGTTTGAACTCAAATCTTGGTGTTTTTATGCAAAATCAGTGGGGTATGAACCCTAACACCTTAAATTTCATCCCATAAAAATTTCCTAAAGAAATGAATACAACAAGACCCTTTTTGAGTCGTACAAAGTGCATGCAAAATGTTTGACAGAATCTGTCTCCATACTAACATCAAATCCAACAATAAAACACATGAAATCATAACTCTTTGGGGTTTTTCTCACCATTTTACCCCCAAATCAGATTGTATACATGAAAAACAAACTAACCATGATTTGATTTCATCAAAGCTCATGCATGAACTATCAAGTAAGTCTAGCCCAAGTTTGATGGTCAAAAACAACATTTAACAAGAATTTTGCATCCAAATGGTGTTCTTATGGGGAAATCATAGACTCTCACCTTCATAGATTGTTTTTCCAACATTTCTAAGGTGGAATCTCTTTCCCAAACACCATAAGGATTTAGAATCCATAGAAGGAGGTTTAACCTCAAAAAAACATGAAAATAGAGCTTGAAAGGGTTGAAAAACGAATCTAAACTTAAACCTAACCTTCTTACCTTTGAGATTGTGATTATAGAAACTTTGAATGTGTTTTTAATCTTCAAGAATCTGAACTTGAAGATGATTATGGGGCTGGATTTTGAGAGAGGAATGAGAGAGTTTAGTGTGAGAGAAGTTTAGAGAGAGAGAGAGAATTTTGAAAAATGGATGGAAATGATGATGATGATTTATTTTTGTAGAGAAAAGAGGAGAAGAGAGAGAGATAGGGGGGGGGGGTGGCCGGCCCCTAGTGGGTCCCACCTCTCTCCTCTCTTTTCTTTTTTTTTTTTTTGTACAATCTTACACTGCTTTTTCGATACGGTACCGGGTTTTTTCGGCGTTTTTTGGCAAAAACCGACTTTTCGAAGGTGGTTTTAGATTATTTAGGTCAGTTTACTCATATTTTAAACAAAATAACTTAAATTTTCAAGATTTATTTTGAATTTGGCATTTTAGGATTATCGGGTGATTTCGGGCCGGTTCGGGCTTTTCGGGCAGTTTTCGGGACTTCTAGGTTTTAGCCTAACTTTTTCACGCAAACTAACCTAGGTTATCCAGGCAACTTAAATTCTACCTTTTTCATCTACGGGAACGCTACTGAGTGAATTTACGAGTAGCTAACCTGAGTGTCAAAAATTGCCGGATGTCACAGTTACCCCCGGTTGAAAGAAATTTCGTCCCGAAATTTAATTCTTGCTGCTACAGCCGGGGTTTTCTGTGAAGAGATGCGGGTACTTGCTTTTCATTAAGGCCTCCCGCTCCCAAGTAAACTCTGGTCCGTGCCTAGAGTTCCATTTCACTTTGACTATCGGTATCCTGCTGCGTCGGAGTTGTTTGATTTCTCGATCAAGAATTTCGATTGGTTCCTCGGAGACGCGCAGTTGCTCATCAATTTGAATCTCATCCAAAGGCAGAACTACTGTCTCCTCCGACAGACATTTCTTTTGGTTGGACACGTGAAACGTGTCATGAATTGAGCTCAGCTCTATAGGTAAGTCCAACCTATAGGCAACAGGTCCGATTTTCTCTATGACCCTGAATGGTCCAACAAAACGAGGGTTCAGTTTCCCTTTCTTTCCGAACCTTATTAGCCCTTTCCATGGTGATACTTTTAGCAGCACTTTATCACCCACTTGGAATTCCAACGGCTTTCGCCGATTATCGGCATAGCTTTTCTGGCGATCCCTGGCCACTTTCAGCTTTTCTTGAACCATCTTGATTTTGTCGGTGGTCTCCTGCACGACATCAGGCCTAAATAATCGATTCTCTCCCACTTCCAACCAATTAAGTGGGGACCTACACTTGCGTCCATACAGTGCCTCGTATGGCGCACACTGAATGCTGGCGTGATAGCTATTGTTGTAGGAGAACTCGACTAAGGGTAGATGATCGTCCCAACTTCCTCCAAATTCCAACACACAGGCACGTAACATATCCTCTAATGTTTGGATGGTTCGCTCAGTCTGTCCATCGGTCTGAGGATGGTAAGCCGTGCTTAGATCCACACGAGTGCCCAAAGCTGCTTGAAGCGATTGCCAAAATCGCGAGGTAAATCTGCTATCTCTATCAGAGATGATCGATATCGGGACTCCATGTCGCATGACAATCTCACCGACATACAACTGCGCAAGCTTATCAATGCTATAAGTCTCCTTGATCGGCAAGAAATGCGCTGATTTCGTGAGTCTGTCAACGATTACCCAAATCGTATCATGACCCTTTTTAGTCTTGGGTAGCTTAGTCACGAAATCCATCGATATCTGCTCCCATTTCCACTCCGGGATTTCCGGTTGTTGAAGAAGTCCGGACGGTTTCTGGTGCTCTGCTTTAACTTTTGCGCAAGTCAAGCATTTACTTACGTAGATGGCGATATCTCTTTTCATACCGGGCCACCAGTAGTGCTCCTTCAGTCCCTTGTACATTTTATCGGATCCTGGATGTATCGAATATTTCGACTGATGAGCTTCATCCATGATCATCTTCCTCAATTGCTCCGCCCTCGGAATCCAAATTCTTCCCTTGAAGTAACACACTCCATCCTCTCTCTCCTCAAATTCCTTTTCTATGCCGTGAAGAGTTTCCTTGTTTAGGTTGTCAGCCTTCAAAGCTTCCTTTTGTGCTTCCACTATTTGACTTTTTAAGCTGGTCTGCACTACCAATCCCATTGCTCGTGACCTTATGGGTTTTACCCGCTCCTTTCGGCTTAACGCATCAGCAACAACATTCGCTTTCCCTGGATGATACTTAATCTCGCAGTCGTAGTCGCTGAGCAATTCCACCCATCTCCTCTGTCTCATATTCAACATCTTTTGATCAAGTATGTGCTGGAGGCTCTTATGGTCCGTAAAAATGGTGCATTTGGTGCCGTAGAGATAATGTCTCCATATCTTAAGGGCAAACACCACTGCTCCAAGCTCCAAATCATGAGTGGTGTAGTTCTTCTCGTGAACTTTCAGCTGTCTGGATGCATAAGCGATGACTTTCTCGTTTTGCATCAGAACACATCCCAAGCCTTGATGTGAAGCATCGCAATATACCACGAAGTTATCTGTCCCTTCAGGTAATGCTAGAATGGGTGCGTTGCACAATTTATGCTTTAGCACCTGGAACGCTTCTTCTTGCTTCTCTCCCCAAATAAACTTCTTATCCTTCTGCGTCAAGGCTGTCAGCGGCTGCGCGATCTTGGAAAAGTTTGCGATGAACCTTCGGTAATAACCTGCCAGACCAAGAAATTGTCGTATTTCCGTCGGTGCTTTCGGGGCTTCCCATTTCTTTATAGCCTCGATCTTAGCTGGGTCAACATGTATTCCGTCTCTATTCACTACATGTCCTAGAAAGTGAACTTCCCGAATCCAAAACTCGCACTTTGAGAATTTGGCGTATAGCTGCTCGGCCTTTAACAGTTCCAATATCAGCCTCAAATGATGCTCGTGATCCTCCTTGCTCCTAGAGTAGATTAGAATGTCATCAATGAAGACAATCACGAACTTATCCAAGTATGGCCGACATACTCGGTTCATCAAATCCATGAATACTGCCGGAGCGTTTGTCAAACCAAAAGGCATGACTAAGAACTCATAGTGACCATAGCGGGTTCTAAACGCTGTTTTTGCGATGTCTTCCTCACGAACTCGCATTTGATGGTAACCAGATCGAAGATCGATTTTGGAGAAGTACGTTGCTCCTTGCAGTTGATCGAACAGGTCGTCGATGCGCGGAAGAGGGTAGCGATTTTTAATAGTGATCTTGTTCAGCTCTCTGTAATCGATGCACATACGAAAAGATCCGTCCTTCTTTTTGACAAACAACACAGGGGCTCCCCATGGTGATGAACTGGGTCGGATGAATCCTTTGTCTAATAACTCCTGAAGTTGATTTGACAGCTCTTGCATCTCGGACGGTGCTAGTCGATAAGGCGACTTTGCTATGGGACCTGCTCCAGGAACTAAGTCAATGTGAAACTCCACTTGTCGTTGCGGGGGCAATCCAGGTAATTCTTCCGGAAATACCTCTGGAAATTCTCGCACAACTGGAATATCCTGAATTCGCTTCTCCTTTGCCTTTGTATCTATGACGTGTGCCATGAACGCTATGCATTCCTTCCGTAGATGACCTCGCATCTTCATATATGACACGATCTTAATGTCTCTCTTTGGCCTATCTCCATACACTTCGAGTAGTCCTCCATCGGGTAATGGTAATGCGACTATCTTCTCAGCACAGCATATTGTTGCTCGGTGTTTGGACATCCAGTCCATACCGACGATTATGTCGAAGCTCCCTATCTTAATCGGGATCAAGTCTATACTAAAATCCTTTCCAGCTAAGCCTAGAGTGCATTTTCTGATTACTTTGCTAGCCTTAACTAATTCTCCGTTGGAGTATTCGATTACATGATCCTCTTTCAGATTCTGTGACTTTTTATTTATCTTAGGCCTAAATTCTAGCGACACAAAGCTCATATCTGCTCCGGAATCAAAAAGCACAGTAGCAGGATAGTTGTTGAGAAGGAACGTACCTGTAACCACGTCTGGGTTTTGCCTTGCTTCCTCCGTCCCAATAACAAACGCTCTCCCCCGAGCTAGTCCTCCTCGGTTTCCTTGGTTTCCTTGGTTCCCTGGATTCGCCGGCTGTGCCTGATTCGCGTAAGGTCTCGGATTCAACTTAGGACAAGCATTCCGGTAGTGATTGAAGCTTCCACATTCAAAACAGGCTCTCTTTCTACAATCCTTGTCAGTATGGCCTCCCCTGCCACATCTGGAACAGACAACACATCTCCCGGCATGAAGATTCCCACATTTGCCACACCTCTGAGACATTCCCTTTTCTTTTTCTGCTACTTGGGTCTGCATTCCGTAGCTCCTAGTCACTTTTCTATCCTTTCCCGTCTTTCCTCTGAATTGCGGTTTGGTAGTCTCCTCCATCTTCCTTTTTCCCTTTGCCTTGTCACTCGCAAACGTTCCTGACCGGATAGCGTTGTTGGTAAGGCGGTTTGCTAAATTAACTGCCTCTTGTAGGTTCTTTGGGTCAGCTGCCGTCACGTTCCCTCTGATCTCAGGGGATAAACCCCAAACATACCTATCGACTCGGTTTTGTTCCGGCGTCACCAAATGGGGTACTAACTTAGCCAACTCGTGAAATCGAGTAGTATATGTGGTGATGTCATTTCCTTTCATCTCGTGGCGCCATAGTTCAGCTTCCAACTTTTGGAGTTCGCTTCTTGGACAGAACTCTTCCTTCAGCAACTTCTTGAAATCCTCCCAGGTGATCTGACCGGTTGCGTCACGGCCACGGACTTGCACCTGGGTGTTCCACCAAGTCAAAGCTCGCCCTTGGAGCAGACAAGCAGCATACTCGACCTTGTTCCTTTCCAGGCACTTGCTTATGTGAAGGACTGATTCCATACTTTCAATCCATGTTAATAATCCAACAGCTCCCTCTGTTCCATGGAAGTCTTTGGGGTTGCAGCTTCGGAAGGATTTGTATGTACAATCTCGTTCCCTTGACCCTTGATTGTTGTTTTGATTGGTGTTCAGCCCAGCAGCCACCTGGCTGACTATGCCGGGTAATGAAGCCATCACTTGCTCCGATACGAGCCTTGTCAAGTCCGGGTTCTCTCTTCTTGGAGGCATGTTTCTAGAACAACAGCATGCCCACAAGTTTTAATGACAATTTCCGTTTTCTAAGTGTATTCGCAATTCTACTTATTTTTCGCAATTTAAATGTCATACTAACTTACGCTATCATTTTAACCTAGCGTTCTTAGACATTTCAAGCAACCATAATAAGCATGTCAATTGTATAGTTATTTTCTAACACATAAACAAAGCATAAATCAAACCACATAACTTCCATTCAAGTAAACATGATCCAGTCACAAAAATCACCAGACAAATTCAAAATTCGATCATATCCATACAATCATCCATAATAAATCATAAATAGTTCAAGTCTAGGCATACTGCCTCAAAATAAGAGTTTTTATCAAAAGATCGGTCACCGAATCCACCTCCTAGGTCCTAACCCTCCAGACAGCCCACAGAAGTAGGAGCACCACCACGGTCACCACCAAATACACCACCGTATACAGGTGGTGGAGTGATGCCATGGTGTGGCTGAGAAGAGCCACTATCCTGGTCAACTGCTGGCTGTCCGCTCCAGCTACACCCAGGAGAGAGTCTATCATGTGGTCATGGTGGTCCAGAAGGTGCTCATGGATGTCCTGGCCTCGGGCTAGTCTAGCGACCTCCTGTCGCTCGGTCGGGGTCATGCCCCTCATGCAAAGGACCGGGGCACGAGCCATGTGCGGGTGCCTAGGGATCGGTGCTATCGGCGGGGGTCGGGCGACTGGCGGTGGTCGGGCGGCAGGCTGCGGTGGAGGCACTCGAACGATCGGCGACGATGGTCGGTAAGGCGGCGGGGATCCGGACGATGAGGACGACGAGGACGACGATGACCCACCCTGGCCCCTGACCCGTGATGGTCCCGCCCCATCCCCGGTGGGAATGCGGAAGGTCATCCGGGTAGGCAGAGGCACGCTCTTCCGAGCGGTGCGCCTGCCTCTGAGACCATAGCGCGTCTCAGGCCCAAAGGGTCGCGCCGGGCTGGCGGACCGGGCAGGGACCTGATGAGAATCAGCGTCACTGTCGCTATAGGGATCCCGCTCTGGCACGGTGGTCCGAGATCGGGAGTTACCGTTCTCGCTACCGGGGTGCTCAGGGGACCCGTGAGATCGGTACTCGGATGGGTCTGTCTCGTGAGACATGATACTGCGATAAAAGAATTTAGTTAATTTACGGAAAAATAAAATTTTTCTGAAATAAGTAATTTTGTACATGTCATATGCAAACTCACACAATTTCACATTTTTCAGGAAATTTTCAGAAAGTTTTAACTTTTAAACCCTAACAGTATGATCGATTTATAAGTCTTATCCTACTTATATCGTGGCTAGGCGTAGGTGATCAGGCTCCGCATATCTATGATATATTAGAATAACACCTATACTAATCATACTAGTATCTAATTCTCCTATCCTTGAAATCTTAAAAGTTTTAACTTATTTTGGAAAAAGCGGGTTATAGTACTTGGTTTTTTTTTATGAAAAACCGATGTTCTCTATAACCTATGGCTCTGATACCAAATCTGTAACACCCCGCTAAAGCGGAACCGCAAGGTGATACAGCTAAGATTTCATCGCGATAGGAGATAAATCACACCAATCATTCATATTATAAATTAAAATAGTTTAAAAAGTATTACAACCCATTCATAATTCAAGTTTACAGACTAAAACAAAATAAACATTTTCTTGATCGGTGACACGACATTTCCACTAAGGACCTGTTCAAACTTTCGGATTTCCTGAAAAGCATGTTAAACAAGTGTCAACTACAAGAGTTGGTGAGTTCATAGGTTTTATAGATGCAAAACAGTTATGTACAATATTCATCCCAAAAGACGTTTATTCGCAATATGTTTTGTAAACAGTTTGGTGAATCAGTTCATTCACCCTAAAAATAACAGTTTAGTAACAAACAGTGAGTAAATTTCCCAAATGATGTGTTAATTACATGATACGCATTAGTGAGTTACTACAATCCTTCATTTTATGACATAGCTACGCCCCTATCCAACCTTGCCGGGGGAAACTAATTCCAGCCGGGGTGAATATTTTTCAATACAGTGCACCTATTACTCGTCAGTTCTAGGTGGGTATGTCAATCCAAATAGCGCTATCCACGTGTATTATAGGCCCAATTTGTAAGGGTTAATAGTAGTGCAGGGGACATTTTCATTTATTGCTCACTATATCATGTTTCAACATATCGAAAATTTATCTCATGAAACATTTCATTTCATTTCATTTCGATGCTCGAGTTCATTTCATTTCAATTTATTTTGATACTCAAAGCATAATTTCATTTCAATTCATTTCAATATACTCAAAACATTTCATTTCAATAATTCATTTCATTATCATACTCACATTTCAATTCATTTCATTTTATTAAACATTTCACATCATTTCAAATAAACGATTCATTTCATTTTGTCACAATAAGTCATTTCATTTCGATAATTCATTTCATTTCGCAACAAGTTCACAATCAAACACATTTATTCATATACATGCTTTTCACCCCAAAACTTCGTAAAAACGGTAAAAATGGGGCTGTGAATACTCACCTTGAGTGCTTAGTGCGGATTTGAAAGGGTTGATGCGTGACCTAAATCCCGGCTCCGAACTAGGGTCGTCCTATCAAATACGAAATTTTAACGTAAGTCCTAGGTCCAACGGTCCTTAACTAAAATCGTACCGAAATCCATAATATGCCATTATATAAATTTTATAGCCTAATCCAATAAAAATTCATTTTGTCACAAATGAAAGTCTTCCAAACATTTTAGAAGTTCAAATTTTATAAAATTGGGCTTTTAAGAAATTTTCAGAATCTGTCAAAATTTTTGAGTTGTAAAAATTGCCATTTTGAACTTAGGTCCTCTAAATATTGAGTCTTTAAATTTTTACCCTCTGAATTAGGGGATGTTAGGAACAACTCCACCAAATTTCACAATTTTTAGAGTTCTTTTACTAATTTTAAACAATTTTACAAAATCAATGATAAAGGCTGAAATTCCAGATTACCTTTAGGTAAAGTTTAACTCATAGATAATTCAATACACCACTTATTCACGAATTTCAAAAGGGATTTTCTAACCAACACACATACCAAACTAATGAAACAAGATTCAAATCATTAGAGTGATTTTTGAGGGAGATATGCCTCTTTGAAGTTGTGCATGTGGTTCTGCCACTATGGGACAGATTACACTATCAAATTGTTTTCATTGGTTAAACCCCCAAAACTACTCTAAATGACTTGATTTTGGATTCTATGGAAAGCTAACTCAGAATACTTGAGTTTAGAATCAAAAAGTTTGTAGTTTACATGATTTGTCAAAGAGTTATGCATGCTTGAATGTGACTCAAGTTTCTGACCAAGTGCTGTTGCACACGAAAATGTTTTTGGATGGTTTGAACTCAAATCTTGGTGTTTTTATGCAAAATCAGTGGGGTATGAACCCTAACACCTTAAATTTCATCCCATAAAAATTTCCTAAAGAAATGAATACAACAAGACCCTTTTTGAGTCGTACAAAGTGCATGCAAAATTTTTGACAGAATCTGTCTCCATACTAACATCAAATCCAACAATAAAACACATGAAATCATAACTCTTTGGGGTTTTTCTCACCATTTTACCCCCAAATCAGATTGTATACATGAAAAACAAACTAACCATGATTTGATTTCATCAAAGCTCATGCATGAACTATCAAGTAAGTCTAGCCCAAGTTTGATGGTCAAAAACAACATTTAACAAGAATTTTGCATCCAAATGGTGTTCTTATGGGGAAATCATAGACTCTCACCTTCATAGATTGTTTTTCCAACATTTCTAAGGTGGAATCTCTTTCCCAAACACCATAAGGATTTAGAATCCATAGAAGGAGGTTTAACCTCAAAAAAACATGAAAATAGAGCTTGAAAGGGTTGAAAAACGAATCTAAACTTAAACCTAACCTTCTTACCTTTGAGATTGTGATTATAGAAACTTTGAATGTGTTTTTAATCTTCAAGAATCTGAACTTGAAGATGATTATGGGGCTGGATTTTGAGAGAGGAATGAGAGAGTTTAGTGTGAGAGAAGTTTAGAGAGAGAGAGAATTTTGAAAAATGGATGGAAATGATGATGATGATTTATTTTTGTAGAGAAAAGAGGAGAAGAGAGAGAGATAGGGGGGGGGGTGGCCGGCCCCTAGTGGGTCCCACCTCTCTCCTCTCTTTTCTTTTATTTTTTTTTTTGTACAATCTTACACTGCTTTTTCGATACGGTACCGGGTTTTTCGGCGTTTTTTGGCAAAAACCGACTTTTCGAAGGTGGTTTTAGATTATTTAGGTCAGTTTACTCATATTTTAAACAAAATAACTTAAATTTTCAAGATTTATTTTGAATTTGGCATTTTAGGATTATCGGGTGATTTCGGGCCGGTTCGGGCTTTTCGGGCAGTTTTCGGGACTTCTAGGTTTTAGCCTAACTTTTTCACGCAAACTAACCTAGGTTATCCAGGCAACTTAAATTCTACCTTTTTCATCTACGGGAACGCTACTGAGTGAATTTACGAGTAGCTAACCTGAGTGTCAAAAATTGCCGGATGTCACAAAGGTTAAGGCGTGGCTCCCATCCGGTGCACGGAAGTTAGGAGCGGTGGAAGTTGACGAGCGGGTTCTTTGTCTCTACAAAAATCCAAATACCATTGTCTTAGAAACTTTTAAAGAATAAACACAAGACAAGGTTCATTCATATTAAAACTCAACGAGACAAAGCTTCCACGACTAACAAGTTCAACTAACGAATGCATACTTGAAAATCAACTCAAAGGGGGTGTGTAACATCCCCACACTTGAACTTTTAGTCCAATCTCAATTATAAACCAATCTAGCTAATTTAAACAAGAATGGGGGATTTTGGTGCCATCAAAATCCCCACACTTATCATCAAAGCACATTCACTAGATTTAAACAACCAACTAGCATGCTAGAATGAAACTTCAATCAAAGTATGAAGCATGCATTAATCAATAAGCACTAAACAATCAATGGTGTTTCAAAAACAATCTCAAATCCATAAAAGCATATAAACACCATAGATGCCCAAAACAAGATCTAAACTTACCAAATCAAGCTAATCTCATGAAATTAAAGTTGAGAAACATACCTTATTCATGGTGAATGAAGAAATTGAAGCACAAGAAGCTCGAATTTCGCAAGGACGTGATGAAGGTTTGCGGCGCCTAGAGAGAATTAGGGTTCTGTTCTTTTGAAAAAGTGAGAAAAGAGGGTTAAAAACCCGTCTGCACCTATTTCGCGTCGCCAAACATGGTGTTTCGCGTCGCCAAACAGGCGGTTTCTGAAAATTTTGCCCTAAATTTAAAAACTTCGCGTCGTGAAACTTAAAAAGTGGCGAACGCGAAGAGCCTACTGTTTCCAACTTTTCAAAAACTTCGTTTCGCATCGGATTTGCTCGTTTTTGGCTTCTATCTCCTCCATATGGTTACCTAAGCAATATTAAACAAAAAGATTAGCAAAAACACACACAAAAAACATAAAACCGAAAAATGAAAGAAAATGCTCGGGTTTCCTCCCGAGAAGCGCTTCATTTTTTAATGGGTCTAGAGCTCGACCCTTTTTTCAGCTCATTTCTTGGCACGTCGGGCTGACGAGCCCTTCTTCTTCCTATACTCTTTCTTGGAGGGTCCCGACCCATTGGGTGTTTGATCCTTTTGATGTATCGAGTTCGGATAATCCTCCATCTTCTTTCCATGTTCATGAGGGAGTAACGGGCGGTTCGTGTTCTTCTTGTAGGTTAGAGAAGGATCTTCATACGGTTCATCGAGATGGGTGACCGGCTCTCCGTTGGGATCAAAATAAATCCGCTTGTTTCCATACCCCAAGCTTGTCACTTGATTCCACATATCGGTATTAACTTTGGCGGTATGTAAGAAAGCTCTTCCAAGGATTATCGGGATCTCCGTATTCTTTGGAAGATTAGCTATGATGAAGTCCTTAAAGTAGACAAAATTGCCAATGCGGATCAGGACTCCTTCCGCTATCCCTAACGGCTTTGTCATGTAACCGTTCACTCCTCGGTATTGATAGTCTGTTGGAACGATCTTCTTGACTCCCATTTTCCTACAATAACCAACAGGCATCATGTTAAGTGCGGCACCTGAATCTACCATAGCAAGACCATTGAATTTATGACAAGAAACACGTAAGTTGTAACTTCCCTGATCATGCTTGATAGGTGCAATGTAGGTGAGCTCATCTTCCGCCGCCTTCTCTTTCTCTTTCTCTTTGCCTTTATCCTCTTTCTTCGGTATCACGAACTCCGCATATCCGCCTTGCTTTCCATCTTCCTCCTCATCATCACTTGAAGAAATGGGTCCTTTGAGTCCTAGATGCTCGAACGAAATGGTGAACCCCTCCAAGTCATAGTCCGTAGCATAATCGGGTTCACTATCGCTATCGCTCTCCACATACTTCTTTGTGTAGATGTCCGTCCACTTTTTCTTTGATGGTTCTCCGGTCATCATGAGCATCGGCTTCGCGTTCTCTACCTTCGGGTTGACTTGGGTTTGAGTTGGCAACTCCCCTTGAGTCCTTTCACTTAACAGTTGCGAAACACCACCAACCTGCAATTCCAAATTATGGATGGTACTTTGGTGGTTACGTAAGTATGAACCTACCTCATCGTTTAGCTTCTTTTGTGAATCCATGAATTGGAGAAGTCAGTCTTCGATAGAAACGCGTGGCTCTCCATCCAGGAGGTCTGGGAATGAAGTTACGATTGTTGTTCCACCTCCCTTGATAATCGCCTCGGTTAAGGTAGTTCACCTCCTCGGGTGTCATCATCGGTCGACTCGGGCAATCCTTTGTTAAATGTGGTCCCTTGCACTCCTCGCATCCAACCTGCAAAGCATGAACAGATTTAATTAGTTCTTCGATTTTGCGCTCAAACTTTACTTGTTGGTTTTTCATTGCGGCTAGTTCATCGGATGGATCGAAGTCGGTTGAGATCTTTCCGGCCATTCTCGGGATTTGCAAGCGTTTATCCGTCCTCCAATCTATGTTGTGTATGAGCATGTCTTCGAGAAGCTTATATCCTTCCGTGGGCGTTTTGTACATAAAGACACCTCCGGCAGATGAATCCAATGTAGCTCGTGAAGAATAAGCAAGTCCACTATAGAAGGTTTGGACTTGTTCACTCTTATTTAATCCGTGACTCGGGCACGAATTTAGAAGGTGTTTGAAACGTTCCCATGCTTCGGATATGGTCTCCCCGTCATCTTGTTGAAAGGATCGGATCTCGGCTCTTAACTTGTCGATTTTAGATGGTGGAAAAAATCGGAAAAGGAACTTTGAGCGAAGTCCTTCCCAAGTGGTGATCAAACTTGGCTCCAACGATCGCAACCAAGCTCTATCTTCTCCGGTAAGTGTAAGAGGAAAGACTCGAAGACGAATTACATCAGCTCGGCCTTCCTCCGTTTTGAACAGATCACATATATCCACGAAGTTCTCCATATGTACGATAGGATTGCTATCGTTTTTCCCGTCGAAGGTGAGGTCCTTGATCATGTGAAGGAGCTTCCCCGGGATCTCCTTGTTTAAGTCCGGCTTCGATTGGTGGGTACGGTTGGAGCAGCTCTCCTAGCGGTCTACATCGGTGCTTCGTCCCCCATATCAAAAATCAAAGCTCTCGGGCGAACTTTGTTGGCTTTTGTTTTCTTTTTGTTTCTTTTTCTGAGTTCTGTCTCCGATTCCTCAAATGGCTCTAACAAGTCCGTCGTGACTGAAACCACAACAAACGGTTAAGGGAAACTTGCGGGAAACAAAGAGATAAAATAAAATAAAAACAACTAAGTAAACTAGAAAGCGAAAAACTTGCAAGGGAAAGAATCCCTCACAAGGATCGGTTAACAAAACTAATAAAGACTAAAATCTAACAACTACCGTTCCCCGGCAACGGCGCCAAAAACTTGATGCGGTAATTATTGTATATAAAAGGCGAAACAAGTTTTAACCTCTAAAAGCCTAGCCACTGTCTTACCACATATACAGGCAAGCGTACCTGATCGTGAGTAATATAGTGTAGGAAAGTCCAGGTATCGTGTCTACCACTGGGAACGGTCAAGTTATCGTAGACTGTTAATCTTGACTAGTTTAATTAACCTAAAGCTTTGGGGGGGGGGGTTTATGAAAAAGGTTTAATAACTAAAAAGACAATTAAATTAACTAAGAACTAAGAAAGCAATTAAGAGATTGATTAAAGCTATATAAAGGAAAACAGTAGTACTTATCATGGTATAGTAAATCCCCAAGTGGATGATTTAAACAGGCTAAAAGTTTGGTTGCTTCGGTTGTTGTAGGAATTTAAGTCTGAGACACCCTAACATGTGACTATTATGGCTATCAACTAGGTCTTGATCCTCCTAGTTCCAATACTTAGGTTGTTTGTCAGACAATCTAGTACCGGTCACCCAATCCTATCTCTATTGCATGGTTTTCTACTACCTAGTCACTCTCGACCCGAGTAACCACCTAACACAACTCTCCGGAACGAAGGGTAGGTCAAGAAAGGTTGATTATCCTATCGGAGTCTATCTATCTTGGTTAAACCAGATATACCCAAGCAACGAGTTCAAATAACCAAACAATACGAATCAGAATGGAACCATAACACACATTCAATTAACCAAAAACAAACCAATAATCATTAAATCATAAAATCATCATCCACAATGGTTCATCGACCACAATAAGTACCACTATAAAAGACTACTCACTAGACATAATAAAAGCAGATACAACAAGAGTAGACACAGACATTATACCGACAGTACAGCGACGGATGATCAAAGATCGAACCCCGCAGCGTATCGGCAGCACTCTAATATCACTCTCTATCTATATGTATCTCTAAAAAGCTCCCTATTCATCTCTATCTAAACTGAAGGAGGAGGCTGGTATTTAAAAGGAGAGGTTAGAGCCCTTTTCGCGTTCGCCAGACGGCAGTTTCGCGGCGCGAGATACTTAGGGCAAACCCTAGAATTCGAACTTGGCGAACTTGGCGAACTTGGCGGCGCCAGATCTGGGACTTCGCGATTGCCAAAAGGCTACTGGATTGTCTTTGTGCATTTTTCACGTTTTCTTGCCTTTTTTTTGTACTTTTCCGTTCCACGGCCTTCAAAACCTACAAAAGCAATAATAAGTCCAAATGGTGAGTGAAATGATCAGAAATGGGTGAGAAACGGGGTAAAGTCATACAATTAAGCTCAACCAAAACATGTATAATTTTGGTGTTATCAATCATCAATTTTACGTTCAAACCTTACCTGTTTGTTTTTCATGGCGGGTAACTCATCGGATGGATCAAAGACGGTAGAGATTTTTCCAGCCATTTTAGGGATATGTAAGCGCTTATCCGACTTCCACTCGATGTTATGGATCAATATGTCCTCGAGAACATTGTATCCTTGCGTGGGAGTTTTGTACATGAACACACCACTAGTGGATGAGTCCAAAGTACCGTGAGAAGAGTAATTAAGCCCACTATAGAAAGTTTGGACTTGATCACTCTTGTTTAATCCGTGACTCGGGCACGAATTCAAGAGATGATTGAATCTTTCCCTTGCTTCGGAACTGGTCTCCTCCTCGTCTTGCCGAAAAGAGATTTCGGCTCGAAGTTTATCTATCTTTGATGGTGGGAAGAATCGGGACAAAAATTTAGAACATAAGTCCTCCCAAGTGCCAATTGAACTCGGCTTCAACGACCGAAGCCAAGCTTTAGCTTCCCCAACGAGTGTGAACGGGAACAACCGTAGACGAATGGCATCATCCCGGTTGTTTTCGGTTTTGAACAGATCACAGATATCCACAAAGTTCTCCAAGTGAACGATAAGATTGCTATCGCTTTTTCCATCAAAAGTCAACTCCTTTATCATATGGAGGAATTGACCCTTAATTTCCTTTTCAAAGTTCGGCTTCGTGATCTGTTGTGTGGGTACGGAGGAGCGGTCCTCCGGGTGTTCCACGTTGGTGCTTCGTCTCCCATCTCAAAATTCAAAGCTCTAGGACGAACTTTGCCTGTTTTTGATTTCTTTTTGTTCTTTTTTCTTAATTTTCTCCCCGGTTCCACAAACGGCTCCACTAGTCCTGTCGCGACTTCACTGAAACCACAACAAAGGATCAAGGGCAACTTGCGGAAAACAAAGAAAGTAGACACTAAAAATAAGCTAAACTAAAAAACAATAAACTTGCAAGGGAAGAAATCCCTCACAAGGGTCAATTAACTAAACTACTAAACATTAAAATTAAACAACTACCGTTCCCCGACAACGGCGCCAAAAGCTTGATGCGGTAAATTATATATATATATATATACTAGTTGTGTACCCGCGCGATGCAGCGCAGGTGAATCACAATTTTGAAACATCAATTTAGCCATCAATTGTGTTTCATACCATTCATTTCAATTTTATTTCATGAATTTATGTAGTTTATAAATCAACTAATAAAAAAAAACTGAAGGTTAGTATGTTGTATTAGCAAGGTTACCTTCAGAGTGTTTTAGTTGTGAAGATACAAATTTTTACTTTGACACGCCCCCAAGGTGTTGTGGTGGAGTGGTTAGTGTGTGCCCACCCAAGTTCGAATCCCCCATGCACAAACTAAGGACATTGTCAATTCCTTTGTAGCTCAACGGTCGGTAACATCCTGAGCGGGGGTGTGGATGGTATCCCTGCCTACTAAGGACATTGTCAATTCCTTTGTAGTTCATGGGTCGACCTTCGGGCCGGGCATGGGCGAGGCTATGGGCCGGTAACGGTTTCCATGGTCGAGAGGATTAATCAGGTGCCTGAATGGATCCCGGATACCTCTTCGACTTCCGGCGGGCCATGTGTGTGTTTATCTGCCGTCCAAAAAAAAATTTCACTTTGACAACGTTTTGCTTTGATGTTTAAAGTGTAAAAATGGTGATCGCACGGTTCTCACAAGGACATATTAGTTTCAGGTGAACCTAACCCTATGTATATTTGATTGAGGTACTTTGTACTTTCCAATATTTCAAAAGTATCCTTCAAAATCTAACAAGAAAGAATTTAAGGCTTTCTTTTTCGTATAATACTTATGGGATTTAAAGATTTCAAATTGAAGTTGTCGAAACTTTTAATTATTTATATAACCGATTTTAAATATAATTGTATTTAAATACCTTTTTTTTAGATAATAATAATCATTGTATATTTGTTTTCGGAACGGCATAATCATTGTATGCTATTGAACGAATTAGGCCTTGTAAATTTGTATCCAACAAGTAACATGTGTTTTCCTCCGTTCATCTCTAAAATACAGCACATTTCATTTTAGAAGGCTCTAATTATGGTCACATGTTTTTATTTATTTATTTCTACTAAAAGATTTCAAATGTTTAATTACTAATAATATTTCTTTTGAATTACTAATAGAAACATATAGTAAATCAAGTGTGATGTCTTAACTCAAACAGGTCGAACCTCTTGTACAAACAAACATTGTCTTTAAATAATAAAATTCTCACCAGAATGATAAAGAGCCCTCAGAGACTCAGAGTATTCCAATTTATATTGGGCTATGAATGTGATGATTTTTGAGGTTACACATTATTTGGGTAACTATTTAAATGGGAAAACTTTAAGTCTTTTTATGTCTAAACACCCTCCATGTAGCTATTAATAAGTTCTCCCATCCACCGGCGTCAATCATACCATGCGACCTCATGGCAATAATTAGTGATATATTCTCACAACCATCAGAGAATTAGCATTCAAATAATTAGTGATATATTCTCACAACCACAAACCTCTATTACGAGAATTAGCACATATTAGAGTGCAACTAGGAAATAGTTTTCATTGAGTTTGAACCAAGTTTATAGCAAACCCAAGAAAACCTGAAACATCTTCGGAAAGGAAATAACAATCAATTACCATGAGAAGCACAATTCATGGTTGGGGGTGAGAATAAAAGTGATCAAGACTTTAAATCCTTTCTTATATTTCTCATCGTAACTCCTATTCTCATACAATCCTTGGTCTTTGAGTATATGCATTAGTTGTGAGGCTATTTACAATATATGCGGTCAATTGTATTGGCCATCATGAAGCATCTTGTTCATGGATGAGTGAACTACAATTGCAAACACTAAAGAGGAAATGTGAGGATACAACGGAAGATGACACTTACCTAGACACCATAAAATATAAAAACCAAGTGCCCGAGTTTCCAAAAGTTTAATTAAATATCAGTTGGAATATCATTCCTAAGTTATTTACATGCTAATTTAAGGAAAAAAGAAAACTTGAAACAAATTTGAGAAAAAAGCATTAATGTTAATAAAGTATTTCCAAAAAACCACAAAGATAATTAATATTAAATACGTAGCTACTTTAAATCCTAAAGAAAACAACGAAATAATCAAACAAAGTTACACACCTTCAAGTAGAAAACTCGAAAGTCCAAACCAAGGGATGTTTGTTGCATATTAGTCTACGTACACTCAGAAACCTTTCCAAGCATAGAAAGAATTCTAGCTAAAAGCTCCTGTACACATGTAGATTAATGTTCAAACAATAGGTTTCATACTATCGAAATAATAATAATAATACCGTGTATTCAAAAAGCCTTTGAGTAGCTAAGATTACAAATTATATCTGGATTTACTTTACAGACAATCTTAAATATGGATACATGATGAACACCTTTTTGTTTTGAACGGCAGCAGGTGAACACCGATCTGAAAGATAATTTTGGAGCTTTAAATCTGTATGAAACAAGTGAATGGAGCATGAAGTTTGCAATTTGATAATTTGAATATCTCATTGTGAATCAAAGGAAGAAAGAAGACATGGTACTTGCCAAACCCATTTGTGGTATAAATCTCAAACCCTTTGTCTGAACAAATCAGAGAAAATAAGAAACAAACATAGAGACCAGAATCGAGTTAGATAAGCATATGAATCACCTTAAAATCGAATGGAGAAAAATGGAGAGGGAAACTGAGATGGTGGCATGGTGCCAACAAAGATAGCTTGACTTGGACTCTTGGAAGTAGAGATTATAAATGGACCAAATCTTGGCGGTGAAATTCAAAATTCAAAACACATTTGTGGGTGATTCAACCAAGAATTCAAATCTTGGAACATTAATTAGAGTGACAGGAGAAATAAAATCTGGCAGGATTCCAGTAGACATGAAAAGGGAAAGAAAATACTGGACAATAAAAAAGATAAGTTTGAATGCATCAAAGTTGGTTGGAAGAAAGTTGTAAATGGGGATGTAAAAAGGCTGGAAGAAAGAAAGTAAAAATGTACAGCTTCGCTTTGGAGAATGTTTGTGAAGCTGCATTAGGGAGTTGTACAATATGCTTTATCTACTTGCACTTCATAGTTTTTCAATTTTGTTGCATAAATTGCTTGTAACTTATGCTTTATAACTTGTCTTTAAGAGTTTTTTCATATATGCATTATAAGGTAGTATATATATATATAATCGTAACCAAGTTTTAACCTCAAAATCGCCTAACCACTATTACCACACTCACAGGCAAGGGTACCTGATCGCAAGTAATATAGTGTAGGAAAGTCTATGTATCGTTCTTACCACTGGGAACGGTCAAGTTATTCAAAATAAATCTTGTAAAAGTTTAATTAATCTAAAAAGGGGAATTTTATGGAAAAAGGTTTTAATTAACTAAAGACACTAAAAATACTAAAACTTTAACTAAGACTCAAAATAAAGAAGGATTAAACAAATAAGAGACAAGATAGTACTTATTATGGTTATGGAGATTCCCCTTGTGGATGATTCAATTAGGCCAAAAGTATAGTTTAGTTGGTTATTGTAAGAATTTAAGCCAAAGACACCCTAGCATGTTTTATCAGAGATTATAAACCAGGCTGGTCTCCCGGCCCAATTACAGGGACGGCTTGTCAACCAGTCTAGTAAAAGTCGCCCAAATTAATGCTAAGTCGTGGGACCCTACTATTTAGTCTACTCTCGATCTAAGTAAACTACTTACCACGTCTCTCCGGGTCACCAGAGTGAAAGTTAAGGGAGGTTGATTAACCCGACGGAGTCTACCTATTTTATTGTCACAAAAACAGATACACCCAACCAACAAATTCAAGTAGCCATAGTTAAACCATTAATTTCGGAATCAAAGACAAACATTGAATAAACCAAACCAAACTAAGTATAAATTAAGATCAAAACATCATCCAACAAGGTTCATCAAACCACAATAAGTACTAAAAAACAAACTACTCACTAGACATAGCGAAAACAGAAAATAAACTAAAAAGAAAGACTTTATACCGACCATGAAACGAAAGATGATCGAACACCGGATAAACAACTCCGGGTAAGAATCGGCTCACACTCAAAGCTCATAAAACACTCTCTTTCTCACCTATGACTGCTACTGACTCTAAAAGAATATTAGACAACTGATTTTTGGATGATTTGAATTAATGGGAGAAGGATTGTATTTATAAAGCCGTGAACGGCTCACTTCGCGATCGCGAGGCTGCTCCTTCGTGGCGCGGAACACTTACGAAACCCTATCTTTCCTTTTCTACTCATTCTGAAATCTTCCATAGAGGGTCTTCATCAACTTCGCGGCGCTAAACTTCTCAACTCCAATGCGAAACGAGCAAAAGCAATAATATTCTAGAAACCACCTATCTCGCGGCGTGAGACCTTAAACTTCGCGGACACAAAGGTGCTTCTGAATCCAATTTGCACATTTTTCATGCTTTTTCACCTTTTTTCATACTTTACTTTTCAGTGGCCTCCAAATCCTACAAAACTCAGATTTAGTAGCTTTCGTGAGTAAAACATGCAAGAAATGGGTTAAAATGGGGTAAAACAATGTAAACCAGAACTACCAAAACATGTATAATTTTGGAGTTATCAATACACACGCTCAACCCTCGTACTTCCAGTCATGAGAAGATCAGTGTTTACAATCTTTGCTCCTAGATCAACTCTACACTGAGGATAAGTATCTGAATGTCCCTTACATCATCGCTACCTTGCTTTTGAATGCAAGAGGCTACCGGGAGGGTAGTAAATTGAGCGGTGGTCAATACATCACTTGCTTGGCTTGCTACTTTGAAGTGTTGACTAATGACGCCATTCTATCTATGACCAAAGTAGGACATATGGGACTAATTGATGTTGATCAGATGAAAGGCATGGGGATACTGACACCGATGCGGCAAGGAGGTCAAGTGTTGTACGCATGGAATGGCAACCCAACTCATCACGAAGCGAGGGAAGTCCCGGCTAGCACTCAAGAGATGAGTGGTACATCTGGCACAGCTCATCAGGAACATCCGGATTGGGACCCGTACACGGCATATGAAGGGATTACTCAACAATTATCTGACATGTCTAGTTTGCAGGGTAATCACATGAGGCGGGTGGAGTATCATTCGATGAAGGGACTTCGTCAACAAAATTGGCAAAGTGGAGCAATCAACTCTATGCCAATCACCTTGGCGTGGATCTCCAACTACCATAGGCTCCGTCTCCGATGTGGCCGTACAACACCCAAAGTCCACCCGTATACCCATCGTTTGAGGATTGGCAAAGCCAATTCCAAGGCCCCCAATGGTCTTTATCTTTTATTTCATTTGATATGGTTGTTATAAACAATTTTATTTTGTTTTGTTTGGTTTGAGACTATTTTTTTTTTGTGGTTGTTTAGGATTTTAAGTAAATTTTTAGGATTTAGTTTAATTGTGTGGTTTTATTTTTCCTTGTTCTTTTTACATTTTTGTCTTTTTTGTTTTCGTTAATAGTTGCAGCGGTTGATGAACCCGTACCACGGATGAATTTCGGGAAATTTTCTTTTTCACTGATGGCATTAAGTCTCTAAACTCGGGAAGTTCTTTGTTTTCCTTACCTCCTTATTTGTTTTAATTGTTGCATTGAGGACACTGCAAATTTTAAGTGTGGGGAAGGGGTTAAGTAGACTTAATTGTTTCTGTTAAAGGGTTAATCTTATGCTTTTGTATTGTTCTTCGTCAAATTTTTGAAAACTTTGAAATCTGATACCATTTTCTTCAAAATTTGCGATTATTGAGGAATCTGTGAATTTTGTGTTAGGAAGTCACTAAATAAGGTTATTAGAGTTTGATAGATGCCTTGGGAAACTAATTGCCATGAGTGATCTTTACCTTTTCCATGAGAGATTGAGCCTTAATTGTTTATTTATTTTGTGAGGATGCAGGCTTTGACCCAAGGTAGAACTTGTCACTTTAAATGCTTGTTGAGACCAAAAAAGAAAAGTATTTATCACCATTGCACTGATAGAGGCCTTCGTTTCAACCCAATTTTAGCCTTCGTCGGATAATCTCATTATAAGATTATCTAATTTCCGTAGCCTTTGATTGTGAAAGTACTCATCTTTAGTACTTTACCCCTTGAAACCCCTTTGAGCCTTAGCCTTTTTGTTTGTTACCCAATATCTTATCCTTTACCCATTCATTTTATCTATATTTTGGCCGTAGCTTAAAGTTGAAAGCTTTTTAAGTTATTGGTTCATTTTATAAAATAAAAAAAGAGAAAAAGAAAACAGAAAAAAAAAGTTGAAAAAAGAGAAAAGTCAAAAAGAATGACTCAGCAAAAGATAAAAAAAAAGAGTCGATGTGCGAAAAAGAAAAATATATCGAGCCACAAATAAGCAATATGCTTAGGCCGATATGAAAGTAGAAATGAAGAAATCCCCAGCTCTAAAATTCCAAAAGTCAGATGTTTTAGTTTGGATCCTAAACTAATTAGTTTTCAGGTTTTTGCTACAACCCTTTGAGTCACCTAAATATATCCTTTATCCTACCCTTAACCCCTAGCCTAACATTACAACCCTAAAGTCCTCTTGACGGTTGACAACTTTTCAGTGGTGGAGATAAGATTTGGTGACAGGCATATGCATGCGGGAAAAGGTCGAGTATTAGTATGATCACTATATAGATCTTACCCGTTTTGAGAGATACAGTTGATTATATACTTGTGAGGGTAAGAAGTTGAATTCGGCAAATGAATTACTCTTTGTACCCTGTAGCGTGACTAAATAATGCTTGATATCCTGGTTACTTTGATTGATCATGGATGGAGATAATTTTGGTGTTATTTTTCTTATTTTTTCAGTCTTTTGATTGAGGACAATCAAATTTTAAGTGTGGGAATTTGATAACCCCAAAATTATACTTGTTTTGGTCGTTACGATTTGCATTGTTTTATCCCATTTAAGCCCTATCTTGGTTCAATTCACTCTTGAAAGTGTTTGCTTTTTAGTTTTGCAGGTTTTGGAGGCTCGTGAGAGTAAAAGTAAGAAAAAATAAGGAAAAGCATGAATTTAGATATAACTTGAATATAGAGAGATCTCATGATCGCGAGACTTGAGTCTAGCGACGCGAGATTAGCCAAATTCTAGAACATTCCTTCATGCTACTCACTTGGCGTCGCGAAAGATATTTCTGGATTCGTGAAATGAAAGTCAACCCTAATTGGAAGATTCCAGAATATTCAAGATTTGATTTTCAAGGTGTATCAAGTGTCTCGTGTCAGGAAGCTGCCGCCTGGCGATCGTGAGGTAGCACAACTCTTTCTATTTAATACAGCCTTCAAGCCAATAGCTGAGATCATCAAGAAAAACCTAGACAATATTCTAAAAAGCTTGGCGAGTTCGGAATTGGCCATTAGAGGAGGAGTTGTATGAGCCAACAATGGAGAGCAGTGGTTAAACACGGTGAAACTTCGCTGGTGCTTACCCGGAGTCGTCTTGTCGGTGCCCGATCATCAACTGTTGCATGGTCTGCATAATGTGTTCATATTTATTGCTTTCCTTAGTAGTAGTTATGTTTAGTGGCTAATTTACTTTAGTTATTACTATGGTTGGATGCACTTGGAAAGATGATTTGATTTATGGTTTAATTAATAGTTTCAGGGTTTATTGAATGTTTGTCGTGTGATTCCTATTTATTGTTTTGACTGTGGCTACATGAATTCGTTGATTGGGTGTGTTCGTTATCTGACAATTAATGAACAGACTCCTATCGGTTAATCAATCTCCGTTACCTTTCACTTTTGTGACATGGTAAGCAACCCATCGGACCGAGAGTAGGTTGGATTGTAGGGTCCCACAACCGAGCAATAAATAGGGTGACTTATACTAGATTTCACGATCCTTGTACTTGGGCCGGGAGACCAACCTGTTTTTTAATCACAGATATTCATGTTAGGGTGCTTTATGCTTAAATTCTTACAATAACCATAAAACTATATCTTTTGGTTTTACATCAAATCATCTAGAAAAGTGATTTTGTATCCATAGTAAGTACTTGTTTTTCTCATTATAAAAAGATCCAAACTTTATTGCTTTCGTAGTTAGTTAATGTTTTTCATAAAAAACCCCTAAAGTGCTAGTTGTTTTAGATTAATTAATTTAGCTTCTTAGATTAAAATTGAGTAGTTTCACTGTTTCCTGTGGTAAGAACGATCCCTGTACTTGCCTACACTATATTATTAGCGATCAGGTATGCTTGCCTGTGAATGTGGTAATATTAGTTGGGTTGAATTTAAGGGTAAAACTTGGATTGTTATTTTTATATATAATTTACCACATCATACATCATGATGAACTTTGGTGTTACTAGTACTAGATGCAGGACTACATGACTTTGTGAACTTGTTCTTCCTCCACACTTGTTTTACTTTTCCTCTTTCAAAACTATCCGAAAAATCAGACGCACTTGAATTAGTAAAAGAAGAATAATAGGCATTCTTTTGTTGAACATTCACTTTCTTTCTTGAATTCTGAAGATACTGAACAAATTTATCTTTTAATTTGCTAATATCTTCAGAAATATTCTTTTGTTTGGGTTTTGAAATGGATGAAGAAGATTGACCTTCATGCAATTTCGGTTTATTATTTGAAACAAGCTTTTCTTTTTCTTTTTCAGATTGAGAGAGACCAGACGAATCAGAAGTTTGATTTGCATTCACCATAGAATTCGTTGCTTTTGTTGAGAATTCAGCTAATTGATTTATAAGCCTTTTTATCTCACATTGAAAGAACTTCTTTTGTTTTTCAAAATTTGTTTCCACAACACTTTCTTTCTTATGTTCATCAAACATTTGTTCTAAAGCTTTCTTTTTACTTTTCAAAACTTGTTCTTTCCTTTTGAATTGATTCCTTTCATCAGATATCTGATTTTGCAAGTCAACAATCTGTTTTCTTAGTTCTAAAGATTTCTCTTCAGAAGATTTACACACAGATTGAAATCGTTGCCTCTCGGAATCCGTCTTGATTTCTAAATCAAACATCTTTGAGGAAAGATCAAGAATTTTTTCTTCAAAGAATTTTCTTTCTTTCTCAAAATTATTTCTTTCATGAATTACAATTTGCTCAAAATCAGAAATTTGATTTCAAAGCTTAGCATTTCTTAACTCAAGTGAGTTTACTTTAGAAACAGCTTCAGACTCAACAAACCTTTTAGCTGAACTCAAGCAACATATTGAATTCACAATGATAGAAAGTTGAAGTGCATTCTCAGATTTTACACCATCTTCTGAAGTAGTTGAAGCACGAACAGATGGAGTATCAGAAGTATTTGTATTCTTATTTTCAGAAGAGCTTGAACTTGAAAAATTCTGCAATTCTCCCGTTAGTTTGAAAAATTGTTTTTGAAGATCAGAAATTTACGAAGCATATGATCTTTTTTAGAAGAATTCATTCTTCTTTCATCATCAAGATCTTTAAGAGTCTTCTAATAACGTATTTCGTAAAATTCACTATTGTTAACCGGAGAGTCATCAAATTTTAACTGTTTAAGTTCCTCTTCTGAATAACTTCTGATATAATCATCAGATAATGAAATTTGCTTTCTACTATAAGTGTCGTTTAGACGTTCATAGTTAAAAGGAATTTGAACATTATCTTTTCTCTTTCTACGTTTATCATGTTCAGCTTCAACTTTCTCAGATGATCTTGTAAAACGCATCCTATACTTCTTGTCTAGATCGAAATAGACAGTATCATAAAGTGTAGGAACAAATCTAATTGCACGTTTCAAATAATGTGGATTTTCAAATCCCAAACCTTCACTAACATTATAAGCTTTGAACTCTTTTGGTTTATTTAGAAAAATTGTTTGATCAGTCTGTCATCTTTTTAAAAGCATAGTTTCAAGCTTTTTAATGTGCTCAAGCAAAACCTCTTTTTCCTCAGAAAATGCAGAAAATTTCGTTTGAATGTCACTAAACTCCTTTTCCTGAATTAAAAATTTATCTGAAATTTTAAACAACTTAGCTTTATGCTTGTTATAAAAAATCACTAATTGTTCTAAAAACTTTTCATTTTCTTTCATCGGATGTTGCACAAGATGTTCATTTTGAGCATTCTTGTCTGAAAGCTCAACTATTAATGTCTCATTCGATTTAGAACTAGCTTCCCATTTATCTGTGAGCAATATCCGATCCTTTAACTTCTTCTTAATATTAGCCATATTTTCATTTAATGACTTGAAATAAGATTTAAACCCGGCATAAGGATTAAGAGGTACCTCAGATTCATCCTCAGAAGAATGATCGCCTGGATTTGCCATCAAGCAAAGTTGATCTTGTAGTTCATCTGAAGAATCATCAGCCTCTAAATCTGAACCTATCACCAAATGCACAGTATCATTATCTGCAAAAGAGTCTATCACCTCTATAACCTCATCCGTCTTGGAACCATCCGACACATTAATAATCTCTATCACGTCATCATCTAAATCAGCTAAATCTTCTATTATCCCCAAAGAACTATTGGAAGAATCAATAAACCAATCATCAAGAGAATCAGCAAGAGAATCATCTGAGTCAAGAGGATCACATACTCTCAAAGAAAAGTCAATTTGTCTTCCACTCTTGGGAATTATCTTTGGCTTAAAAGCTTTCACCATCATGCAAATCTCTTCATCAGATTCACCGTCGGTGGCGTTTAACTAATGATTTTCTTCGGCTAGTAGAGCTTTTCTAGATTCCTTCTTCGTTGCCAAAGATGCTTTTTGAATGTAGTAAGAATAATCTCTAAGTCCACCAATCGGACAATCTCTTGCAAAATATCCTGGCTTGCCACATTTAAAGCACTTTTGAATCTCTTCAGTCTTTTTCTCATCCTTCTCATCGATTCGTTTATCTCCAAACCTCTTTTTATTCTCATATTTGCCTTTCTCATAATATCTTACCGAGTTAGTCTTCTTATCATTCCTCTTGTCTTCATGTCTACCTCTATACTCAGACTTTCGAGAGGTGGACGAATATCTTTGCTTATTGGAAGACGGATTCTTATAGAATCTCTTTTGGAAAGCCCTCGTCATAATTACCATAGCTTGCTTAAATTAATGTCAACATTAGAATCACTGCTTACTTCAGGATCATCAGATGAATCACTTCTTTCTCTTGACCTTTGAACTTCGTGTTTCATTCTCTTATCCGCCACTAGAGCTAATGCATCTATCTTCTCTTTCTCAATTTTCTTTTTTTTCATCCAAAGCATCTTGAACATCGTCTTGACTCTGTTTCAAGATCCCATATAAAACATGAATATTAATCTCCGCTAAGGACTTGTTTTGAAAAACAGAGTTACAATAAAGCTTCCAGACTAGTTGAAGATTTGTGAGAAACTTGATGCTGTTCTCAATCTTCATCTTGGTGATTCCATTCTTTCTCAACCCGTTTAACAAATTGTAGAATCTTTCATAAGTATCATCCAACTTTTACTCTTCTCTCGCTTTGAGCTGCTCATATCGTCTAATGATGTTCGTCACCTTCATTTGAGTACCTACACTTGTACCAAGCATCTACTTCTCAATTTGATCCCACATTTCCTTGCCAGTTGAATTATGACTATCAATTGCTGAAGTAAATATCATTCGGAAGACCTAATAGCATGAATGATTTGGCCAACTTATCAGCTTTGTGTATGTTCTTCTCTTGATCATCATATTTTTAAAGGATTTAATAACTGTTTGAGCTACAACTGGAGGATCAGAATCAGGTTGTGTAGACTTTTCCTTAGTAAAGACTTTCGAAACTTCTTTCAATGACAAACGTATATACTCTCCCAAGTCCTGTCTATGAATAAAATCCAGAAATCTATCTCGCCACATATTGTAGTCTCCTCTGAATATGACTGGTGGCTTGGTATCATAACCAATCGCTAAAGCTTCCCTAGTTGTCATGAGGAACTGAACGGATCTTTTAATCAGTAGGAATTGAAATCTGAAATTTCTGAAAATTTTACCGAACTGTATTCCATAAAACCTGAAGCAATGTCAGAAACTTTGAAACACTGTAACCTAGTTTTCCGCCATTTTGCTCTAAAATTCTTCAGATCTTCACCAAATCTTCACTGATCACGTGCTCTGATACCAATTGTTGATTATGTATTCAATCCACCATGACTATAAACTCAGAAATCAAATCATCAATCTAATATTGATCTCATGAACACAGCGTACAAAACTCTTTCTCTCTCTACTTTCTCTCTCTATCAAGCTCTGTTGATCCAGCTCTCCTAAGACCTGATGAAATGATAATGATCCTGTTACATTACTTAGTGAATAGGTCTTTACTTTATGTTATATCTTGAGGAATTATCATTGAGATTATTCAGTGTTATTCCCTGTAATTCATGTTGTAGCTTGTAATTAAAATCATGAGGATCAGGATCAGGATCAGGAGTTGAAAGAGTCTGTTCTGAAGACTACTGATCCTGACCATCAAAGTGAAGACCTCCTGAAGACATTAAGATCATACTCAAGAACCATCAGCAAGGTCGAAGAATTAGCTGATGACAGGAACAACATGCTCGTGATCTGAAGACGGAACTCAGTAATAGCAGGCTACTCAAAATCGTATGACAATCCTGAAGAACCATCAGGATACAGTGACCCCTGATCATCATCAGTATCAGGGCTTTCCTCACTGATCAGTATCCTGATCCTGAAGGATTAGTATAATGTCTTAGTCTAACGCACAAAAGGATTACACGCCTTTACTGACACAAAAAGTACACAAGGGCAGTCACTTTACTGTTCCCTCCGTATCAGACCTCAAGTCAACTGTTTATATAAGCTCACTTTTGCACAACATGCAAAAGAGATTGTTTATAGTAAATAGTACAAAGGACCACTAAAAGTGTGACACGCACACAATAGTAGGTCTGCATGCATTTAATGCATTGGGTATAAATGGACGTGAAGAAGATGTTCTCCATACCTCTTCTTCATCCATACTTCTACCCTAATCCTTTCTTTCTTTATTCGTCACTTTCTTATCTTTTCTATATCTTCTCACTCTAGTGCATAGTGAAAGAAATCTTAGATTGTTTAGTTTAGACTTTAGTCTTTTCTATTCCGCAACAATCTGTAAATTCAAAGTGTTAATGCAACATAGAATTTAAAAGTGAAGTTTGGTGTGATTATATTCAAACCCCCCCTCCTTCTATAATCCCATACACTAATCCTTATTTGAAGGTCACCCTTTGGGACCAACAAGTGGTATCAGAGCAGATTCAAGCTCTCTTCTATCTCTAGAAAAATTTTGTTATCCTTCTCTTTAATCCATGGCTCTTGGATAACTACTTTGATGTCGGCTTTACTGGAAAACCTCCACTGTTTAACAAAGACAACTTTGCTCTTTGGAAAACCAGGATTGAACTTTTTCTATCCGGTTCTGATCCCCAAATTCCTTACTTCTTAGAACATGGACCACATGTGCCTACACAAACTGTCCATGAAGTTCCTGCTGGCAACCGCCAACCTGCTATACCCGCAAGGGAACTGGTGAAGCCAGTGACTGATTGAAATAATGAAGATAGACGCCATGTCAGCATTGACACCAAGGCTAGATCTCTCATTACCATGTTACTCCCTGATGACGTATTTCACTCTGTATGTCATCTTCGCTCTGCTAAAGAAATATGGAACACTCTCTGTGTTCAATATGAGGGCACTGCAGTCCTCATGGAATCAAGAAAGATACACTTGGTTCGTCAGTATGAAAGCTTCATCCATCTGAAGGATGAGACTCTTTCCCAGATACATCAGAGATTAAACTGTCTCCTGATCGACCTGAAGACTATCGGTACTGTCTACTCTAACTCTGTGGTGATTACCAAGTTCATGGAAGCTCTTCCTGAACATTGGGAAATTTACACCACCTGCTTAACTATGTCCAAAGACATAAAGACAGTCACACTAAGGGGACGTTTGGTTAGGGGTATTGAGGGGTCAGGAATGGGAATGGGAATGAAAACTGCTGTTTGGTTTGATACTATATAATGGAATCATTCCTGCAGATCCATTAATTTTCATTCCTGACCAAATTGGGGGGAATGAAATTTTTGTTTCTACTTGGTTCTTTTTTCATGCATTATTCCATCTATGGATGTTAAATGAAATATTTTTTGTATATTTAAGTTGAAAAAACATATTTTTTTAATATAAAACAATTTTTCATTGATTATATTGGGTTAACCAAACAGCATCAATGCAATGCTCATTCCTATTCCCATTCTCCTGCATTCCCATTTTCATTTTCATTCCCATTCCCTAAAATGAACCAAACGCCCCCTAAGTGAGTTGTACGGTATTCTTCTGAACTGTGAGCAACAGAAGAAACTGAAAAAGAATCTCGTAAGAGATACTAAAGATTCCAAGAGCACCTCTCTTGCCTTGGTTTCTGATTCAGTTCCCCCTGTCGCTACTCCTTCTTCTTCAGTAACTATTTCTGAACTAGAATCTTCTGATTCTGACATATCAGAATCAAACCCAGATTTTAATGAATCTCTTGCCTTCTTAACTCGTACCTAGAGGTGCACGCCGCCGGTTTTTTAACCGAACCGGTTTTTTTAAAACCGGTTTTTTTTAACCGGTTTTGGCTTTCGAATTTAACTTAGGTATAACTGGTTAGGTTTAAAAAAAAACCGGTTTGGAAAAAACCGGTCAAGGAAGATGGGGTTTTTGGGCTCTTTTCTTGGGTTTTTTTTGGGTTTTTTTTTGGTTTTTTTAATTGTATGAATTTGTATTATTCGGGCTTATGAATTATGATTTGGTTTTTTAATTGTATTTATTTGGTACTATTATTATAATTGTATAAATATAACTTATTTACAAACTATAATTTATAATTGTGTAAATATAATACAATAATACAAATACATATAATAATATTCATATAAAAACACATATAAATTCAAATAAAAATGCATATAAATTCAATTTTTCTAGTTACACAATACTATAAGTTTATAATACAAAAAAAAAGAGAACACTAGAACGGAGCTTCGGCATGGCCATCAACCCGACTAGCGAACCCAAATTCGGCTACTCGTATTCGTTTTCGTTTTCGTTTTCGTTGTCGTCGTCGTCCGGAGGTGATAAATGTTCTTCAACTTCGACCGCGTGGATAATTGTTTCAAATTCGACACCGCCATCGATGATGAATGGCTCTTCTAGCGTTGTCATATGTTGTTGCCGAACCGCTCCATCCAAATAATCTTTCAAACAGACGCAACATGCCACCGACTCGACAGTTAGTCTTGATCTTTTTACGAAATAACCCTGCCACTAACAGAAAAAGCAGATTCCGAAGCTACCGTAGAAGCTTGGACGGTTAGTAAATCACGGGCCATGGCGGCTAGAACTGAAAATTGTCCTTCCTTTTCTTTCCACCAAGCCAAAACATCAAGTGAAAAATATTGTTCAAAACTCATGTTGGATATAAAATCGGTTGATATATAATTTCCCAACTCACTAGTAGGGGAGGTAGTACGTGATCTTTTGGATTGAAAAGATCCTAGCGAGTTATAAAATGTCATATGTTGATTACTTG
Source organism: Centaurea solstitialis (assembly GCA_030169165.1). NCBI lineage: Eukaryota > Viridiplantae > Streptophyta > Magnoliopsida > Asterales > Asteraceae > Centaurea > Centaurea solstitialis. The sequence goes on along the minus strand of CM058044.1, from coordinate 21,914,837 downwards.
TACCTCCTCCGCTAGAAGATGATGCCGATGCATATTAGTCAACTATTACGTTTGTCGTCCTATATTTATATAAATAAACCTCAAACATGTCTTGTAAACATTTGTTAAAATGATCTTGAGTATTTTTAATATAATTAGGGTGTGTGATAGGTAGACCAAAAACAACCGCAATATCATTGATCAAGCCTTCAACCCCAACAACATTTATCGTTGGGTTTAAAGCAGCGGTACAACTAAAAGTCGGAGGAAGTTCTAAAAAATATTTTAAAAGTTTTTCTTTCATTCGTGTTGCAATTTCTTAAAAAACCTCATTTTCAAATTGAAACTCACAAATTCTAAGAGCCATCATATAAATTTGTTGAAGAACCAACGAACTAGTGGGGTAATAAACACCGGATAAAATAGTTGTTGCAGTTTTAAAAACGTCCAACATGTCGGTTATTTTTTGAATAATAAGCCATTTTTCAGCGGAGAACCGATTACAACCCGGTTTTCCGTTATCGACGAGTTGATCGTAAAAAATTTGCAATATTTCCTTTTGTCGTAAGGCGGAATACATCATTTTCCAAGTTGAGTTCCAACGAGTTGGACAATCCAAGCTTGGACCCAAATAAGGTTTGTTAACATCTTTACAAAATCTCCTATACGCATTTTGACGTGCGGTGTGTCTAACAAAAACGCTTTTTATCATTGATTTAATCTCGTCTCTAATATTCTCAATAACATTCAAACCGTCTTGCACGGCTAAATTTATTATGTGTGCAACGCAACGTGAATGCAAAAATAAACCGTTTAAAATTGGATCGAGGTAACATTTCAATTTAACCACCGCGTTTGTATTATTCGATGCGTTATCAAATGATATAGAAAACATTTTACCTTCTAACTTGTAACGTTTAATAACTTTTTGTAAAATTTTAAATAAATTAAGACCGGAATGTGGTTCGCCAAATAAATCAAATGTGATGGTTCTTTTCATCATTACCCACTCGTCGTTTAACCAATGTGCCGTAACGGCTAAAAAAGAATTTTCGGTATTCCAAGGAGAAATCCAAACGTCACATGTAAGTGACACACCGTAACGGTGTTCCTCGAATCTGGAAATCATTTTTTGGTGCGCTTCACGCCACAAGTTTATAGCATTTCTTCTTAAGTTAGTACGACTTACTTGGGTATATTGGGGTTGCATCGTTGGATTATTCTCATGAATTCGGGATCGCCGAAGTGGTCGAATGGTAAAGCTCGTCTAATCACAAATTTTGTGAATTCTTCTTGTAGTGCGTCGTTGTTGTAAACAAAAACGCCGCCTTGCGGGGTAATGCTCACTTGACTCGGATTTGTTCTTGAATTGAGCGCCTAGCAACTTTTTGTAGTATGAGTCTTCAACATTATGTTCTCTTTCGTCGAAAAAACCTTTTGACAATATTTGCAACACGCCTTTTTCGTTTCGTCCGACATATGACACAAATCGTAATGATCCCAATTTTCTTTTTTCCAATTGTGGGTGATAATGTTTTTGACATAAACGCCCACCCCGGCGGCGCCGGCGTTGTCGTCAACCACGGGGTGGCTTGAACCGGTTGCCATGATTCTTTTTGCTTTTTCGATTTAAAAATTAGAGAGTTTGAGAGTGTTTGAGAATTGAGAATTTGAGATTGAGAGAGTTTGAGAGTGTTTGAGAATTGAGACTGAAAGAGTTTAAGATTGAGAGAGTTTGAAAATGAAAGAGATAAAGAATGAGAGAGATTGAGAAAGATTGGTGTGAAATTTTAGTATGAGATTGAGATAGTATTTATTATTAGTTGGAGGGGTAAAATTGTAATTTTTTTAAAATAAAACGTCTATTTTTTGAAGTTAACAGTCACATGACCGTTTTGCATTTCTTGAAAATTGGCAAGGCAAATGGTAGGTAGGCTAGTTCTAGACTCTACATTCTAGAGTAAAAAGATTTAAAGGAAATACATATATATATATATATATGAAAGGATAAGTGTAGTTGCATAAGGTACAAGTGTGATAATGTTGTATGTTGATGCCAACAAGGTCTGAAATTTAATAGTGGAGGAGTTGTCATGTGACACGCAGATGTCGCCCATACCCACTCTTTTTGACCATGAATAGTTGTGATTAGATTTAGGCTAGTAGACTAGTAGTACTTGCTTGGTTATTGGATTTTGAAAAACCGGTTTAAAACCGGGTAAAAAACCGGTTTGAATAATAACCGGTAAAAAAACTGGTTGGGTGTAAAATGGGAAATCGATTAAAAAACCGTTTTTTTTAAACCGATTCGGTTTCATTCTAAACTGGTTATGAAAAAACCGGTTCCGTTTTTTTTTTCGGTTTTTCGGTTAATCGGTTTTTTTGTGCACCTCTACTCGTACCTTTAAAAAGTTTGCCAAAAAGGGAAACTTCCAAAGAAGGAAACCTCTTACTCTAACTGACAAGCCTAAACAGAATCTGTTGATAAGGCTACTGCTACCTGCTACAATTGTCAGGGCAAAGGACACTTTACTAATGATTGCAGGTACAAAAAAAATCAGTTTACTCCTTCTTCTACCAAGTCTTCCTCCAAGAATCCCAAATACCAACGACTGAAAGACAAGTACAAAAAGATGAAGTCTCGGCGCAAGGGTAAAGGTCTTATCGCACAAGACTGCGATTGGGATGATGTCTCTTCTGATGAGGAAGACACTCAAGTGGCACTGATGGCCATTATTGAGGAAGCTACCTTAGAACTGATGGCTAACATAGAAGAGGTCCTTGAACAGGCTCCTGCTAAAGCTCCTGAAGCTTCTACCTTTGCGACTGAATCTTCCAGTCAGGTACCTACTCCTGTTGTCCCTCTTGAAAGTCTAACTCAACTGGACTTACTGACCCTTGATCTCTACAAAGCCATGAATGGTAAGACCTCTGCTGAGAAAATGAACATTGATCTTCGTGATCAACTTAAATAGTGTCATGAAAAGATAAAACAACTTACCATTCTGGAAGAAAACTACAAAGATTAGGTCTCTGTAAATTAGACTCTTTGCATTGAGAGAGAAAAGGCTCTTGCTGATAAAGAGAGAGCCTTGGCTGAGATAAATGCTGAAAAGGTCACCATTAAAGGATGGAGCGACGCTTCTGAAAAGGTTGATGAAATATTAGCCTCAGGGAGAAATGTCAAAAACAAGAAGGGTCATGGATTCACTTGTGGATGTCCTAGACCTGATCGTTCCATGCTTAAATTTGGAATGTTTGTTTCTTCTATTCTTGATCCTAATGCTCCTGAAAACATCCCTTCTTCTTCTAACACTCACACTGAAGGTGCTCCTAAGAGCAGAAAGAAAATAGTTAAGGAAAAATCCAAAACTGTATCACCTTCAAAGACCAAGAACCCCAAGCCTAAGAATAATAAAGTTCTAGGTGGTGGACCATCATTCTCAAGAACAAAATTTTTTTCTCAAAATCCTAATCCGAGACTAAAGGTCGACCTTAATCAGAAGACTAGGGAGAAGAAACCTATTCCTCCTCTTTCTGATGCCAAGGGTGTACTTGGTGCTGGTCCTGCTCACCTGAAGTTCAAAGACTTCCTGGACCCCACAAAACGTTTTCTTTATCGCAAATGCTATCACTGTGGATTAAATGACCATATTGCGAGCAAGTGTCCTGATGCTACCAAAGCTGAAAAATCAGCAATGGTAAAGAAAAATCCTAAGGCTGCTAAAACAGCCAAAGGAAAGAAGGTTGTCAAGACTGTTCCTTCAGTCAAGACGCCAGCCACAAAAACTGACACTTCAGTTGAGGCTGCCACTGACTCCACCATACCTACTGACAACTCTGGATCCATAGTCTTATGGGTACCAAGGAAAACTTAAACTTTAAGTTTTACAGGATAAGGGCATCTGGTACCTGGATAGTGGATGCTCAAGACATATGACTGGCTCAAAATCTGTCCTCTCTGACTACCGAGACGAAAGAGGTTCTTCAGTGACTTTTGGTGGTAACGGTAAAGGCCAAACTCGAGGGTATGGCACCCTGACCAATGGAGTAACTACGTGTAAAAGAGTTGCTTATGTTGAAGGCCTGATGCACAATCTTCTTAGCATCAGTCAACTGTGAGATAAGAATCACAAAGTTTCTTTCTCAAAGAAAAAGTGCAAAGTCAAGAACAAGCACAAGAAAGTTATTCTCACTGGTGCTCGAAAGGCTGATGTCTACATCATCAATATGAATACTTCTTCTGACAACGTTTGTTTTGTATCACGTGCTTCTACTGATATAAACTGGCTTTGGCACAAGCGTCTCTCTATCTCAACTTCAAGACGCTGAATCAACTATCTATCAACAAGCTTGTTACTGGTCTTCCTGACTTTCGCTTTACAAAGGTATCTCTTTGTTCAACCTGTGAGAAAGGAAAACAGACCATGGCTAGCTTCAAGTCCAAGCAGATTTCCTCCATCAGCTCTCCTCTACATCTTCTCCACATGGATCTCTTTGGACCTGTTAATGTCCAATCCATTGCTGGAAAGAAATACACTCTGGTGATTGTTGATGAATATTCCAGATACACTTGGGTATTCTTTCTTCGATCCAAGAGTGATGCTCCTGAAGAAATCATCTTGTTCATCAGGAAGATGGAAAAGCTCAACAACCTTTCTGTACGATCCATCAGGAGAAAGGTATCTCCCAGAACTTCTCTTCTGTAAGGACTCCTCAGCAAAACGGTATTGTTGAACGACGAAATAGAACCCTGATTGAAGCTGCTCGATTGATGTTGAGTGAAGCCAACCTTGCCACTCAATTCTGGGCTGAAGCTGTCAACACTACATGCTACACCCAGAACAGATCTCTGATAGTCAAGCGTTTCAGGAAGATGGCCTACGAACTTTTTCGTAACAGGAAACCATCAATCGAACATTTCCATATCTTTGGTTGTGTTTGTTACATCCTGAACAACAAAGATAACCTAGGAAAGTTTGATTCCAAGTCTGATGATGGAATCTTCCTTGGATACTCTTCCATTTCCAAAACTTACCGTGTGTTCAACAAATGAAGACAAACCATAGAGGAAACAATTCATGTTCGTTTTGATGAATCGGGTCCTACCTTCCCTCACCCTCATGACAATGAAGAAATTAATCAGTGGGCTGACTCTTTCTTTCAAGTCCCTGATTTTCCCATTGTTGATCCAACTCCTCAAAACCTGCCTGATGGTTTTGAAGAAACTTCCACACCTACTCAAACACATGTTCCTGTAGTAATTGATGCTACACCAATTACTCAAGTTACACCTGAACCTGATCAACCCACAAGCAGTGAAGACTTATCTGAATCTGCTCTAGCTCCCTCAAATCTTCTTCCTGGTCCATCGACTAATGAAGCTTCTACTTCAGGACAGGCGTATCAACCTCCTTCTCTTCGATGGACCAAAGATCATCCTATTGATCAGGTCCTTGGAAATCCTTCCTCTGGTGTTAAAACTCGACGTCAATCTAGTAATATCTGTCTTTATGTTAATTTCATTTCTGAAAACGAACCGAAAGAGATAGATGAGGCCATGCGTGATCCTGCCTGGGTCCCATCCATGCAGGAAGAGCTAGCAGAATTTATCAGGAACAATGTATGGCTTCTTGTCCCTAGACCTCGAAAACGTACCATCATTGGATCCAAATGGATCTTCGCAATAAGTTGGTACTATTATTCGCAATAAGGCTCGACTTGTTACTCAGGGTTACAGACAGGAAGAGGGCATAGACTACGATGAAACTTTTGCTCCTGTGGCAAGGCTCGAAGCAATTCGACTCTTCCTTGCCTTTGCAGCACATATGAACTTTAAAGTTTTTCAAATGGACATTAAAAATGTCTTCCTAAATGGAAAACTAAATGAAGAAGTCTATGTTTCTCAGCTTCCTGGTTTTGTTGACCCTAAGTTCCCTGATCATGTTTATAAGTTAAACAATGCTCTTTATGGGTTGAAACAGGCTCCTCGTGCCTGGTATGATACCCTGTCAACCTTTCTTCTCTCAAAAGGTTTCGAGCATCGTAAGATCGATAGCGAGTCATTGGCTTACTGCTGTATCTTACAACGAGTCATCCTGATATCATGTATTCTACATGTTTATGTGCTCGTTATCAGGCTGAACCCAAAGAATCCCATCTGACTGATGTAAAGCAGATTTTCAGATATCTGAATGGAACTCCTAATCTGGGTCTCTGGTACACCAAAGACTCATGGTTCGATCTAACGGCTTATTCTGATAGTGACTTTGCAGGATGTAAGATTGACGGGAAAAGCACCACTGGTGGTTGTCAACTACTAGGTGGAAAGTTGGTGAGTTGGACTAGCAAGAAACAGAATTCTATGTCCACATCAACTACTGAAGCTGAATACGTTGCAGCAGGAATTTGTTGTGCTCAGGTCTTGTGGATGAGAAATCAACTTCAGGACTATGACATACAACTTTCCAAAATTCCTATATACTGTGACAACACTTTAGCAATCGCCATCGCGAATAATCCTGTCTTACACTCCAAGACAAAGCACATTCAAGTGAGATATCACTTCATCAGAGATCACGTGATGAATGGTGATATTGAACTCCATTTTGTCCCTACTGAATATCAGCTCGCTGATCTTTTTACCAAACCACTGGATGTAACACGCTTTAACATGCTCATCAGTGAACTGGGAATGTTAAATCCTCACAAATAAATTTATCAGGAGATAACTTTGTTAACTCCTGAAGAATAAATTTATCAGGAGATAACTCTATTCAGTACTTACAAAATCTACGTTCAAAATCCGAATATTGATGATTCTCTTCAGGTAAGTATTTCTGACTCTTAAACCTTATCACATTAAATGTTATAAGAGGATTTCCCAAAACAGTACTTATCTGATAAGTACTCAAATTCCAAGAGATTTCATCTTTCACCAAAATAGAATTATCCCCTGAAAAGGTGGTTTTTAGAATAAAACAAACTTTTCATCTTGCCAGAAACATAATGGGACGTTTCCTGATCCCCACCACGTGTGTCAGGCGCATGAACGCGCGTAGAACTTCTTTTTTCATCATTACGTTTGAAATTAGCCGCTCTTTTATCTCTCATCCATTTTCTCTCTCTACCCATGAAGTATAAAAACCTTACTCGTACTCATTTCACTCTTTACGCTCTCTAAACTGTCTCAAGCATTAAGCAAGAAAAGGCACAAACCTTCGAGTTTTCACCAAGAACAGACACTCACCTTCCTCACTCAGATTTAACGTAAGTGTCTGTTTTATATGTTCTTTCCACATTTTAAGTTGATCTTCTTCCTCTAAAACAACTTATTATGATATAAACGTTTTTCAAAAAACCCTAAGATCACTCCATTTGATCTTAGCTAAACCCAAAATCTTCAAAGATTTTTGTTAAAACTGTTTATATGGTTTTCCCTATTTATTTTAACAAAAACCATCAAACTACTAATTTGATATAGTTCATCAAAATAGAAGTTATATTTCTTACCAAAAACACATTCTTTTTGTGATTTTTGGTATCTAATCAATTCCTAAGTAAAAAGGATTTCACCACTTTTATGAACAGTTTATTTGTTCATTGAAAAGTGAAGAAAAGATGCATATTTTGGATTTCTTAATCATCCATATGTGTTAATTTTTTTCTATGTTACAGAATGGCTGCTACATCAAGTGCTTCGCTTGACACTCAACTGAATGCTAAGGCAACCTCTCTACTCTCTACATTTGGAAGCCTCCCTATAATCATGCCTCAACATGACATCCAGTTCAAGGCAAACAACCTTGTGGGACTCTTCGATCTTCCCAAAGGAAAGGAATATCTCATTCCCGCTAGGGACTTCTTGCTGAGCAGTCCTCTGAAGACTACCTTCACCATAAACCCTAAGCCAAACAAGCCCCTACTCCTGCAGTTGTGGTCTACTGCCATAGTGGCTCAGGAAAATAGCCCCAAGGTAAAACTGCAAGAGGTGATTAAGTTCCAAATCAACGACGAGATCGTCACCTTCGGTATTGGGACTCTGCGCAACGTCGTAAGCATCCCTGGGAAGAAGTATCCTGTCCCTCCCACCAAGGAAGAAATCACTGCCGTCTTGGAGAGCATAGGCTACAGTGGCCTGAGAAGGATGGCATCGTCAACAAGAACTCGTCCACTGTCAAGAAGACAGGACTGAATGCTACGTTCTATTACATATGGAACATATTCGGCCTCTGCTTGATAGGGAAGACGGGCAGCACGGAGCAATTCCCCACCACCATCCAGAATATGGTGCTCTCCGCTATCAAAAGCCGGAAGTTCGATTACGTTCACCATATATGGGACGATATGGTGAGCAAGATCAAGGAACCCAAACGCGTGGCCAACGTTCCCTACACCAGGTTCTTCTTCGCAATCCTATTGTTGCATCTTCAGAAGAGGTATCCTACTGATGGGACGTTCAACAACTACGCCATCGGACCCAAATTCCTTGATCAGGTACAACCAAGTCCTGATGACGTACCACTCTCTACGGTCCTCGTCCTTCCAAAAGAAAAGGGACCAGAGACAGAAGAAAGCCCCGTGCCTCCTCCTGCCCAAGGTATGTTTCTCTTCGTCTCTTCCAAACCATCTTCTTCTTTTTCTCTGCATGCTATGTCAGTAGCTAACCCCTTACTGACTTCCGCAGCTGCAACCACCTCGACGCTCCTGAAGCGTCCCCTCCATCTGGATCCTCACCACCACCTCAACCAAAATGCGCCAAATCTAAGGCGACGAAGAAGAAGAGCAAGGGAGCTGCTGCTGGTAAGAAATACTACCTTACCCTCCCTTAACTCTTTAATAAGCCATCTCCTTTATCTAAATCTTCTACGCCCGTAGATACTCCTGCTCCTCCTATATATAATGAACCGAGGTTGTTTATCTTGAACACTCAGAGAATATGGATGGCAATCAATTGGATGCCATTCAAGCCTCAGGTAATATATTTAAGCATCTTATTACTATTCCTTCTTTTTTGAAAGCTTTTGAGTCTTCTAGTACTCATTTAGCTACTATGTATACAGGTTCATTTTCTGAGCAAGCTCAGGGCCATCGTCAACTCCAACAGGATGACCCCTTTGATGAGTTTGAGCTGACGAAGTCTGAGAGACAACTCAGCGTGGCTAAACTCTGCTGACAGTCGGCTGAAAAGGCACTCCTGGACGCCAAGGCAGCGCTACAGCTTCAGGAGGAAGCCCACAATGCACGCCTTCAGGCTTTGGAGGTAGAGCTAGCCCTTGCAAAGGCCGCTGCTGCTTCTACTGAAGCCAAGGCCACTGCTGCTGCCGCCGCTGCTACTGCTGCCGCTCCTCCTGCCACCGGTGTGTTCCTCAACACACCTTGTCTGGATACCCTCCATGACAAGGTATCTCAGATGGCCAACTCCTCCTCCACCCTTCATGAGTCCATTCAGGATATGAAGGCCACCGTACTGCCCACCATCACCACCGCGATCAACTCCGGCTCCACATCTCTCACCTCCTTCCAATTAGAGGTAGTGAACAGATTGGACGATCAGGAGTCTGGGCTCCAAGCCCTCCAAGAGAAGGTTTATGAACTCTCCTCAACAGTCACCACCCTCTCCACTGCTGCTCCTCCACCACCGGCGTTCACCAACAATGATAGGGCAGTACTCGAGTCTCTGGTCGCCTCCACCATCACTAACGCCAAAATTCAGGCGGACATGACCTTTCTCCTTTAGAGGTGTATCACAACAACTGCCATTGCAAGGGCACCTGTTGAGGGGGAGAGACAGCCACCTCTGTAGAGACAACTACAAGGCACTCACTCCGCCTATTCCCCCTCCACCAACTAGGCTCTCAATGATGAGAAGGAGGGAACCAACGACAACGACGATGACGAAGACGACGTTGAAGACGAAGACCTTTTCATGGTCGAAAAGCTTCTTGAGGTCACTCCAACGCCCACTCTAGGACCTACACCTACTCAGGGGGAGAACCCTAAGGCTCCTGATATGTCTCAAAACCATCCATCTCCCTCTAGTGATTCTGATAATCTCCCTCTATCCTCTCTACTTTCTAAAACCAAGCAAAACCCTAAAACCATTACCTTAACTGATAGCTTATCTGACACCTCACCTACAAACAACCTACAACTTGTTGTCTACCAACCACCCCAAATTCCAACTCCTGAATCTGAACCTCAAGATCAGGATGTTAACTATGGTTCTATCACTGGTGACATTATTCACCTTATGGAGAATAGTGTCTCAGCGAGCACCAGAGCTGAAGTTAGCAGAATGACATTTTCTGTCACACCTCTAAACCCTGAAGCCTTCCCTTTAAACACCATTAATCCTTCTACCTCTTAAGCCTCCTCCTCTAGAACCAAACTTGATCAACCTGGTCCCTCTAAAACCATTGATCTATCATCAGACGATGAGTTTATCTCTGATGATTTATCAACTCCTCCGTCTTCTCCTAGATCTCTACCTTCCAATTCACCACGTTCTGAAGGTGAAAATTACATCCCTGACACCTCTGCTAATCTGAACAGGTATGGGCATTTAGATGCAGTGATAGAGCGACTCGAGAGTACAAGAGTAAAAATTCCTCTTCGTACCTCTTGGGACTCTGATAATGGCAAAATTATACATATTTTACTCGCATCAGTTCCCCACTTTTATCTTTATTTTGAGAGTATTTTCGATATTGTTTGACTTAAAAGGTGTAAATCCTAATTTTGTAGGTTTTGGAGGTGCTTGAGCGTAAAAGTATAAAAAGAGGGTGAAAACCGTCAAAAAGGAGACTTTTGTGCAGACTTTGAAAATTCAGATATTTCTTGGCTCCTAAGACGGTTTCCTTGCTCTCTAAGTCAGATAACTTCCTCCAAAAGACGGATCTTCAGCAGATAAGGCAAGAAAATATTCCGGAAGATCTCGGAAGCTGGTTTTAACACCGCTCGCGCCGCGAGGCACCTACTCGCGCCGCGAAAGAAGGGCTCGCGCTGCGAAGGTTGGCTTTTCTCGCTCGGAAGCTTCCAGAAAGTTAGGGTTTGATCGTGCACGTTTCGCACCACGAAGATGCCGTTCGCGAACGCGAAAACGGGTCTGCCGAGTTTATTATAAATAAGAGCCTAAAGTCATTCAGTTGAATCATGAAATTTCCAGTATTTTCTCTCATAGTTCAGTAGTTAGGGTAGATGGGAGCCGCTTAGGGTTTCCAACCCGAGAAGATGGAGGCTCGATGTGACGACTACGGAGGAGATTCGAGGGAATGCTGCGACAAACCTACCGGTCTTTAGTCGGTTTGTTTACGCATTTATGATCAGTGTGTCTATGTACTGATTCCGTTTGTGTCTTCATTATGGTTTGAATACTTTGGATTTTATTTTGTTAATTAGATGCATGGTTTGTTGAATGTTTATCTTTGATTCCAGTTTGATTCGTATTGTATGGTATTTGAACTCGTTGGTTGGGTGTATCTGTTTGACCAAGATAGATAGACTCCGTTAGGTTAATCAACCTTTCTTGACCTTCCCTTCGGAAACCCGAAGAGTTGTGTTAGGTGGTAGCTTGGACCGAGAGCGACCAGATAGTAGAGTTCCGTGCAATAATGATAGGATTGAGTGACCGGTACTAGATTGTCTGACAAACAGTCTATGTATTGGGACTAGGAGGACCAAAAGCCTGGTTGGTAATCTTAGATATACATGCTTGGGTGCTATGTGCTTAAATTCTGACAACAATCATTAATCTATGTCTTATGAAAGTAAACCATAATGGATTCATTTATCTCCAATGTGTGTATGTTCATCAGTTTTCCACTTCTTGGTTAGGTCTATTTATTTACTTGTCTTTTATCTTCTAAAATACTTTTCCAAAAGCAAAACCCCCAATTTTCCAGATTAACTGATTATAGCTTTAGTTGACATCTAGCTTAACCGTTCCTAGTGGTAAGAACGATATCTGGACTTTCCTACACTATATTACTCGCGATCAGGTACGCTTGCCTGTATATGTGGTAAGACAGTGGCTAGGCATTAGAGGTTAAAACTTGTTTCGCTTTTTATGTATGATAATTACCGCATCAAGTTTTTGGCACCGTTGCCGGGGAATGGTTGCTTAGTTGGATACTAGAGTTTAGTTAGTTAATCGATCCTTGATTGGGAATTTATTCCCGATTAAGTTATTTGCTTTCTAGTTTAGTTTTTAATTTTTAATTTTTCTCTTTTATATTTTTGTGCTACTCCGGGTATTTTTCTTGGTTTGTGTTGCAGATATAGAGGATTACGATAATATTCCCGATGATGATGTACCAATGTGGATACTTAGGAAACGCCAACATGAGTTAACGCTAAAAAAGTTACTTGAAAAACCCGTGGCGAATCAATCATCTCTACAACAAAAGGTAAATCATCCATATGTTAAATCTGAGGATTCTAATAGTTCTTTAATTTTACAGGATGAAACAATGGATGAACAATCGGATGATGACTTCCGGGAAGATTTTGAGCGTATTTTGCACGAGGGACATGAGGAAGAAACTCCAAAAGAAGATCAACCCCCTATTCAACCAAAGGTAAATCTTCCAATATCTGATTGTGATGATTCTAACGATGAGCCTTTGTTTTGTCAGGATAATCCACACGTAAGTTGGTACGAAGATCCTTTTTGGGAAGCCAGTTGCCATAAGCAATTGGATGAACCAACACCCATAACGACATATCTAAAGGATCTAAGGCCAAACTCATGCGACTCCAACTCTCAGTCTGCAAACCAACAAGGTAAGAACCGAATGGTAAGTGGTGCGCTACTCTACCTGGCGGGTCACACAAAGGTAAGTCAATTAGCCCAGGTATGTACCACTATTATCACCCTTGCTTAATTGCAAGTGAAGGGTGTTTTGTTTCAAACGGGAGTGCTTAAACCTGGAGTCAGGCTCGAGACTCATGACAAAAACAAGCGCTTCTCGGGAGGCAACCCGTGAGTTTTCAAGTTTTTTAAGTCTTTGGTGTGTTTTTAGGGTCGTAGAGTGTCTTTTAATGTCTAGGATTGATACCCAAATCATTTTGGTCAATTTTTGAAAAAAGTGGACAGAAAGGTTTTCGCTATCGCGAAAATAATTTTCGCTCCGCGAAACCAGGTATCCGTAAAAAAAAATTCTTCGCGGCGCGAAGCTTATATCTCGCGAATGCGAAGAGCTTTCTGTGTTGAAAAAAAAAAAAATTCTTCGCAGCGCGAAGCTTATATCTAGCGAACGCGAAGAGCTTTCTGTGTTGAAAAAAAAATATTTTCTTTGCCTAACTAACCCAAAACTCTTTTTCTCTCACCAAAAGTTGATTCTTAATGTTTTTAACTTCCAATCTCTTCAACTTTAAGTGTGGGAAGACTGGCTTTTTCAAACACTAGTGATAAACCATATTTTTTTTATAACTTCTCAAGCAATAGGCTTTTATTCACTTTAATGTTTTTATATAACTTGCTTGAGATTTTGAAAACATATCCCTTGGTTTTTAAAAGAAAATTATTTTTGAGTAAAAAAAGGGATAAATCAAGTTTTAAGTGTGGGAACCCACCGTGGAAACAATTTTCAAAATCAAATTTTATGGAATCTCATTCTTTAAATCAACTTGATATGGTTTAATCACTAAGTGTGAGAAAACGTTTTCTCAATAGTTTTCCAATTGCGTTTTCGTGTAAACCCAATAGTCTAAGCCCAATAATTTGAAAATGAGAGTTGAGATTTTATTCTTAAAAAGAGATTTTTAACTAATGGTGATGAGGATTTGGTTTTCACGGGTTGGTTAGGGTGTTCAATAAATTTTTTCAAATAAAGCTTCTGTCCACATTGTTTTGTAACGCGATTTGACTTGACTTGATTTTGGGTTATCGTCCTATCTATCTTAGGTTTTATTTTACATTCTTTTCTTTTTAGTGTGTTTTGTTTGTAGGTTTTGGTGTGGTAAACCCTCGGAGTCTCTTATTCTTCACGAGCCGATCGTCAGCTTCAAGTCTCTTAACCCGGGGAGTTTTTGTTTCCCTTTCACCTCTCTACTTGTTTTTAATTGTTATTGCATTGAGGACAATGCAAGTTTTAAGTGTGGGGAGGGGGTTAAGTAGACTTAACTTGTTTTGATTTCTTAACCCATGGATTAAGTGTTCTTTATCTTTTTACCTTTCCACATGTGCTTTAATTGTTCTTGCATTGGGGACACTGCAATTTTTAAGTGTCGGAAGGGGATTAAGTAAACTTTTGTTTGTTTGTCCTTATTGTGCTTAATTGCTTATCTGGTATTATTTGAATTATATGGCATAAATTTTTTTCGAAATCCATGATCTTTTCAAAAATTTTGTGGAAGTCAAAAGAATCTTGCATATAGGATGATACTTTTTGGAGTTTTTATGTGTTTGAAAAAGTCATGTGTATGCTAATTGCCATGAGTGATCCTTATCCTGTTCCTTGAGAGTTTTAGCCTACATTGCTTATATCTATTCATTTCTGTGAGGATACCGACTTTGAACCAAGTAGAACTTGTCACTTTGAATGCTTGTCGAGACCACATAAGAAAAGTATGTCACCATTGCACTGATAGAGGCCTTCGTTTCTAACCCTTTTAGCCTTCGTTAGATAACCTCATCTTAAGGTTATTTAATTTGCCTAGCCTTTGATTGAAAAGTACTCATCTTTAGTATTTTATCCCTTGTAGCCCTTTTTGAGCCTTAGCCTTTTCATTTCTTAACCCACTATCATTTATCCTTTAGCCATTTCTTTTTATCTATCTTTTGGCCGTAGCTCAAAGTTGGAAGCTTTTCATGTTTTTGGTCCATTTTATGAAATCTGACAAATAGAGAAAGGGATTGTGAAAAAGAGTTAAAAAAAGAGAGAGAGAAAAAAAGTAAAAAGCAACATAGTTGCTACTCAAGAAAAGAAAAGATAGAAGTTAGAAAAGAAAGAAAGTCAAAAGAAAAACGACTCATCAAAAGCAAAATCAAAAGAGTCGATGTGCTTAAAAGAAAAGAAAAATATCGAAGCCCCAAATAAGCAATATGCTTAGGCCGATACAAAAGTGATAATGATAGAAATCCCGAGCTCTAAAAATCTCAAAAAGTCAGATGATTAATTTCGATCTTAAACAGATTGGTTTTCAGGTTTTTGCTACAACTCTTAGGTGGTGTTTGTTTGCCTCTTAACAGTTCCATTAAGAGGCAATTTCTAAATCGTTAAGAGGTGAATCCTGTTTGGCCAAAAAATGGACATCCTCTTAATGGTTCCAAAACCCTCTGAATGATTAAGTATCCTGGATGTCTCTTAACCATTAAGAATCTTAATTTCATACTCATCCATTATCAAAGCAACATATTTCATTTTTCACCCTATCATAAGAGCCTCTTAATCATTCTGATCACTTAATCATCCAGCACCAAACCATTCAGCAACTCCCAAACAACCCCTTAGTCACTTATATATATCCTTTATCCTACCCTTTACCCTTAGCCTAACATTACAACCCTAAAGTCCTCTTGACGGTTGACAACTTTTCAGTGGTGGAGATGAGATTTGGTGACAAGCATATGCGTTTGGTAAGATGTCGAGTATCAGTGTGATCACTATATATAACATATTACCCCTTGAGAGATACACTTGATACATACTTTGCGAGGGTAAGAAGTTGAGCATGATTTTGACGACTTGTGAAGCTTTGATTTGTGTCTGACTTGTGTGTGATTTCTTGCGACTATCCTTGTTCTTTCAAAGCATGATCATAGATGGAGGATAACTTTGTCGTTATTCTTATTTTATCAGATGTTTGCTTGAGGACAAGCAAATCTTAAGTGTGGAAATTTTGATAACGCCAAAATTATACATATTTTACTCGCATCAGTTCCCCACTTTTATCTTTATTTTGAGAGTATTTTTGATACTGTTTGACTTAAAAAGGTGTAAATCCTAATTTTGTAGGTTTTGGAGGTGCTTGAGCGTAAAAGTATAAAAAGAGGGTGAAAAGCGTCAAAAAGGAGACTTTTGTGCAGACTTTGGAAATTCAGATATTTCTTGGCTCCTAAGACGGTTTCCTTGCTCTCTAAGTCAGATAACTTCCTCCAAAAGACGGATCTTCAGCAGATAAGGCAAGAAAATATTCTGGAAGATCTTAGAAGCTGGTTTTAACACCGCTCGCACCGCGAAGGGTATTGCTCGCGCCGCGAGGCACCTGCTCGTGCCGCGAAGAAAGAGCTCGCGCCGCGAAGGTTGGCTTTTCTCGCTCGGAAGCTTTCAGAAAGTTAGGGTTTGATCGTGCACGTTTCGCTCCGCGAAGATGCCATTTCGCGAACGCGAAAACGGGTTTGCCGAGTTTATTATAAATAAGAGCCTAAAGTCATTCAGTTGAATCATGAAATTTCCAGTATTTTCTCTCATAGTTCAGTAGTTAGGGTAGATGGGAGCCGCTTAGGGTTTCCAACCTGAGAAGATGGAGGCTCGATGTGACGACTACGGGGGAGATTCGAGGGAATGTTGCGACAAACCTACCGGTCTTTAGTCGGTTTTTTTACGCATTTATGATCAGTGTGTCTATGTACTGATTCCGTTTGTGTCTTCATTATGGTTTGAATACTTTGGATTTTATTTTATTAATTAGATGCATGGTTTGTTGAATGTTTATCTTTGATTCCAGTTTGATTCGTATTGTATGGTATTTGAACTCGTTGGTTGGGTGTATCTGTTTGACCAAGATAGATAGACTCCGTTAGGTTAATCAACCTTTCTTGACCTTCCCTTCGGAAACCCGGAGAGTTGTGTTAGGTGGTAGCTTGGACCGAGAGCGACCAGATAGTTGAGTTTCGTGCAATAATGATAGGATTGGGTGACCGGTACTAGATTGTCTGACAAACAGTCTATGTATTGGAACTAGGAGGACCAAAAGCCTGGTTGATAATCTTAGATATAAATGCTTGGGTGCTATGTGCCTAAATTCTGACAACAATCATTAATCTATGTCTTATGAAAGTAAACCATAATGGATTCATTTATCTCCAATGTGTGTCTGTTCATCAGTTTTCCACTTCTTGGTTAGGTTTATTTATTTACTTGTCTTTTATCTTTTAAAATACTTTTCCAAAAGCAAAACCCCCAATTTCCCAGATTAACTGATTATAGCTTTAGTTGACATCTAGCTTAACCGTTCCCAGTGGTAAGAACGATACCTGGACTTTCCTACACTATATTACTCGCGATCAGGTACGCTTGCCTGTATATGTGGTAAGACAGTGGCTAGGCATTAGAGGTTAAAACTTGTTTCGCTTTTTATGTATGATAATTACCGCATCAGACTCCGAGTTCGCCTATCTATCGCAGGAGGAGTACCTCGAATCAATAAAGGCTCAGGAGGAACTAGAAATAAATAAAAGAGAAGCCTTCCTCTCTACACAAGCAGCTCGGAAGCTTCCTTTTGACTTCATCGCGGAAGACGACGAAATAAGTGCAGATCCTCTACATGCACAGAAGGCTACTTTGAAAGTCTTCAACAGGAGGACTGAAGAACAGGCTGAAGAGGTGAATAAAGAGCTTGACTGGTGCAGCGAGCGACTTCATCTTAGGAAGCACGGTGCTCAGATCTCAGGGGTCGTTCTCAACAGAACTAGAGGCAAAAGAGGAGCCCTGGTAAAACCTGGATCACCGTCAAACGCTCAGGAGTGAAGGACGTGCAGCACACTCTCGACAAGTTAGACAGATATAACTTGTCAGAGTGGAACGAAATCAGAAGCCTACTTCCCAAAGCCAACAAGAACTACAGGGCTGAAGTAGAAGAAGTCATTGATGGACTTATCGCACGAATCAGAAGGACAACTGAAATTCCTGATGTCCTGCTCCAACCTTCTTCAGCACTGCTTAAGCCTCCTGTCAGACGTTCAGCAGGCACTTTTACAAGGAGATACACTCCTTGTGTTACTAGATCAGGAACTTTCTTCAGGCCAACAGATCTGTCGATGCTTGATCTCTCCTTCCCTTCAGGAGTAACTCTCTATGAGGGTCAAGTCATCTAGGAACCGGTGCATGGTATTTGTGTAGCTGACAATCTCAATCGTCTTCGCTATCCAACGATTCAATGAGCTACACAAAAGCACCCACTGATCACCTAGTATCATTCCTCTTCATAACTGGCAAAGACAAGAAAGATAAAAATGCCAAGGAATTTGTACGCGCTGTCAGATCTATCCTCGACAAAAGAATAGCAGAAAGAGAAACCTACCTCACCATACAAGTCAAGGAGGAACTCACTAAGGAAGTTTCTGATAGTTAGGAATTTTTGTAATTTACTTTCAGTACTTTATTTATGTACTTCTGTATTTTCCTTACTCTTGTAAAATCATTATATGAGATTAATGGAAATGCATTTCAGTGCATCGTACTTTATCCATCATAGTACGGAAAAGGATCCCTCAAAACAGTAAATGGGACATGTATCTTTATGAATTCTATTTCCTACTGTTAACTCTAGACTTAGAATTTTTTCTAAACTTTCTAGACTAAGACAATTTATTTGTTGTCTTATCATTATCATTTAGGGGGAGATTGTTGATCCAGCTCTCCTAAGACCTGATGAAATGATAACGATCATGTTACTTTACTTAGTGAATAGGTCTTTACTTTATGTTATAGCTTGAGGAATTATCACTGAGATTGTTCAGTGTTATTCCATGTAACTCATGTTGTAACTTGTATATAAAATCATCAGGATCAGGATCAGGAGTTGAAAGAGTTTGTTCTGAAGACTACTGATCCTGACCATCAAAGTGAAGACCTCCTGAAGACATTAAGATCATACTCAAGAACCATCAGCGAAGTCGAAGAATTAGCTGATGACAGGAACATCATGCTCGTGATCTGAAGACGGAACTCAGTGATAGCAGGCTACTCAAAATCGTATGACAATCCTGAAGAACCATCAGCATACAGTGACCCCTGATCATCATCAGTATCAGGGCTTTCCTCACTGATCAGTATCCTGATCCCAAAGGATTAGTATAATGTCTTAGTCTAATGCACAAAAGGATTACATGCCTTTACTGACACAAAAAGTACACAAGGACATTCACTTTACTGTTCCCTCCGTACTTATCAAACCTCAAGGCAACTGTTTATATAAGCTCAATTTTGCACAACATGCAAAAGAGATTGTTTATAGTAAATAGTACAAAGGACCACTAAAAGTGTGACACGCACACAATAGTAGGTCTGCATGCATTTAATGCATTGGGTATAAATGGACATGAAGAAGATGCTCTCCATACCTTCTTCTTCATCATACTTCTACTCTAATCCTTTCATTCTTTATTCCTCACTTTCTTATCTTTTCTATATCTTCTCACTCTAGTGCATAGTGAAAGAAAGCTTAGATTGTTTAGTTTAGACTTTAGTCTTTTCTATTTCGCAACAATCTGTAAATTCAAAATGTTAATACAACATAGAATTTAAAAGTGAAATTTGGTGTGATTACACTCAACACCCCCCCCCCCCTCTATAATCCCATACACTAATCCTCACTTGAAGGTCACCCTTTGGGACCAACAAGCTCTGGATATTTGCAATTACGAATCCTAACCAAAACCTAACTCTCAAACAAGCTTTTATACCCCAAGGATATTTACATAACACACCCTTCAACTTTACACAATTACAATGAGAAACACAACTTGAATACAATTACATTTTAGCCTAACAACACTGCTAGTTAGTACTTCTAGTTTTAGTTAATATTGCTAGTTAGTACTTCTAGTATTAACTACAATTAGAATTTACAAACAGTCACCGGAACAGTGACGGTAGCTGTTAACTTTGCCGGAACATTCGCCATTGTTTAGCATTTAATGTGATAAGACGGCAGCTATAAGTACATGGATTATTCCCAGAACTTTAGTTGTAGGTATTTGATGGTAGCTGTGATTATGACCTACTCTGTAGACGCCACCCTGCAACGCAAGTTGGAACGCAAGCTTCTTTTTTTTCTTTTGAAAACTAAAAGAACGAAAAAAAGATAAAGAAGAACAAAGATTGACGTGGACTTGACGTGGACTTTGCCTAGTCATCCGCCGTGGACTTGACGTGGCGCCTAGTCATCCACCACGTGTCGCGCTCTCGGTTGTCCTCACGTTCACAACCAAAAAGTGGTTCACATTTGAACCCACCCCTATATATATATATATATTCAAATGTGAACCACTTTTTGGTTGTGAACGTGAGGAGTACTAAAATCGCGCCACATGGCAATCTGAAAAAAGCCCCTAAGTTTTATGTATATTGCATAACGCTATCATTCAGACTGAATAAAGCTTTATGCAGTATGCATAAAGCTTAGGCGCACTTTGACACGCGCGACTAAGCCCGCGCCTAAGCTTGATGCATACTGCATAAAGCTTTATTCAAACTGAATGATAGCGTTATGCAATATGCATAAAGCTTAGGCACTTTTTTCAGATGGCCACGTGGCACGCTCTCGGCTGTCCTCACGTTCACAATCAAAAAGTGGTTCACATTTGAACCCACCCCTATATATATATAGGGTGGTTCATTTACAAATGAACCTCCCTCTATATAAACCTCAAATATCTTGTAAACCGTGTAAACCAATCCACACCATTGATTTTAAAAAACGTTTCCATATTTCACATTTTCATATTTCCATAATCATTGACTTACCATATACTTCACATTTCCATACTTTCTATGAATCCATATCCTCCTTTGATTTTTTTGATCAAGGGCCACAATGGGTTCACAAAGCTTACAAGATATTTGAGGTTTACAAATGAACCACCCTATATATATATAGAGAGAGGAGAGGGAGGTTCATACAAGAACAATCCAATTTGCAAGAACAAAGGAACCATGTAAATCACATGTGATTTTGTACTAAACAAGAAAAAGCGAGTGTAGTACACTTGCCGACAAGGCGCGTGGGTCGGTGCGAGTGGGCAAGCGTAGTACAAAATCACCTGTGATTTACATGGTTCCTTCATTCTTGCAAATTAGTTTTGTTCTTGTTTGAACTAATTCTATATATATATATATATATATATATATATAGAGAGAGAGAGAGAGATAGATATAAGATAGGAAAGTTCAAATGTGAACTCATCTTTCATTAAAAACGTAAGGACCAACAAAATCGCCCCACGTGGGACGTGGCTATCTGAATCAGCACCTAAGCTTAGACTGAATAGAGTTTTATTCATTCAGTCTGAATATTCACGTTTTTTTTTTCGGGGGGAAGGTTCACCTGGACTTTGGCCAGACTACATCCTTGGCAATTTTTACCGAGAGCTAAAGCATGCTCCCCTGGGATTAACACTCAGTGGCCCCTGGTTGCTCACCCCCGGATTCGAACTTGGGTGGGTTTTTCCCCAACACCAAGCCTTAACCGGTAGGCTGCCCCATTGGGGTTTGAATATTCACGTTTTATTAAGACTGAATACAAGCTTTATCCAGTCTGAATATTCAAACCGAATATTGTTGCATAGCAATATTCGGTTTGAATATTCATCTTTATTTAGTCTGAATAAAAGCGTAGGTGTCGATTCAGATTGCCATGTGGAGCGATTTTGTTAGTCCTCACGTTCACAATGAAAGATGAGTTCACATTTGAACTTTCCTCTCTATATGAACTTTCCTCTCTATATATATAGGTGTGTATGTGTGTGTGTGTGTGTGTGTGTGTGTGTGTGTGTGTAAAAGACCATGTTCAAATGGAAACTCAAATTTTATTGGGAACATGACGACAGCTGAGAGCGCACCACGGGTCATATTCAATATTATTCAGTTTGAATATTGTATTATTCACCTTGAATAATGCATAGTATTAAGAGTGAATAATCTTTGTATTTTTTGAATACTGTATTATTCACCTTGAATAATGCATAGTATTAAGACTGAATATGCCACGTGACGCACTCTCGGTTAGTCTCACGTTTGCAATTAAATTTGAGTTTCCATTTGAACTTTCTTGTATATAAGTTTTGGACTCACAACCAGTTGTGAGACTACAATAAAAACGGATTTGTTGGATGATAAAAATTGTCTAAATGTTTTAAAAGATTGCATTATGTGATCAAACAGTTGTGTAATAAGTTTATAGGACGTTTTTAACATTCTAAGAAGTTTCTTCAACATGTTCAAAATATCGACCTTTTAAATAAAAATGTCCTATGAACACACTTTTTATAGTGTAACGGACTGTATACCAAACACTTGGGTAAGCGCTTATTAAGTCATATTACCATATCGAATGAATATGGCAAGGACCGAAAGTGTTACCCGATAACTGATACAAGAAAACGACGATTCTTACCACGGTTTTATGCTTACAGGTAAATTGTGGCATACAACACTATTTTGGTGCACGGTGGTGTTTGTTTGCCTCTTAACAGTTCCATTAAGAGGCAATTTCTGAATCGTTAAGAGGTGAATCTTGTTTAGCCAAAAAATGGACATCCTCTTAATGGTTCCAAAACCCTCTGAATGATTAAGTATCCTGGATGTCTCTTAACCATTAAGAATCTTAATTTCATACTCAACAATTATCAAAGCAACATATTTCATTTTTCACCCTATCATAAGAGCCTCTTAATCATTCTGATCACTTAATCATCCAGCACCAAACCATTCAGCAACTCCCAAAGAACCCCTCATCTTTCCAGTAAGCAAATGATCATGTTGAGTTTTAGCAGTAAGCACTTATCTGGTAAAGGACCCTTAAATATTCCAAGACATTCTTTCAAATAGTATCATATAAAAGAGTGAGTATGATGTTTTATCTTAAAAGGTTCCCTAAAAACTTGTTATAAACCTGAAACATCTCTTTGCAGAGGGACCAACCCCTAGTTATGCTCTCTGTGAAAGAAGAAGAAGAAGAAGCCACATAACATAAAAACAGAACAAGAAACCACATAATAACATAAAAACTCACCCTTCTTTAGATTTAACTCGAAAGAAACCCAAAAAGCTTTAAGTCGGTTTTCGAATCCATAGATCAACTCGACCCATGAACAAGAAGGGTATACGAAAATCGACTACTAAGATTTGGTGTTCATAGATAGATAGAAGAGAAATAAAGGGTTCAATTTCTGGGTGCAAGCCCCTTAAACATGAAGAATCCAAGACCGCCAATGGCGAATGCTAATACTATAGAAACCACAACCGCATCAGCAGCAGCAGCCTCGGATCGATCGGTTTTCTTGATTTTCCGTACTTGACGTGCTCTCTCTCCTATTTCATCGTATAGATGCTTGCTGATGTTGTCCAATTGATGCATGATTTTACGTTGGCTTTCCACTATTCCAGATATCTGTTTCATCCAAATGGAACGAATTACCATGATTCAAGGTTAGAACACAAATAACCCACTATGTTGTTATAACTTCAAAGATAGCACTTCAGATAATAATTAGAATTATATAAGGAAAAGGATTCAAACGATAACACCTGCATTTTATGAATGCACGATAACACCCTTTTGGTATACATACATATATATATATATAGTATTGGGTTCAAATGAGAAGTGCTAAAAAAATGAGAAGTAGAGAAGTGAACTCCACCACTCATCCGGTTAATAAAGGCGACTTTGACCGGGTCCCCTCCTTTAATAATCTCTACCCTCCCATGAATCGAGTCAATCCCCCGTGATCGCGTCCACCGTAACCGGTTAAAGTCACCTTTATTGACCGGATGAATGGTGGAGATCACTTCTCTACTTCGTATTTTTTTAGCACTTCTCATTTGGACCTTTCTCTCTCTCTCTCTCTCTCTCTCTCTCTCTATACACATATATATATAGACTGAAAACTCATCTTTCATTGCGAATGTGAGAACAGCCAAGAGCACGTCATGTGTCCCATTTAGTCTAAATAATACATGATTATTCAGATGTATCATTCATGATGAATACTACAACATTTAATCTGAAGAATGCAACATTCAGAGCAAACGTTGTATTATTCATCATGAATAATGCATGAGCATTCAGTTTGTATAATCCTATATTATTCAGACTGAATGAGAGACATGGTGCACTCTCAGTTTTCCTCACGTTAGCAATGAAAGATGAGTTTTCATTTGAACCAGCCCCTATATATATATATATATATATTAGAGAGAGAGAGAGAGAGAGAGAGAGAGAGAGAGAGATAAAGCTTGTAATTGTTGCACACCTTACAAACCAATCTCAACCATCCACATATTTGTAAGGTGTTCAACAATTGCAAGATTTATTTGAATCTCACCCTCTCCCTCTCCTCTCCCCTCCCCCCCCCCCCCTCCCTCCCTCCCTCCCTCCCTCCCTCCCTCCCTCTCTCTATATATATATATATACAGTTATACACATTTACATATTTAAGTATATATAACAAAAATGAAAGCAACATTGTCATCCGTACGTACCTCTTCGATGAGGGGAGAATCTTTTGCTAGCTTAGAGGAAGAAGTTGAATGGCGCACAACAGATCCGTTCAAGGACCCATTGGATAAATTTGAGGTGAAATATGAAGTCGAAGTAACTCCATTGCATGGCTCCATGTTTTGTTGGTTACCCGAAAACGTTCTTGAAAGTTGTGAACTCTGAGCATCAATCCGAGATGTGAACTCATCCATACGATCATTTAAGGTAAATATTTGTTCTGAGAGATGGCTAATTGCTCCCTTGAGAAAAAAGCACCACAATCATACATTAGCACCACCACTTGAAGAATGGATGCATAAAATTAATGCAACATTCGATCACAAGTTGAAGATTTTAGCATATTTGTCTCTCTTTCTATTGGTACTGCTATTTAATGGAAAAACCACTCTACTCTTTAATTAGGGTAGAGGTCGTGTCTCCGTACATCTTAACTCTCAAAAAATCTTAGATTGTGTTTGGTAAACTAGATGATAAGCTAGCTAGTAGCTGATAGCTGATAAGCTACTAGTTGTTGATTGATAAGCTAGTTAGTAGTTGATAAGCTATATTATGAATAAATTATGTTTGGCAAAAAGTAGCTTATGAGTATGTAAAATAAGCAAAAAGGGAAATATTAATTGGAAAAAGCTACAAAAAGCTACAAAAAGCTACTCCCAGTAGCATTTCAATAAGCTAGCTTATGGTACATGTTTGGATGGACTAGCTTATAAGCGAAGCTTATTTTTGCCAAACACAGCCTCATTAGTGATCAATAAAGGGATCTTGACCAAAATATAAATAAGTCGTGTTACATTTATTTTAGGATCGAGGGAGTATATATATAATTAGAAGGTCACCTGGATCGCCATTGCATCTGTTGGCTCCGTGTTCTTGTCATCAGACCTTTGAGTGTTAATGGTAAATCCATTACTGGCAGTCAGATTTTTATCCCTCGCGGTTGAATACGAATGTGACATTCGACTGTATGCAGAAACTTTTTAGAAATCAAAAACATTGCAAGTTTCAACCACATTTAGAACAAAAACTGTTACACTTAGACATGGGCCTTAGAATTAACTACCGGAAACTTAGAGGCTGTTTTTTCTGAATACCTCTTAAAACCTCCTAAGTCTGAAAATTAAGAGGTTTGCAGACTTGAGACTGTTTGTTTTATTTTTAAGAAAAGGTCTGAAACCCTCTTACCGTCCAATGAAGTTTTAAGAGGTGCACCATACACCTCTTATTTTTTAGATGTCAAATCAGACTTCGGACTTTTTAAAAAACAAACAACACCTTAATATGCTTACAAACAATCAGATGTGTAAATAGCACCTCTTAAAGGAGTTATTTCTTGTTGCAGCAAGGGAAAGAGCTTCTTTCGGACTTAATAGCATTTCGTCATCTATGCTTAGCTTTGTTTTCAGGTCTTCAGGAAGTACCTACACAAAACAAAGCTCAAGATTAGGATTTAAATCGTGCAAACTATCATCCAAAAAATTAACGATATTGGTCATACCGTGACCTCGTTTACAAGCTTTTCGAGTTGCATTAGTTCCACATAAGTACGTGGAGTGTATGAACCTTCCAATCCCAGCTGCTCAGCAACACATCTTACAGTTATGCGGTCTCTTCCTTGCACCTTTTCGTTAGAAAAATAAAAATAAATAAATAAAATAAACGCACCGCAACCACATATCAATTATAATTCATAATTCAAAAACAATAATGGAAACAACAAAAAATGTTAACCATCAGGGTAGCTCAACTGGTACGACCTTGGGTTTGTTCCCCAGTGGTCCCCACCAGGACCACTTGGATCAGTGGAGGTGTGCGCAAGCTGGTCTGGACACCCACACAGTTGTCCAAAAAAAATAATAATAATAAAAATAAAAAAACTCGTGGTACCTGAACGTAATGTCGACCAATTTGTTCTAGCCAGTCTATTTTCACGCACACTTTGTCATCAGAAAAGACGTTGCTACTCCTTTTCAAGATGGACGCTATCGTGTACCCCAATGCCATCAAACCACCAAGGAGGCGCACGCTAACTTCAAAAGTTATCCTCGGAGAGATTACAAACGGAGAATCCGTAACCCATTCCTACAATTCAAAAAAAAAATTTCACGTTTTTGCAGTAATTAAACATCAATTTCCCCGAAGAGAATTAAAACAACTTTTTAACCTCAAACATGAGACTGTATCTTCCTTCTCTATTCCGCATCCTCAAATACGATTGGCACGTTTCCGGATCTTCACCCGGTGGCAAGAGATATATATCGTAAGTCTCCTCCAAAGTTTCCGTATGTTCATCCGACATCACGGACTTGGCTTCATCCACGGTTATGTTTCTTGATGACTGAGAAAAGAAATCAAGAAAATGTTCAGAAACCCGACTTCAAAAATCATTTCATATCTGAAGTCAAAAGGGAACCTTGAGGATATAAGTTGGACTCTGGAATCCCGTGAAGGGATTAAACTTGTTGACGATTCTTATGTGGGCCGTCTTGAGGTCAGGTTCTATAAATGCCTTATACATCGGATAAACCTGCATAAAGAAATATATATGAGATTTCTTGAAAGGAAGTTTCCTAATTTGGTAACTTATGGTTTTGTAGAACAGATGTCATGAGGAAGAAGAGACCGTCTCAGATATCTGGTAGATGATTTCTTCGGGTTCTTGGCCAGCACGCTGTATGTCCCTTAAAACCCGTTTTACAAGATCAAAGTGGACGCCACCTGTAACGGATACTCGAAGATCCAGTAAAGGACGCAATTTCTCGCTCAAAGCATAGATGCCCTCGATTATAACAATACGGGAGCTTGGGACTTCAAGCGTCCTGATATCACACATGAGCTCATAAGTTCCAATCCGAGTGTGTGGTTTACAATTCTACCCGTAATCATAAGATGGAGAAATTCATTACTCCGTCTATTGTAAAGGGTAAAATTGTCATTTTCTTTTTTGAAAAAAAGCGTGATAATTACACAATTCTAAAACTCTGTTTTTTATTATGGACATCTAGTTTTGGGGTTATTTAGCTTAAATGACCTCTGACACGTTTTTAAATCCATGACCTTCTGACAGGTTTTTAGACATTTTGGGACGGAGGGAGTATAGTAATAGACAATAATATCCTGTAAAGGTTTTAGTTATAACATTCACATAATTTAGACTTGGATCACAATGGGAATTGCCACAATGCAAGTTCATCGAATAAAAAGGTAATTTACCTCACAAAACCCATTATGTGAAATTGACACCATGGTTCTCTAATATCCCTAAGCTTGTGAAAAGAAGAAATGCAAACCTGTAACCGGTTCGGGAGCTAGACTTGAAATCATATATGGGAACTTCAACCGATTTCCCTTCCTTGAGATCGTTAATGTTTTTCAGCAGTGTGTCATAGTCCGTCAAACGAGGATCTGTTCCCAAAAATATATATTAGAAACTTTCAACCAGTAACATATGCTTATATATAAATATGTCACTTTCAAGATTGGCATACATAAATCCATTCATTTTTTTTCCACCTTTTCAGGATTATGATTATTGATTGCATCCAACTCATGAAAATAGTAAAGATTCCTCCAAAACATGACAATAGCAAACCTAATACAAATCTAATATATGATGAGAACTTCATTAAATGAGTACAAATAAGCCCACAAGATGCCTCTGAAGGTTAAATCTCCAAGAACCTTATTATAGCTATGCTAGAATGCTTTTTCACAAAGTTACATCGAAACCAAAGTTAACGAATGATCATTTTACAATTGCTTTGTTATCAGCATATTTGACTAACAAATAGAGATGTCAAATATAATGAACAAATAACAGATAAGCATCAAGATAGCAACTTTTTACACCAGAGTTAAGTCCAATAATAAACATTAAGTTCATATCCACATAACAACCTAATTTCGAATTATTTTCTTCTTGATATTTGAAACACATTTTTCTATCATTGAAATACTAATAGCTATCGTTATTTACCAAAAACCATGTAGAACTAGCACATTGGTCGGAAAAGGTTTTCTATTTGAAATTTGAAAGTTTAAATCAAAATTAATTTCCATCTTTCAGCCAAAAAGTAACAAATTCCAAGGGGCATAAAGTCTTACCATCAAAGTTATCATCGATTACCCGGCTACTATCATTGTAGTTGTCCACTGAAATAACAGCAACACTTGGCATAAAGTTGAGTATTTTCTCAGAAAACGCAGTCTTGCCAGCACCGGAAGGACCAGCCAATCCAACAAGTATGATCCCTTCGTTTTTTTGTGCTAACATCTGGCAAGCACGGATTACAACAAAGAAACCCTTCTCAAACGATAGATTATTGTGAATGCCAGCAATCTCATAACGATCACAATCTTTTCTCTTAACTAAACGAACTTGATCCTTTAAAAGACCTTGCTTCCTTGATGATAATTCACCAATGGTAACTTCTTGAGTCATCAAGTCCATGTTTGTTGCTTTGCTTCCTATCAGTGTAGCAAAAAGCACATTGGAAAATGCTCAAAAAAACGAAAATTTGCAATTCTTTCTTGTTTTTACTTGGTTGGCATCATTGGAGAACAAGAACAAATGCACATGAAAATGTGATTGACATTCTCATTCCTAAGCGCTTTATAATTCCAACATTCGTGACATCTTAACCTTTAAAATGCATTCGATTGCGTGTTAATAAAGCATGGACCTCAGCAATCAACATCAAAACATTCATCGTGAAAGAAACAATACTTTAATTAAATATCCACTTTATGTAATTACTTCCAAAAGCTATCAGATTACCCACAAACTATTTCTAAAATAGCTAAATGGAAAACCATTCAAATGTTTGCAAACCCTAAGGGGGCGTTTGGTTCACAAAATGGAATTTATGTAAAACCCTTTGAAGCAAAGAACCCCTAAATCTACAAAACCCAAAAGTACAAAAAACTACGGGCCAAGCTGCTCAAGGGCTACGGTGGGCCACGGCTGCCACAGATTTATCAGAATGTCATCAATCCTAGAACTTATTTAACCAAAATGGAACCGAATATAGTTTGAAATACAAACCATGTAATTCTTACAAACCATACAAACCTAATCTCAACCATTGATTTTGTTATTTTCTTTGTATTGAAATTTAGAGGCGGTTATAAAATGTAAATTTAGGAACCAAATTAATCCATACTATTGATTATCTACATGTATGGTTGAGATTGGTTTGTAAAGCTTGAAACAATTGCATGGTTTATAAAATAAACCACCCCATAAAACATATGTATGTGTGCATATATATATATATATATATATATATAGAGAGAGAGAGAGAGACGAAAGTTCGACTGCAAAATCAAATTTAATTGTGAACGTGAGGACAGCTGAGAGTGCGCCACATGGCATATTCAGTCTGAATAATCATTATTCAGTCTCAATAATACATGATTATTCAGACTGAACATGTCATGTGACGCTCTCTCAGTTGTCCTCGGTTCACAATGAAAAATGAGTTCTCATTTGAACCTGACCCTATACATACATATATATTATACATACAGAGGAAAGTTCAAATGTGAACCACTTTTTGGTTGTGAACGTGAGGACAGCCGCAGGGACGGATCTAGAACCCTTTTCAGACGGTGGCACCATTTAACTATAAAGAATATATATAAAGAAAATTTTCACAAAATCTCTATTGGTCTAGTGGTTGGTTCATTGACTTTCAAAGGTAAAGTCTCAAGTTCAATTCTTGATACAAGCAATTTTTTTATATAAACACTAAATATGAAATTAAAAGCAAAAATCTAAAATAAGTGTCTCTAATAGGACTTGAACCCATGACCTCATGGTTATAAGACAAGTAACTAACCAACTCAACAAAAGAATACTTTTGTTTTTATTGTAGTTTCAAAATATACATGGTGGCACACGACAAATTGATACGGTGGCACCTTAATTTTTTACACTACGACGGAGGAATTTGATGGTGGCCCGTGCCACCGTGTGCCCCTCTTTAAATCCGTCCATGGACAGCCAAGAGCGCGACACGTGACGCAGACTAGTCAATAAAGGCAGCTTTGAGTATGGTCCCCCCCCCCCTTTAATTCAATAGTCATTGCCGTGGACCTGACGTGGCGCCTAGTCATCCGACACGTGTCGCGCTCTCGGCTATCCTCACATTCACAACCAAAAAGTGGTTCACATTTGAACCCACTCCTATACATACATACATATATATATATATATATGTAAGCATTGGATTTGAATCAAATTCAACAAATATGGGCTATAATTCAAATTATAACAGCATATATTACAAAAGTATGCTCTATGCACTCTATAAAGCAGAAAATGCAATCAAATTCCATTAATGATTCACGAAAACATGATACAAGTTTGACTTTGAGAAACATAAAAAACGTTGCGTAGACTAATTTCTTCATTCAAAAGCTTTGACATTGGGTATCAAAATGGGCCTTTTACTATTTCAAAATTGATTTAATTTTCAACTTTAGATTAAAAAAAAATTCCTAATTACGTTCAATTCTCACAAATTATCGCAAATTAAAACGTCTATCTCAAACTGGCAAACTAATTTGCACCAAAAACTAAAAAATCTCGAACATGAAAACCAAAATTTTGCACTTGTTCAATCGAATTGAATCATACAACAAATAACTAGATTGGATCTTAAAAAACCCAAGAAGAAACAGAAACCGACTTAATCAACAATAAACTGATAGCGCAAAGAGAAAAATTACCAATGGGGGATTCGGGTAAAAACTGAGATGAACTCAGAGCTTTATAGAATGGAGTTGAAGCTTTTTGAGCACGCTTTAGTCAGCAATGGGGCGCGTGCTTGCATATATATGTTTATATATATATGTATATATTGATGAATGCATTGTTGTTTGTGTTGTTGATTTGAAGTTTCTTCCCAGATACGGAAAAGGGGTTACGATTTTTCGAGGATTCTTTTAATGGGAATCGGGAATTTTGCAGGATTTGTGATTCGAAGGAAGGAGGAGAATATATATATACATGTGTATATATAAACCCTTTGAAGCGAAGAAATGTTGGGGTAATTTAATATAGACTGAATTACATTCTTGGTCCTTTATTTATGACTTATTTATGGTTTTGGTCACTGTACTTTATAAACTATATTGGTGGTGACCCATTTTTTTTGTGTTTCCATACCCAAATGGTCCTTGTAAAGTGCCAGTTAATTCCATCATGTCTGCTCTTGTTGTGTATCTTTTTTCTTGCCTTCTCTTTTTTTCGTCAATTTATGACCAACTTAGGAGTTGTTTGCTTAAAAACTTATCCAGTGGATGTTTATAGGTAAAATTAAACACTACCATCTACCATATCGGATATTTTTTTGGAAGGGTGTCCGAGCTAAAGCCCGATTAATCCCCGGCAATTCTAGGGGCTAAACATGGCCTCACTTACATGCTTCAGGCATGTGCACGGGAAGGCTCGAACTCGGTTAGGGCGCTATGAACCCCCGAGTGATAACCAATTTGCCACAACACTGTAAGACTATCGAATAATATTTTAAGCTCTTAAAAAGGTATCGTATGAAATACTTTACCAGGTAAACGCTTATCGATAAAATTATTCAATCTCACTTACTGGATAAGAGTCTTGGTTCATGTCATTGCTCTTACCGAGTAAGATTCTAGTCTTTATCATATTCATCCCGTAAAGTAAATTCACACAATAAACAATTACTAGATAAGTGTTAAGTAAACAACCCTTTAGTGTACCAAAATTCACAATGTTAGATGCAGGGACCATTTTAGGTTTCAAAAAACAAAAAGTGGACCATCAATATACCTTTAAAGACCAAAAGCAAAACAAAGATACAAAATGAGAGACGAAAAGTGTAATTAACTCTTAAAGATATATTGGAATTAAACCTTTTTGTTTTCGGCTATTGGGTCCCATATTATGTTTCTTATGATTCAAAACTAATACTTTAAAATACTTTAGCTATGCTGTATTGGATTATTTATGGCATTTTGTGTTTAAATATTCTTGATTTTATTATGGATATAACTATATGTTTAGTAAAAATTAGTTTATTAGACTATGATACATAGCTTAAAAATATTCATATAACTATTAAATAAGTAGGGAAAAAAGATGCACATAAATTATTATTTTGTCTTCTCATTATTTGGTAAACTAGTCAATCAATTAGTTAATTACTAATAAGCTAACTAATAGTTAATAAATAAATTGTATTTAGTAGAAAAATTGTTTATGGATTTATAAATAATTTTGGGAAAGATGCACATATATTTAGGGAAAAAATTTTATTACTAAAAAGTTTTAAAAAACATTTACAATAATTTATGATTTAAATTACTATTACATGCAATAATAAATAAAACTAAAATTGAACATCACATATACTAAATAATTAGTAATTTTGAAAGAATATAATTAAAAATTAAATTAAATGTTTTTTATTAATTTTATAATTATGTTTAAGTATCTATGGAAAAAGTATAGCTTTAATTCTATTAACTTACATACAAATTTTAAAGATTGTTGTATTTGTTTTATGATAACTAAAGTTAAATAATAATTAATATAATTAATAATAATTGAAAACAATTAGTAATTAAAACTAATATACAACGTGTAATCAAATTAAATTAATAATTTACAATTAAATTCAGTTACTACAAATTAATATTTATTAATAGTTAATATTATTTTTAGTTAATAATAGCTAATATTAATAAGGGGTATCGTTGAAAAAAGTTATAAAAAACATCAAATAAACTATTAATAGTAGCATTTCAATAAGATAGTTTATGTTCATTCAAACATGTATCTCATATTATTGCCATACATAATCTAAATAGAAAGGTATTGTTGCATATGATTTGAATATCACTTTTATTTTGTCATGTATTTCAAATTTTCTTTTTTTAACAAGGATTTGCATCAGTTTTTCATTATCTATTTACTTTAATATTTTGTAATATTATATTGTTATACTTGGATAATGGATACACAATTAGTTTATATACTAAAGTTATATTTGACAAAATTAAATCATAAAGTGGTTGTTCGCTGATAAATGTTATAAACTATTTAGTAATCTATAATCTTAAAAAAGATTTAATTGACAACTTTTTTGTACATGTATAGAACATCTTAAAACTCTATAATCAAAATCCATAAAATGAAGAAGCATGTTAAAGTATATTATGAGTTTACCAAGAGGACTAAAAGTTAAGACCTCCACATAGAAGCCTAAACATTAATACAAGGTCTTGAACTATACTGAGACCTTGAGATATTTTGTTTTAAAGTTGTGCTCCAACTATCTATATAAGACACATTGATAATTAAACTGATGCACCTTCATAACGTCTATCTTTCTCTCTCTTGCGAAATAGAGTTAAATAGGTGCAACCCTCCTCCCCCAACCAATCCCGAAGGGTAGCCCCCACCTCTGATTTAAATATTATTTTTCCCCCATTCCATGGATATAATTATATAAAATTTCTTTTATCTAAAAGAACTTATTTAAATTATATATGCAATCATTCTTCTTGCTCTTTTTAGAAAAAGTTATACTTTTTAATGCAGTTTCTATATCAAACATAAAAGATGATATTCGGTGTAGATATTTAAGAGATATTTGAAAATATCATTAACGAAACAACAATCAATGAATATATTTGGATGGTTGTATTGTAATCGGTAAGTGGATATATTGTAAATAAATGAATCTTTAAAAAGTATTAGATATTTTTCTTCTCAAACTCAAATAGAAAGTGATATATGCTTTTTCTATAGTCTGGAATAAAGTAAGTATTTTGTTAAAGGTAATTAATGAAGCCATGGTTTCCTCCCTTTTAATACACATCGACCTTCTCCAAAAGATTTAGGGGGCGTTTGGTTGGGGGTATTGAGGGGTCAGGAATGAGAATGATTATGAAAACTGTTGTTTGGTTTGATGTTATATAATGGAATCATTACTGCAGATCTATTAATTTCCATTCCTGACCAAATTGGGGGGAATGGAATTTTTATTTCTACTTGGTTCTTTTTTCCATTCATTGTTCCATCTATGGATGTTAAATGAAATATCTTTTGTATTTTCAAGTTGGAAAAACATATTTTTTTAATATGAAGCAATTTTTCATTGATTATAGTGGGTTAACCAAACAACATCAATACAATGCTCATTCCTATTCCCATTCTCCAGCATTCCCATTTTCATTTTTATTCCCATTCCCTGAAATGAACCAAAATTTTCGCAAATCAGATTTTAAAATTTTTAAAAGGTTATTATATTTAATTTTTATAGATTTTTTATTTTAAGAATATTAATCCTACACTTACAAAACTAAATATAAAATCATAGAAATTCAATCTTATTTAAAATAAATAAATAAAATAATCTGTTGTCTCTTCTACTATCAACTTTTGGAAAGAAAATATTTAAGTTTTTCTATTGTAAAGAACAATATAACAATATTTTTAGTAAAACAATAGTAGCCTAGTGGTCGGTAAGATTATTGGGAGAGAAAGTGGATGGCATCCGTGTTTGCCAAGATTTTATTCATAGGTTAGCATGTGGCGATACCTTGACTATGCGTCCGCTTTCGGGTTGATGGTCGCCGAGGTTTAATAGAGTGCCCGTATGAATCCCTGGATACACATCGACTTTGTGTCGGAACGTGTGCATGACTTATATGTCGTTAAAGAAAATATCGCAATGCTATTAGATAAGTTTATAGAACAAAAATCCATTTTTCCATTTTAGCAGAGTTGTTAAAAACGCTATTAACACATATTTGTTCAATAAATTAAGCTAAATTTACATATTCTCCATAATAAAATCAAGATTAGTTACAAAATTTGTCCATGTTGTTGTTGCAAAATTTTTATTAAGTCCCTTAAATAAAATAATTACATGTATGGTCATCATGTTTTTTTTTTTTTTTTTTTTAAATTGATCCCTTGCTTTAACTTTACTAATTGATACTCCATTAAATTAACAGTAATATTGTCTTTTAACAATTTTCACTTTAAATTATACTTATTATATTTAATTATATAATGTGTCTTAATAAAAATAACCATCGTTTCTATACCTGCCCTCCTGGCGTCGATAAACTTTGTTTTTCTTCTTACACTAACCACACCACCACTGTAGGGGATGGTCTAACGACAGCGATGATAAATCTGTTTCTATTAAGCCATCCGCAGCTGTACAGGTCATACCACCTGTACAGGCTGCCACTTCAGCGCCACATCAGCTTTACCATCACCTTACCACTACCATACCATTCCATCCTTACCCATACCACTCTAAATAATTAATTAAATAAATAAACGAAAAGAAAAGTAGAGAGGGAAAGAGGAGAGAGATAAAGAAAAAGAGGAAGTCTTTTTGTTTTTTTGGAGCTGCAACTTCTCACAGCCCTGCATTGTTACAGGTCCCATACCGATACACCTCGGCGGTGTTACCGCCGGTATGGGAACGGTGCAGGTGGCTTCGCAGGTCGGCCGCGTATGGCCTTATATATATATATATATAGGAGAAGTATCAAATACAATATATAATATTAAATATTGTAAGTATAATTCTAGAAAAATAAAATAAAAGTAAAAAGACAATATTACTGTTAGGGTTAAAAATATAGTTGTATTCAAGTTTGGGTTTATATTTGTATTTTGTTGTAAAGTTGAGGGGAGCTAAGTGTAAATACCCTAGGGGTATAAAAGCTTTTGTGTTAGTTAGTTTTCAGTGCAGAAGTGAATGTGAGTGTGAATTAGAAGAATTTAGAGAGATACGTAATTGTCAGATCTAGAGTTTGATAGAGGAGAGAGAAAGTGGAGAGTTTGTATCTTGTTCATATTGTTCATATTAATAAAAGTGAGATTTGTGATTGAAATTGAAGCTTCTTAATCATGGTGGATTGATATTCAGATCTATCAAGTGGTATCAGAACAGGAGATCAGTGAAATTGTTGAAGATTTGAAGATTTGAAGATAATTTTTGGAGTTTTTGAAGTTTGGAGCAAAAATGATGAAATTTGGGTTTAGAGCTTGAAGATCTTGAAGATTTGAAGATTTGGATTTAGTTTGATGTTATTTTGTTGTTAGATTTGAGTTTTTGTTGCTTAATTGTGAAGATTTGATGAATTTTGAGCCTAAAATGAAGGATTTTCGAGGTTTTGTTCGAAGTTCATCAATGGGGGTTCGTCAATGGAGGTTTTTAGGAGATCTTCTTATGTCTCGAGTCCAGATCTGAGCATTTCGAGTCTAATTTTTGCTATCTCGAGCATATTTTTCAAATTTCTTTGAATTTTTCGAGTCTATCTCGAGTCTGACGGTGTCCATTTAGTATCTCGAGTCATATCTCGAGCATGTGTGTTTTGTCTCGAGTCCTTTATGTCATTTTCAGCATTAAATAGGAGAGAGAGTATGGTTATCTTGAGTGTACTTCTTGTAGGAGAGTGAGGGGACAAGTCATCTCGAGTGCGTCAGACGTCAACATCTCGAGCCATCTCGAGTCCGTCTGGCACGTGGAGATTTATCTCGAGTCGTTGGTGTGTGCAAGGGAGACATCTCGTGTCACGTGAGTGGTCAAAATCAGCATTTATTAAGAAAGAGAGAGAAAAGTTTTGCGTGTCCATCAGCTTCGTCAGACGCGTCAGAAGTCTTGTAAGGCGTCACTCGAGACGCGTCACTCGAGACGCGTCACTCGAGACGTGTGAAGCGTGTAGGAGCCACCATCTCGAGCCGCGTGAAACGTCATTTTGTGAAGCCGTCAGATGTCAGCATTTCGAGACACGTGCAAGTCAGCACATAAGGATAAGCAAGTCATCTCGAGATCTTTGAATAACGCGTGGGTTGGCGCGTGGGGGACAGGAGCGTGAAACGTCAACATCTCGTGAAGGCAAGTGCGTCAGACGTCAGTCTTGTCAGCGTTAAGGTCAACAACGCGTCACTCGAGACGCGTGCGTGGGAGATAGTGTTCTGTAAGCGTGTAAGACGCGTGAAGAAAGGCGCGTCAGAAAAGCATCTCGTGACGCGTGAAAAAGCGCGTGAAGGCGCGTCAGGCACATCTCGAGTGTCTGTCAGCGCGTGAGAGCCGTTAAGTCTCGTTTCGAGCGCGTACCGGCGCGTGAATCCATGTCTCGAGTGTGTTTTTCAAGTATCTCGAGTGTATCTCGAGTGGGAGCGTATTTTGAGCGTATTTTGACGCGTAAATACCGTATTTCGAGCCATTTTTTCAATTTTTGAGTCTTGTGCTTTATTTTTTGAATACTTTTCAAGATATCTCGAGTCTAGTGTTTTTTTTTTTTGAGTATTTTTCAATATGTCTCGAACCATTTTAATTTTTGAGTGAATTTTTGGTTTTTAAAATTCGAGCCATATTTTTTTTTTTAGTCAACGAGTATTTTGAGTCATTCTATTGTTTTTGTGAGAGGTTTATTTTGGTTTTATTGTTTTCATTTTATTTTTTACTAAGTCTCGAGTCTTTGTGATTTTTGGAGAGCAAATTTTTCTAATTGTCCGATTTTAAAAGTTTTAATTTTTCTGAATATACTCTGCGTTACTAACTATTAGTTGTTTTAGTGTTTCAGAGTATTTGACTTTGCTTCAGGTTTTTCAAGGACAACCGTTTGGTGAATTTTTCAACAATTTCAGATTTAAACATCTACTGATCAAAAGATCCGTACAATTCATCATGACGACGAGAGAAGCGTTAGCAATTGGTTCCGATACCAAGCCACCAGTTTTATTCAGAGAAATTTCAGAGAAACTTTCTATTCAGGAAAAGGAGTATAATGACATTCAAAAGAAATTTTATGCACTTTCTGAAGAAAA
This sequence comes from Centaurea solstitialis, assembly GCA_030169165.1. Classification (NCBI taxonomy): domain Eukaryota; kingdom Viridiplantae; phylum Streptophyta; class Magnoliopsida; order Asterales; family Asteraceae; genus Centaurea; species Centaurea solstitialis. The sequence goes on along the minus strand of CM058044.1, from coordinate 21,876,565 downwards.
AGAAGTTTTACTTGGGCATATTAAAAAGGTTGAAACCATGTTTTTAAAACGAGGACAGACTGATCAAACAATTTTTCTTAATAAACCAAAAGAGTTTAAAGCTTATAATGTTAGAGAAGGTTTGGGATTTGAAAATCCTCATTACTTGAAACGTGCAATCAGATTTGTTCCTACACTTTATGATACTATATATTTTAATCTGGACAAGAAGTATAGAATGCGTTTTACAAGATCATCTGAGGAAGTTGAAGCTGAACATGATAAACGTAGAAAGCAAAAAAGATAATGTTCAAATTCCTTTCAACTACGCACGTCTGAATGACAGTTATAGTAAAAGGGAAATTTCATTATCTGATGATTATATCAGAAGTTATTCAGAAGAGGAATTTAAACAGTTCAAATCTGATGATTCTCCGGTTGATAACAGTAAATTTTACGAATTTCGGTATTATAAGACTCTTAAAGATCTTGAGGATGAAAGAAGAATGAATTTTTCTGAAAAAGATCAAATGCTTTGTAAAATTTCTGATCTTCAAAAACAAGTTTTCAAATTAAAAGGAGAATTGCAGAAATTTTCAAATTCAAGTTCCTCTGTACATAAGAGTGCAAATACTTCTGATACTTCATTTGTTTCTGCTTCACCTGCTTCAGAAGATAGTGTAAAATCTGAGAATGCACTTCAACTCTCTACCATTGTGAATTCTATATGTTGCGTGTGTTCAGCTAAAAAGTTTGTTGAGTCTGAAGCTGTTTCTAGAGTAAAGTCACTTGAGTTACGGAATGCTCAGCTTTCAAGCCAAATTTCAGATTTTGAGCAACTTATCATTCTTGAGAGAAGAAATTTTGAGAAAGAGAGAAAGTTTTTTGAAGAAGAGAGAAAGGTTTTTGAGAATGAGAGAAAATCTTTTGAATTAAACAGTGTTAAACTTTCAAAGAAGATTTCTGATTTAGAAAACCAAATTGTGTTTGAGAGGAAAGATTTTGAAAAATGAAAAGTGTTTTTGAGAGTAAGAAGAATTCTTTGAAGAAGCCGAGTCTTCGTGTTGGGAAATATCAAAGTATGATGCATGATTTTGAAGATGAGATCCAAGTTGTTAAATCCGAGAGGAAATTTGATGAAAAGAAGAGTGTTGAGCTTCAAAAGCAAATTGTTGTCTTACAAAATCAGTTATCTGATGTAAGAAATCAATTTAAACAAAAAGAGAAGATTCTTCGACATGAAAAGACTGTTTTGGAACAGATAATTGCTGAACCTAAGAAGCCAAGTCTTGTGTAAAAAGATTTTGAGGATCAAAAGAAAGCTTTTAAGAATGAAATAAAGAAACTTACGAGCAAGTTAGCTGGTTTATCAGCAGATATCATGAATGAGCAACGAATGCGCTTGGTTCAACAGAAGAAGCTTGATGATCTTCTTGTCGAGAGGAACATGCTTTCTACCAAAGTGAAGGGACTTGTAAAGATAATTTCTAAAGCTCATGGTTCCATTCATACATATGTTCCTACTCACGGTAATATCAAATCAAGTGGACAGATTCGTCCTACAAATCTCTTCTACGATAGTCGTGTTGATTATTCAGGTATTCATCTTTGTTCTAAATGCAAGTTTGTTTGGCAAGTTAAGGGGTCGAATGCAAATGTCGATCATACAAAATCTTTTGATTCAAAATCTAACGTTCTAAAGAACAAATCTTTTCAAGATACTTCTTTTGGTAAGTCTCGGTTAGTTTATTCTAGAAATAAACTTCTTAGTCTTTCCAAAGGAACTTCATATGGTTCTTACTTTCACAAAAATGATTTTGTGTGTGAAGATTATATCGATGAACGGTTTGGGATTTACAAGATTTATTCTTATAAACCGATTACACCTAATAACAGAGGATCCACATCTACGTGGATACCGAAATCTTGTTTCTCTTGATTTTGCAGATGTATGGCTCTTGAATACATCAGTTCAAGACCCGAGCATCAATGTGTTATATGAGCGTTATTGTAAGTATCCCTCTAAGCCTTAGTTTAGATATTGTGCTTAATTGTGTTTAACCGTGGTGTTCATCTTCAGGAACTTACTTGTGTTCGTTCCTTTCCGATTCTAAATCGTTTCACGAATTACCACGTGTTATATTTTTCTTGACATAGTTATTTCCACATCTCATATATTCGTTGAAATTATTCGGTGGAAATACACTCGTTTGAATTCCTATTTGATTTCAATGCACGTTATTTCCTATCAATGATTCAATTCTTATTCAAATTATTAATTGTGAATTGTTCTTCACACTTAAACTTTCTAATCATTGATTCATTTCTTGAATACACTGTGCTTACTGAGTCTATCTGTTTCGCGTTTGAATTTTGTTCTTTGGAATTCATGATCAAGATTTTTGATTTCTACAATCAATCATCACGTGTTCGAGCATTTGAATGAATTTCTTCAACATATGATTTCATCAACAAATGTTTTCCATTTCTGTTCAACATATGTTCCCTATATACATATTGTATCACATATGAATCACCATCATATCACGTTCTGGTATGAATATACTCAACGTTTCAAAGAATATCATTTCATGATATCAACTTATGTGTGATAGGATATAGAAGTTTCTATGATCAATCCAGAGCCGGAGGATCTACCCAAGAAACACATCCCTAGGTTAGACCTAGTTTCTGAGGGTGTGCATGAGGTAAAATGCCGAGAGCTTGAGTGTAGGGGGAGTTAAAAGAAAATGGTGAGAGTGAGACAGGATCAAAAAGCATAAAAGAAGATCCTTCCCAAACCTATACAGTTATCCGGGTAACCACATCATCTATTCATTCTCGATTCTTTGGAGATGAATATTGAAACAAGACATGGACCCAATGTCGATAACTCGTGTCACCCCACCAAGCTACTCAAATATCTCTTAAAAGATGTTTGTTTCAATTCTCACGGAGAATTAGCACATCATCTATCTAATCTTCACTCGGAAGATTTAGATATTGAAACAAGGAAGACATCCTCTCCGGTCTCCGAATTCATATTCTATGCACTAGAGTCTATTGATTTTCAATCTGCGTCCCAGGTTGAATCAATATTTGAGCCTAATGATTATGATGATATTTCTTTGACACTTGCACGAGTCTTTGTGATTCCAATTGCATATCTTTGTGATATTGCCGGAACAGTCTGAGAACTTAGTTTTATAACTTTGATTCAGTGATGCCTGGAAGTCCTATCAGTGCTACCCCATTGCCAACACTGAAAATAGGCCACACAATTCTATGAGTTGTTGTGTCAATAGTTGCTCATTGTGCTTCTATGTTAGCCGATTACCCATCATTTGAGGGGGAGGAATTTGAGCCGGATTTGAGGGGGAGTAATCTGATATGGATGCGATATTTGTTTGAGGGGGAGACTTTTTGTTGCAGCAAGTTTTGACAAATTTGATGATGATGTCTTTGATTGTTCATGATGTTTCGGATTCTCCTAATCATCATGAGGGGGAGAAGTTGTATCAAAGACATTTGTCAAAGACATGATGAAGATATGAGAGTTATGCTGAAGAGCCCAATATTCGTTTGAAGAAGTCAAGATTTAGTTGAAGAATTCAAGACATCAATGTTGATGTTGTTTGAAGAAAAGATGAAAGTATCAAGAGTTGAAGATGTAATCAGTTGAAAGTACACGATGATTTGATTTGTGAAGAAATGTTTTGTGAAGTAACAGTTAAGGAAAGAGAGCAAGTATTAAGGGGGAGCTAAAGAGAGATCAAAGTTTAAATCTTTTGAATATATGGTTGAAAAGCTTTTAGATTTAAAAAATGAGTTCGAGTTGTGAAGGTTGATGAAAGAATGGTTTGATTTGTTGAAGTTGAGAAAGAGTTTGAAGTTTTACAAAGAAAAAGAGATGAGTTATTTTCTGAAGATTGATTGGATGAAAATATCTGGAGATTGGTACTTAAGTGATAATCAGTTGGTGAATTTTGATTCAAGCTGAGTTTATTGAAGGTGTATACTTCAAAAGAGATAATTCAATTTTGCGGATAAAGGGGAGATTGTTTATTTTGAAAAGATTTCGGATGCTGAAAAGTTTTGATTGTTGCTGATTCTGATAAAGTGAAGATTGTATACAAGTTTTGTTTGTATAGTTGGTTATTTCCAACTTGAATACAAGGGGGAGATTGTTAGGGTTAAAAATATAGTTGTATTCAAGTTTGGGTTTATATTTGTATTTTGTTGTAAAGTTGAGGGGAGCTAAGTGTAAATACCCTAGGGGTATAAAAGCTTTTGTGTTAGTTAGTTTTCAGTGCAGAAGTGAATGTGAGTGTGAATTAGAAGAATTTAGAGAGATACGTAATTGTCAGATCTAGAGTTTGATAGAGGAGAGAGAAAGTTGAGAGTTTGTATCTTGTTCATATTGTTCATATTAATAAAAGTGAGATTTGTGATTGAAATTGAAGCTTCTTAATCATGGTGGATTGATATTCAGATCTATCAATTACTCTAACTTAATGGAAGACCGGTAGTAGAGTTTGAACAAGGGACCTAATCTATAATAAAAGTAAAACCATGATGACCTCGTATATATTTATTTCATTTGAGGGATCCGTACCAAAATTTTAATAATCACATGGACAAATTTTATAATTTATTCTAAAATCAAGTACAATTAACATGAATTTAATTATTTTCATTAGTTGACAAATTTAATTATAATTATGTCTTTTTTATTTGTTTAAACTAAAATAGTTAGATTTAAGGAAATCAATGCAGTGTGATTATAAAGAATGAATGATCATATAACTTATTTGATTCTAATTCTTGATATCATGGTGGTTACATTCATATCACATGTCAAACATTTGTTATTTTCTAAAGTGGCATCCTTAAATCGGAGATTAGCAGTCAGAAGGGTCTTTCACTTGATCCAAACCGAACATGGAAGTACGAGCAACTACGTAATTAAGCCCCTGTGGATGATATCCTTTAAATATTTACGGTTAAGTTATCATGTAAAAAGGTAAGATTATCCGTGAATTTACACACACGCACACACGTGCGAGCGACTGCGCGCACGCACACACACACACATATAATTAGGCTCAATCAAATGCAAACCTTGCAAATTGTTGCACACCTTATAAACCAATCTCAACCATCCATCTAGTCTTAATGAATATATGATTTCATAAATCCATTGATAGTTTCTTATTATAAAGTGTAATCATAAATAATGAATATACTTATCTTCCATAAGTACTCAAATCATAATAAATGAACCTTCATTCTTTCCATAAAATACACTAATTTGTCCTCTGATAACCTTGAGAATTAGTGCATCATGTACTATTTCATATGATTGATAATTATTAAATAATTTTTGGCTTGGGATCAAACCCAAAACAAGTTTTTCCATATAAGACTAAGATTTAGGATATTTATTAACATATATTTGTTTCACAATTTGTTTGTTTCACATGTACTCGGTTTACAACGTGAACCTTTTTGGCGTGTTTGCAAAACAAGAAAGAATCATGTAGAAAGGTTTCATCTTGTGAACTGAATATTGTGAATAAAATATATGTTAATCAATATTTTAAATACTACGTTAAGATGTAAAATCTTGTTAAATAAAAATTTAAGTCGGATAGAATTATTCACGAATTACACACATTTTAAGTTTCTATAAATGATTAAGTTTCTATATATACAAAGTGGCACATTTACGTGATGTAGTTAGACTTCAATTGATAATTTTAATAAAATTTGGATAGTTAATCAAAAAGACATACAAAAGTGTAAAATTTCAGGGTACTAAAAACATATGACATTTTAGAGTCAAATGGCAGAAAAAACTAAAGGGGCAAAATGACAATTCTATGAAGTATATGTCCAAAACTGTAAACATAGGACTTCTAGCCAAGTGGTATCAAGGTGTTTGTAAGGTGTTCCTTTTGGTATTTGGTCATGGGTTTGAGCCCTCTTATGGACAAAATATGTACTTTAGGAGTAGAGTAGGTTCTGCTATTAAAAAAACATATCCAAAACCGTAACAAGGATATTACTTACTTGGTTTTATTCATATATACCAATCTAGAGGCATAATTATTTGTTAGCCACGTAAATGTTATTAACTTTCATTGATCGATCTGGGTCTTTCAACTTTTTGATTAAGTGGTTGTGGTTGAATAGAAGGTTATAAATTTAGAAAGGGGTTAATTACATGGGTATGTATCGAAATTGTCACATTTTATCATTGTATGTGTTTTGGTAAAAAATTACACAATTAAATATCGTAAGATGTTGTGAGGTAAATCCGTCGAGAGAAAGAAATCTAGTTCGATAAATCGTGTGATAAAATAAATAAAGAGACAACGCAATTGATGACGCAGGAAAAACCTCGAGGTCGAGGAAAAAAACCTGCGGTCGACTAAAAGGGGATAGTCAACGCTGCACTAAATATCACCAATAAGGGGTGATGTCCTCGAGAATTACAGTGCCGATCGTACGATTACAATGAAATAGAACGCTATATCGAATGTAAAGTACAAACAATTATATGAAAATTGCAGAGAGAATTGTATATTCGTGTAGCTTTTCTTGTAATCAGATGTCTCTCAAATGATAATGTTGATCTTCTTTTATAGTCGATGAGAATGTAACCGATGTCCATAATTGTGTGTTTAACGCAACGGTCATAACTGAAGCTGGATTCTTGGTTGTAACTGACGTGCTTTTAATGAGGAGCGCATCTCGGTCTTTAATGGATGAATAACTGTCGATGTATGATCATTGTAATGGTGAAATCCATCTTACATAGCATAGTATTCAATTTCAGATTTCCTCAAGGGTGGACAATTGTTAGATATGATAATCTGCTTGCCTGCATCAAAGATATAAACTTCGTATGTTTATGTTAGATATCGTTAGTATAATCGTACGATGTACAATATATATTCGATGATTAGTTTTCTTCGTTCGAGGGTAGGATCATCTTTATTCCAGGACCTTATCTTAATACAGGATCGTTATCCTGAAAGATATCTTATGATTTAAGTCAATCGTCGTCTATCGTGCGATCGTAAATTTCTACCCAAACAATTTGCCCCCGAGATTTAGAAAAAATTATTCTAAATATTTATGAATATTTCGTCTGCAAAATCAATTGTTAGTTCAACTGAAAATAATCAATTGTTAGTAAACGAGTTTTGTTTAAATTGAATTGAATAGGAAACGGTTTTAGTGACGTCGTCATTATGACGTGGGGATGACATCTGTCGTTGCAACGGCCTGATTTTGACGCGTGTTGATGTATAATTGGACCTTTCATTACTTGGGGAGGAATTCGGTTACCATATAATAGATAATTTTAATCCGAATTAGATACAAATCTCTGAAATTGTTTAAGCAATCGTTTCCAAAATCATTCCTCTATTTTCGGCAAGGATTTAGTCGATTTCTCATATAAGGTAAACTTTTCCTTTCACTTTTTCATGCGTTTAAAGATCAAAGCCGATAAGAACCCTAGAAATTTTGATTTGCTTTGCTTCGATCGTCTTAGAAAGAGTTTAGATCGGTTAGAGTTCTTCGAGTCAATGGAAGTAAAGAGTACGATTAAGGAGTCTCTAGATGTTTTGGCCCTTAGGAAGTTATCTGGATTACCTGATAGTGCGATTTTGAAGGTTGCGGGTGAGATTAGACATGCGGATGCCCCAACGGGTTTCTTTATGCTTTTCGAATACCCATTTAAGATAGGTTTCCTCTGTCTCGAGCATTCATGACTCGTTTTAACCTCTCTCCTGGCCAATTGATGCCCCAGTTTTGGAGGGTGATCCAAGTGATCGAACGTGTGACAAAGGATTGGGGTCGTCCTGCGTTTACTGTCAACGACCTTCTTACGGCGTATTCCATGAAACCGATGGATTACGACCGATATGGTTTGTTCCCGAAGGGTAGGGGGATTCCATGTTAGTACATGGTACTCAAGTACATGATCGTGGGTGGAAATCTCGGTACGTGTTCGTACGTTCTTCTTCAGTCCTGGATGAGGGTGGATGGATCGCTCCAGAGTGGAATTCTTTAGGTATAGGCGTATCTTTTAAAAACGTTTTCCCTGTTATTTTTGTTTTGTTTATCTAACGTTCGATCGTTTTTGCAGAAATTGTTTTTTTGTTCGAGGCCACTGAGGAATCGAAGGCTTCAGTCGAACGATTCTTGTCATACAGTATTGGCGAACGGCTGTACACCACCCAGAAAGCAAAGGAAATTTCGATAGAAAGTGACGACGAGGTTACACAAACGGATCCAGAAGTCCAGGTGATCTCCGAGGAAGACATGGAAGGTAAGACGTACGATTTAAGGATTATCGTACGATGTTATTTTTTACTTTATTATCTCTTTCTTATATTAGTTTACTCTACAGGATCTTCAAAGAAGCCATCGAAGAGGGAGCAACAGTTGGAGGCTGCTAAGAGGGCATCTCAGAAGAAGAAAGAGATGGTTGGAGGTGAGCCTACGGCTAAACGGACGAGATCCGCGTCCGAACCTGTCAATTCATCGCATGAAGCCAAACGAAAGGCGGATGATGTGGTCGACGCTTCTCCGCTCAGGTCTGCTCCTCCTGAAGATCAATCGAAGGGAGTTAAGGCAACGAAGACCCTTGCTAATTTGTCGAAGAAGGGTGTTGATGAACCAGGATCTTCGACTCTAAACATAACCCTCCCTAAGGGTTTTCTAGAAGAGGACGTCCTGAGGGAAGAAGATATCTTTCCAGCCATCGAGCAATTTCTGCTACCTTCGCAAAGAGAGCAGTTTGCGAAGCAGAGGTTTGAGGAGATCGATGCTGCAGCCGTGGGTCTTTCTTTTTTGGTAAGTACCTCTATCGTACGATTAAAGCTTTTTCATTATCGTACGATTAATCTTTTATTTTTCTCAGGGTTTTCAGGCGAGCCTTGGTCTTCATTCTCGAATGGAGAACATAAAGAACGATATGCGCTCGAAGATGGCCAATGAGAGAGCGGCTTTGAAGGAAGCAGACAAGGCAAAGGAGAAGGTCTTCAAGGTCGCGTCTGAATTGGAGGCCAAGCAGGTCAAGATCGATGACTTGGAGGCTAAGCTCGAGGCTGCGGAGCACATGAGGACTAAGCAACGAGCTCGCATGAAGACTGTCCTTGATCGTGCGTCGAAGTTGGAGGAAGAACTGAAGAAGGTGCAGCTGGAGAAGGCATCGCGGGAGGAGGCCTTGTCGTCTGATATCCAGGATTTGAAGGATGAGGCAGCGTTAGTGAGGGTCGTGGCTCGTGCGGCCCTTATGCGTCGTGTGATTGCTGGCACTCTTACCGTCGGGATGGCCAAGGAAGAGGTGGAAGCATTTCGAGAACTTATGGGATCTGAGGATCTCCTCGATGCTGACGACCTCAAGGATCTGGATGAAGAAGGCGTAGAAAAGCCCGCTGAGGTTGCTGCGGTTGAGGAGGAGACTCCAAATGAAATGGTCTTTGAATCCAATCCTGCAACTTCAGTCAATGAAGATGTTCCTCTCTAGATCGTTGGATCCGCAGATGGTGCGGGTGCAGGGGGATCGGGCGATGATGTGGGGGCTGTAGGATCAGATGTTCCCCCTAGTACTTGATTGTAATCGTACGATGTTTTGTTTTAAGTACTTGTTATTTTGTTTAAGTACTTTTTGAATGAATGAATTATGTTTATCGTACGTATTGACTTGTGCTTTTTAGAATATAGAATTTAATTCTTTTTTAGAAACGTTTCTGTATTCTGTTAGTAGAATTTTTCGTGCGACTGGCGTTTTGACTTGCGCGCATGAGAATTATTCTTGCGTTTGAAGCAATGATCGTGCGTTATAAGCAATAAATATTTGTGTGATGCGAGCGATAATCTTGCGATACCTGCGATAAAAAATGGCTAAGGGGTGGCCGTTGGTTTGACCAACGGCGCTCCGACGCCCAAGTTAGTAATCGTTCGTAATAAAATAAGAAAAAATGAAAAGGGTTTAGAAGTAGTACCTCTTAAGATGTGTGGCATTCCAGCTACGTGGGATTTCCTTACCTTCGATAGTCGTAAGTTTATATGCACCATTTCCAATAACTTTGGAAATTAGGTAAGGTCCTTCCCATTTGATGGAAAGTTTCCCAGCGTTTAACTCTTGGGTATTTTGAAATACTTGTCGTAGGACATAATCTCCTACTTGAAAGATTTTAGCTTTTACTTTCTTGTTGAAATGTCGTTCGACCATGGCTTTTTGCAATGCCATTTTTTGTAATGCTTTCTCTCTGAGTTCTTCCAATGCATCCAGATCGTAATATAGGTCTATTGCATTTTGTTCCATCGTACGATGTCTCGCAATTGGAAGTTGAGATTCGATTGGTAATACTGTTTCGCATCCGTAAACAAGAGAAAATGGTGTTTGCCCTGTTGAAGTCTTTGGAGTCGTACGATTTGCCCATAAAACTGAAGGTAATTCTTCGACCCATTTCCCCTTTGCTTCCTTTAGTCTCTTACGAATCGAATTGATTATGACTTTGTTACTTGATTCGGCGAGACCATTGGATTGAGGGTATCTTGGAGTCGAAGTAATTAACCTGATTCCACGTTCATCGTAGAACTTACGAGTCTTTTCACTTATGAATTGTGAACCATTATCGCACATGATCTCCGATGGTACTCCAAACCTGTATATAATGTTAGTTTGAATAAAAGAAATAACTTCTTTATCTCTTACTTGCGAGAAAGCAGCGGCTTCAATCCATTTAGAAAAATAATCAGTAAGAACAAGTAAGAAAACTTTTTGTCCTGGAGCAGGAGGTAACTTTCCTACGATGTCCATTCCCCATCGCATGAATGGCCATGGGATTAAGACAGAGTGTAGGGGTTCAGAAGGTAAGTGTGACATACCTGAATGTCTTTGACAAGCGTCGCACTTTTGTACGTACCTTATAGCGTCTTCTCGAAGAGTAGGCCAATAATAACCTTGTCGTGAGATTCTATTAGCGAGACTTCATCCTCCGGAATGATTTCCACATTCTCCATCATGCATCTCTTGAAGAATTTGATTCATATGTTCCTTACTTGTTATGCATCGTAGGATTAGTCCGGATGTAGACTTACGATATAATTTTCCTTCGAAGATCGTATATCGCGAAGCTTTCGATCTAGTCTTTCTAGCTTCCATCTTGTCATCAGGAAGTCGATCGTATTTGAGATAATTCCATATATCGAGCGACCAATTGTAGACTTCTTCAATCATCTGCATTTTCTCTTTTGCTTCGATTGAGGATGTCATAAGATGAATTATTGGGATGCTATCTAAAGTTGGTTCATTAAATGCAGATCCATGTTAGCTAGAGCATCAGCTTGGATGTTCAGATCTCGTGGGATTTGCTCTATTGTGAACTTTTCAAATCGTGCGATACTTTCTTTAGAAATTTCGAGATATGTCATCATTTTCGAATCTTTTGCTTGAAAGTCGCCATTAATTTGATTCACCACCAGTAGTGAATCACTTCGTACGTGCACGCGTCGTGCCCCCGAGTTGTAAGCTATATCCAATCCAGCGATCAAGGCTTCGTACTCCGCTTCGTTGTTGGTAGCTTTAAATTCACACCTTATCGAGTACACCATATTCCCCCCGTGTGATGATTTCAAGACAACTCCTAATCCTGATCCTTTTATGTTGGAGGACCCATCGACGTGTAAGGTCCAAAGCTGGTTGTCTTGGATCATCACATTGTTGATTTCATCGTGCGATGGTTGCTCCATTCCTGGACTGAATTCTGCCACAAAATCTGCTAATGCCTGTGACTTTATCGCTGTTCTGGATTTGTATTTGAGATCGAATCCACTGAGATAGATACTCCATTTAGCTAATCGACCTGTAAGTTCAGGCTTACGAAGTACAATCTTGAGAGGATAGTTGGTTACGACAATTATATGATGTGACTCAAAATAATGCCTTAACTTTTTAGCTGCTGTCACGAGACCCGAGAGTAATTTCTCGATTGACGTATACCTGGTCTCGGCATTGAGAAAGGATTTACTTACATAGTAAATCGGGTGTTGTTGCTGATCATCCTCTCGTACGAGTACTGCGCTTACTGCATTTTTGCTGACAGCTAAATATAGTTGTAGGCTTTCACCTTCAAATGGTTTGGTCAACAGAGGAGGGGAAGCCATGTACTGCTTCAACTCTTGCAATGCTTTTTCGTGCGCTTCTGTCCAGCTAAAGCCTTGATTTTTACGTAACACATTGTAGAACAGGTGGCACTTATCGGACGATCTTGAAATGAATCTGTTTAATGCTGCTACTCGTCCGGTGAGTTTCTGTACTTCTTTTATATTTCTTGGAGATTGTATATCTACAATGGCTTTGATTTGTTCCGGACTTGCCTCTATCCCACGTTGAGTGACCATGTATCCAAGGAACTTCCCAACACGTAATCCGAAGGAGCATTTTGTTGGATTGAGCTTCATCTTGTATTGTCGTAGGATATCGAATGATTGCTTCAGATGATGTATATGATCGTGCGATCGTTCTAATTTTACTAGCATATCATCAATATAGACCTCCATCGTACGACCGAGGTGTTCCTTGAACATCATATTTACGAGCCTTTGGTACGTTGATCCTGCATTCTTGAGACCGAATGGCATCACCTTGTAGCAATATATTCCTTTATCCGTCATAAAAGCAGTCTTCTCTTGATCGTCCGTGTGCATCAGAATTTGGTTGTATCCGGAGTAAGCATCCATGAATGTAAGTAGTTCATGGCCTGCTGTTGCGTCTACCATTGCATCGATGTGGGGTAGTGGGAATGGATCTTTCGGACATGCTTTGTTTAGATCTATGAAGTCGATGCAAACTCGCCACTTCCCATTCTTCTTTTGTACGACGACTACGTTTGCTAACCAGTCTGGATATTTTACTTCTCTGATCTTCCCTGTTTTGAGCAAGTTATCGACTTCGTCATTAATCACCTTGTTGCGTTCTGGCGCAAACTTGCGTCGCTTTTGCCTTATGGGTTTAAAGGATGGATCCACGTTCAGCTTGTGCGATATGATGTCGGGATCAATTCCAACCATGTCTTCGTGTGACCATGCGAAGCAACCTGAATGTTCCTGCAAAAAAGATATTATTTTGCTTTTTATATCAGGGGTTAACGTTGCTCCCACGAAGACTTTTCGGTCAGGATGTTTGGGATCCAATACGACTTCTTCTAATTGAAGATCATCGTACGATCGTACTCCATCCTGGCTCTGTAATTGCTAGATATCCTGGGACTTTGCTTTCATCGTAATTTTGTAGCATTCACGGGCAATCTTCTTTTCGCTGATGATTTCTTATACACCCCAGGGAGATGGAAATTTGATCTTTTGATGGTAGGTTGATGGCACGGCCTTCATATCATGGATCCAAGGTCTTCCGAGTATCGCGTTGTATGCTGACGGGCAGCTATGACATTGAACTTGGTTTGCTTGTTGATTCCTTTAGCGAAGACTGGTAGCACTATTTCTCCGAGAGTGTTCGTCGCATCTCCATTGAATCCCACTAATGTGGTAGTTCGTCGTACGATGTTGGATCTGTCGATGCCCATGATCTTGAGAGTATCTGCGAATATGACATTTGCTGAACTTCCACCGTCGACCAATACTCTCTTGGTCAAACAGTTTCCTATAGTTAACTGTATGACTAGAGCATCATGGTGTTTTTGGTTAAGCCCCGAGAGATCATCTTGATCGAACGTCAGTTTTGCTGCGTCGAGTTCTCTTTCAGTTGTAGTCTTGGATTCTTCAGGGATAGGATATCCCTCGGGCCCTTCTCGTGCGTGCCGTTTTGCTGCGGAGTATGTCAAGCCACATACTTCTGATCCTCCAGTGATACAGTTGACCACTTTGGTATGGATTGGTGATGCTGGTCTTTTTGCTTCATCGTTGATAATGCCATTCAAATGTCCGTTCGATTTGAGATAAGCGATCTCTTTCTTCAGGCTGATGCACTCGTCCGTCGTGTGCCCGTGATCACCATGGAATTCGCACCACTTAGTCTGATCTTTATCTTTATTAGGATTCTCCGGTTTCTTTGGCCATCGTACGTTTGCATCGATCTTCCGTAGAGAATCCACCAATTCTTTGGATGTACCTGCAAAATTGTAAGTAGATAAATCGGGATATCTAATTTTACCTGTACCTTTGTTTGAACAAGCCTTGGACTCTTGTCGAGAGTTTCCAATTTTGTTCACTCTCTTTGGTTTTAAATCATGCTTCTGTGCGCCAAGGTTTTTCTTCTCGTTCGAGTGTTTTCGTCTGAAGATGGCATCATCTTCGATTCTCATGTAGGCCAATGTCCGAGCTCGTACGTCATCGAAATTCTCCGGTGGGTATTTTGTGAGATCCATGTATAGTTCCGAAGAACTATCCAGTTTATATGCTTCAATTGCGGTTTTTACGTCGCAATTCTTGACTTCGATCATTTCTGCATTAAACCTGTTAAAGTAATCAGATATTGTTTCTCCAGTTTTTTGCACGACGTAGTATAGGTCACTTGTTTGCTTTTCCATCTTGCGACTGCTTGCAAACTGCCGAGTGAATTGGTTTACCAATTCGGCGAACGATCCAATACTTTTTGGCTTTAAGTTGATAAGCCATTGCAATGCAGCTCCTGTAAGAGTGGATCCGAAACTTTTACACATGCATGCCTCCTGATATTGAGAAGGGATCGAAGCAGTCCACATAAGTTGCTTATACTGTGCGACGTGTTCCACCGGATCTGTTATCCCCGAGTACTTGGATGTAAAGGCGGGAATGTTGTATTTCTTCGGTATATCCATGAGAGCGATTTCATCAACGTAAGGTGAAGCTTGAAATCCCGTTTTGGGTTCGACTTCGACAGGTACTGCTGCACCAGGAAGTTTTGCAAGCAATGCGGGCATTGCTTTATTTTGTTCTTCTAACATCTTCAATCGTACGTCCATAAGATTATCCATATGAGTTATTCCAACAGCTTCTTGATTATTGGGTTGAATCGGGATATGGGTTATAGTAGTAGTTGCTGTTGGTATATGTGGTATTGGTTCTGGAATAGGATGGGAAGGTCGAGGTACACCATGAGGTTGAGCGAAGGTGAACATATGTTGATCAGGGGGTGGTCCTGATAGGAGAGGAGGAAAAATGGGTCGAGAGTTATTATTTTGAGGTGGACGTAGATTGTTTTGAGATGCTTGAGGCATTGGCGGTACTTGAGGTGCATGAGACATTTGTGGTGCTTGTGGCATTTGAGGTGCTTGTGGTGCTCTGAATTGATTGTGTTGGAAAAGAGGTGGTCTTGGGAGGTGCAATGGAATCGTAGGATTGGCTTGAGTAGTTTGTGGATTTAAAGCTTGTAATCGTGCGATTTCTCCATTGGCTTGCATGTTTTGATCAGCTAACTGTTGAATTTGTTGTTGAGCGGCTGCTAGTTGTTGTTGCAGAGTTGGTTGGAAGTTGTTATCCATAGTCCTACAATGAATACTCAAAAGAACTCGAAAAATTTGATTAGTAAGCAGACGCTTTATCAAACAAGATTTTCTCAGAACGGGGCCCCACGGTGGGCGCCAAATTGTTTTGGTAAAAAATTACACAATTAAATATCGTAAGATGTTGTGAGGCAAATCCGTCGACAGAAAGAAATCTAGTTCGATAAATCGTGCGATAAAATAAATAAAGAGACAACGCAATTGATGACGCAGGAAAAACCTCGAGGTCGAGGAAAAAACCTGCGGTCGACTAAAAGGGGATAGTCAACGCTGCACTAAATATCACCAATAAGGGGTGATGTCCTCGAGAATTACAGTGCCGATCGTACGATTACAATGAAATAGAACGCTATATCGAATGTAAAGTACAAACAATTATATGAAAATTGCAGAGAGAATTGTATATTCGTGTAGCTTTTCTTGTAATCAGATGTCTCTCAAATGATGATGTTGATCTTCTTTTATAGTTGATGAGAATGTAACCGATGTCCATAATTGTGTGTTTAATGCAACGGTCATAACTGAAGCTGGATTCTTGGTTGTAACTGACGTGCTTTTAATGAGGAGCGCATCTCGGTCTTTAATGGATGAATAACTGTCGATGTATGATCATTGTAATGGTGAAATCCATCTTACATAGCATAGTATTCAATTTCAGATTTCCTCAAGGGTGGACAATTGTTAGATATGATAATCAGCTTGCCTGCATCAAAGATATAAACTTCGTACGTTTATGTTAGATATCGTTAGTATAATCGTATGATGTACAATATATATTCGATGATTAGTTTTCTTCGTTCGAGGGCAGGATCATCTTTATTCCAGGACCTTATCTTAATACAGGATCGTTATCCTGAAAGATATCTTATGATTTAAGTCGATCGTCGTCTATCGTGCGATCGTAAATTTCTACCTAAACAGTATGTACTCAACTTATAAACTTTACCATTCTATGTATCGAACTTTCTAAAATTGTCATTGTATGTATTCAACTTTATCAAAACCTCAAGTTCGATACACTCTCGTGACAAGTAGAATACATTCAATGATAGGTTTTGATAAAGTTGGATACATACAATGGCAAGTCTAGCAAATTCGATACATACAATAATAAGTTTATAAGTTGAGTACATACAATAATAAAACGTGACAAGTTCGATACATACCTATGTAATTAACCCATCTAGAAAGTCTAGTGTAGTCACACAAGCTAGCTTTTCAAGCTGCTCCAATCACACAAACTTTTAAGGCATTAATGATTTGCACTTATTGATTTATAAACGATGTACCTTTAACTTCAAGAGTTTTATCTTAATGATTTATATGAACTATATAGATATAACCATATATATCTTGGAATTACTGTTTAAATTATTAACCAGTTATATTTTAAGTCATAGCAGGGTCATGTTGGGTTGCTGTTAAGACCGAAATAAACAATCAGAATATTAAAGTGGGTTAAAGTGATTAATTTATTTATCAGTTGATAATAATTAGATAAATCTTAAAAGATAATTAATATGATTAATTATATAAATTATAATGGATTGATAATAATTAAATAGCTTTTGGCTTGGGATCAAACCCCCCTAGGTACTAGTAGGTCCGCCCTGTTCCTTCCCTCTCCAAATCGCCAAACCCATTAAAGAATTGAAGTTTTGAGCGTTATTGATTGTTAGTTTTTGGTGATTTTAAGTGTGAGTCACTAAAGGGATTCATACAATTGGTCCTTGACATCCAAGAGACAAAGATTAGAGGTTTGATTTTTCTTTATGATTTCCAACAATCACAATTAACAAGTGTTTTTACTCTTTCTTTTGTAGTTAACTATCTAGAACATGTGTATCCTTATAGGTTTTCAATTTGATATTACCATAAGTTTAAAATATGCTTCCTTGCTTGTATGTGGTAATTACTTTGAATAAAAACCGAACAATATATTCTAGAACCGTACAATTATTGTTACTATTTACTTATAAGGTTGGATTCATATATTCTAGAACCGTACAACACTGAAACTTTCAACAAAACATTGTGAACGTTCAAAACATTCACAGAGAAAACACCGTGAAGCATTACATTCACAATGTTTTGTTGTGAAAGTTTAGTGTTACTTCTTTTTATCTCACGGTTTTCACAAAACTAGTCTAGTCTCACATATAGTACATTCATACAAAATATTCTCATTTTGTTTCATATTTGTTACAATTGAAGGTTAAAATTTCATTTACTTGGCATGTGATATTAATTATGTTGAAACATGTCATTCGGTAATTGTTAGAAACAAAATCATTGCTCTCTTACATTCCCATGTACCTCACAAGTTAATTGCTAGAACAACATCAATTATTTCATGTCCACGTAAGAAACATGCGTGAACGTAAGAGACACGTATCATAGACTATGCATTTAGTTTCGCTGACAAACTGTCACTGACAAGTCTTAAAATCCCTGGCTCTACTTTCAACATCACTTGCATCACAATGAAACATTTCTTCAATTTGAACACGTAAAATACTACGTCACAAAAATTTGTTCATTCCCTTTTGATCACGTAAACAAGTGTGAACTTTAAGTAATGCATCGCTAAGATGCAGTGGTTTCCTATAATATCTGATTCAACTATATGCGAACACAAACATAATGAACTTGGTTCAAGATCAGACACCATAGTTACCAAATAAACAATCATCATTATCTCCCTTCATCTCCCCTTTAAAGTAAATACTAAATACAATTAGCATATTAATAAGTGGTAAAAAAGAATATATCTTATTTGTTACCTATACTAAGTAAGTTTATGAAAAGAGGATTTGCTAACAAGTAACGACTCACTTTAGTAGTCATGAGTTAACGTTACTATTGAATTTGATCGGTGTATATAGATAGCTGATGAAGCTGACGTAGTAGGAATATGTAACACCGTATTCTCAAAAACCCAAAATAAAATAAAATTTTAAAAGGAAAAACTTTAATTGCTACAAACCACTTTAATTGTCAAAAAGAATCATAATTTTAAGTAAAATTTATCTCAACCGTTTAACAACCCAACTGTTCATAATATAAAACCATAACTTGAGCGGAATAAAAATCTAGTTTTATCGACATCTCAAAGGGAATGGTCGGAAGTGTCGCCAACAACGGAGTCAAGCCAGAGCCTTGCCCTTATCCACACCAGAATTAGCACCTGAGGGTCTAGTTTTATCGAAATCTCAAAGGGTACTACATCGAGTCTGTTCGCTGAAGGTCCATACTGCTAAGCATGGTTCATAAATGATATTAGCGATAGCTTGTCACTGACTCCTTTCAGTGACAGCGATAGCTGATAACTGCTAATGTATTCTCTGAAGACAAATAGTCATGTTACTAGGAAAACCATCAGCACCATCTATTGATGTAAGATGATGATAGAGTCAGCGATGTTAATGATTTGAAGTTGAAATCAGTGACAGCTAGCTGACTACTCATACATGACGTTCGATAAAGACAAGTCACAATGCCTCCCTGATCCTTCCCAAGGATCAGTGATTCTAAGGCCTGATCAGTGACTTGTACTTTAAGAATACCAGATTTGTCTTCTTCTCTTATATGCACAAAAGGATTTGATTTGCCTTTCTGACAAAAGTACAAAAGGGATGTCTCTTTACTGTTCCCTCCTTACTTGTCAACCATAAGGCAACTATTTACCATAGGCCATGACCCTACCAAGCATGGGTAATATTTTATGGTACAATAGTATACCAAACCCAATCTTTACATGACAAGTGTAAAGTTGGGTATGGCATGCATTTAATGCATGGGGGTATTGATATGAACATAGTGTGTTCTTCAAACACGAACCTTTGGTCCACCTTCTATACCCCTATCCTTTCTTCTTTCTATCTTCTATCTTCTAATTCTTGCTTAGTGCATAAGCAAAGATTGTGTGTCTAAATACTTAAAGATTGTTTTGGATCTTGACAAAGTCTTGTTCCTTTTCAACAAACAATCTACTTCAGTTTGACACAAAGGCTCCATAGGAGTCATGATCTGAATTAAGTGGAAGAAACAGTGTTGATTGTATTCAACCCCCCCTTCTACAATACAATCTATCTTATTGGCCATCAAAAGAGGACCAACAAGTGGTATCAGAGCGGTTAGAAACCTCTTTCTTCTTCCTAACCGTTCACAAAAGAAACATAGTTTCCAGATCCACCCTATGGCTAATCCTCCAAAAGACACATATTTTGAATCTGGTTCTCTGGCAAAGCCACCCAGATTCAATACTGATAACTTCCCTCTATGGATGTCAAGAATGGAACTATTTCTCTCTGATTCCGATCCTCAAATCCCCTACTTCTTAGAACATCACCATATGTTCCCATTTCTATAGTACCAATTGTTGCTGCTACTTCCACCACTCCCGCTGCTCCTGAAAGAACATTTGTTAAGCAAGTGTCCAACTGGACAGACGAAGATAAGCGCCTGGTGAATGTTGACACCAAGGCAAGATCTCTGATAGCCATGTCTCTTCTTGATGAAGTATTTCACTCCATCAGTAAGCTTAAGACAACTAAAGAGATATGGGATACTCTTTGTATCCAATACGAGGGTGTTGATGCTCTCATGAAATCTAGAAAGATTCACCTCATACGTCTGTATGAGAAGTTCATCGCTGCTAAAGGTGAAACTTTGCCCCTGACCCATCAGAGGTTTAACTACCTTCTGATCGATCTGAAGACCTACGGTATTGTTTACTCTAACGCGCAGGTAATCACCAAATTCATAGAGGCCCTCCCTGAATATTGGGAAACTTACACCATGTGTCTGAAAATCTTCAAGGACATTAAGGCTATAACTCTTAGTGAGTTATATGGTATGATGCTCAACCATGAGCAAACCAAGTCTCTGAAGAGGAATCTCATCAGAGACACCAAGGATGCTACGAAAGGTACATCTCTTTCCCTAATTTCTGATGCTTCTCAATCCTCTCAAACTCCTGTCTCAACAGTTACTATCACTGAGATAGATGACTCTGACTCTGATCTTGTCTCTGATAATGAGACAGATTTCAACGAGTCCCTTGCCCTTCTCTCTAAGCATTTCAAAAATTTGGCAGAAAAGAAAATTTCCGTAAGCCCAAGCAACTTTCTCTCACTAACAAGCCTGACACCCCCTCTGGTGATAAGGCTACCTCTACCTGTTTCAAATGTCAGGGCAAAGGACACTTTGCCACTGAGTGTAGGTACAAGAAGAATCAGTTCGCTGAATCTTCTACCCCAGCTTACAAGGACGGAAAGTACCAGAAGCTGAAGTTCAAGTACCGAAAGCTGAAATACCAGCGAAAAGGCAAATGTCTAATCGCTGAAAGAAAAGGCTGGGATGAATCTTCTGATGAATCCTCTGATGAAGAGGATACCAGCGAGGTGACATGTCTGATGGCCATCGCTGAAGAAACCGAGCCTGCTCTTATGGCATAGCTCGAAGACATCCCTGAAGAAGGAGTCACTGCTACTTCTGCCTCAACCTCTGATCTTCCTCAGGTATCTACTCCATCTCCTTCTGATGCTATGACAGCGATGGATGCTCTAACCATCGATCTGTTCAATACCTTAAATGGCAAGTCCTCTGCTGAAAAGGTCAACTTTGACCTTAGGACTGAGCTCAAAGAGTGTCATGAGAAACTAAAAGAGCTCGCTGTTTATGAGGCTAGTTACAAAGACCAAGTTCATGCAAACCAAGTTCTTTGCATTGCACGAGAACAGGCCATCGCTGATAAAGAAAAAGCTCTTGCTGAGCTACTTTCAGAGAAGGTCACTGTTAAGAGCTGGGATGATGCCTCTGAAAAGGTGGATGAAATTACCTCCACCCAGCGTCACCCTATGAACAGAACCTGCTTAGGTTTTGTTAAAGGAAAACAACATGCTATAGATAAATCTGATAAATCTACTTTAAAATTTGGCATGTTTGTTACTTCTGACTCTAACCCTCAGAGTTCTTCTCCTATCTCCAAAAATGAGGCTGCTACTCCTGATCAGCCTCCTAAGAACTATAATGGCAAGAACCTTCCAATCTATCCTCTCAAACCTATAATTCAAAACCACAAGACGTCTAAAGTCTTAGGTGGTGGTCCTACATGATCTGGGGCTAAGAAATCTGCTCAAAGCCCCACTCACAGAATCAAGGTTGACTTAATAACCAAATCTCAGGAGAAGACTCCCATTCCTCCTCAGACCAAAGATATAGGCATTATTGGACCTGAACCAGCTGACCAAAAGCTTAAAAAATCTAAGGGTTCCTCTAAATCTAAGACCTATAGAAATTGCTATCACTGTGGTCAAAATGACCATATCGCTAGCAAGTGTCCTCATGCTACCAAGGCTGAAAAAGTAGCCAAGGTAAAGAAAGGTCCTAAGGCAAATAAGTCTGCCAAAGCAAAATAAACCTTTACTCACTGAGACTGTCACCATCCCTGACCCTGTCAAAACTGAAACTTCAGTTAAGACAGAAGATGTTGCCTCAACTCCTACTGCTCCTATATTCTCTGAGGCCACTGAATATTGAGTCATCTATGTCTCTGATGACTCTTCCTTCTTCGCTGACCTTGACGGACCCAACTTCGTGTGGGTTCCCAAGACCAATTAACTCTTCCTTCTCTTACAGGAAAAGGGCATCTGGTACCTTGACAGCGGATGCTCCAAACACATGACTGGAAACAAACATGTTCTAGTCGACTTCAAGGAAGAAGCTGTCCCTTCAGTCAAATTCGGTGGCGAAGGAAGAGGTATCACTCGTGGTTATGGTACCTTAACCAACGGAAAGACTACCTTTCGGAGGGTATCTTACGTTGAAGGACTGACTCACAATCTGCTGAGTATTAGTCAGCTTTGTGATAAAGATCACAAGGTCTCTTTCTCCAATAAAAGCTGCCAAGTGAAGAACAAGCACAAGAAAGTCATTCTCAGAGGACAAAGATCCCATGATGTCTACGTCATCAACATGGACACGTCCACTGAAAATGTGTGTTTCATGTCCAGGGCCTCTTCTGAAATCAACTGGCTCTGGCACAAACGTCTTTCCCACCTGAATTTCAAGACCATCAACCAGCTCTCTATCAGCAACTTGGTGAAAGGTCTCCCTGAAAACAGCTTTGCAAAGTAATCCCTTTGTGCTGCTTGTGAAAAAAGGAAGCAGACTAGAGCTTCCTTTAAATCCAAGCAAGTTTCTACCATCAACTCTCCACTCCATTTGTTGCACATGGACCTCTTTGGACCTATCAATATTCAGTCTATGGGTGGAAAGCGATTCACTTTTGTGATAGTGGATGAGTACTCCAGATACACCTGGGTGTTCTTCCTTAGAACCAAGAGTGAAACCCCTCAACTGATCATTTTCTTCATTCTTCAGATGGAGAAGTATAATCAGATCACTGTTCGTTCTCTAAGAAGTGCTCATGGAACTTAATTCAAAAATAGTGTCCTGGATGAATTCCTTGCCAGCAAGGGAATCTCTCAGAACTTCTCTTCCGTTCGGACTCCTCAACAAAACGGGGTCGTTTAACGAAGAAATCGCACGCTGATAGAAGCTGCAAGATCAATGCTGATTGAAGCCCATCTTCCTATTCAATTCTGGGCTGAGGTTGTCAACAATACCTGTTACACGCAGAACAGGTCACCGATTGTGAAAGGTTCAAGAAGACAACCTATGAACTTATCAGAGGAAGGAAACCGAACATCGAGTACTTCCACATCTTTGGTTGTAATTGTTATATCAAGAACGACCGAGATGCTCTGTGAAAGTTCGAAAGCTGATGATGGTTTCTTAGTTGGATACTCCACTATATCCAAAGCCTATCGTGTCTTCAACAAACGAAGGCAAACCATTGAAAAAACCATTCACGTCAAGTTTGATGAATCTAATCCCTTCTCTTCTTCCTCACTTTCTGATAATCATGATGTAGATCAATGGGCTAACACTTAATTTCAGGTTCCTGAAAATGAATCCCCTGATACTAACATCCCTGCTGCAGGAACACCATCTCCAATCCCTGATGGATTTGAAGAAATTCCTGAGATTCCTCAGTATCCTATAGTTTATTCTGCTATTCCCATATCTCAAGTTGCCCCACAACTTCTCAGGAGGACCCTCCTCAACTTGATCCAGTCGCCGAAGAATCATCTTCTACAGTCGCTGCTGAACCTCTTCAGGCTGTCCCTCAGCCGCCTGCTCTAAGATGGATTAGAGATCATCCTATTGATCAAGTCCTAGGTAATCCATCTATTGGTGTAAGAACTCGACATCAGGCTAGTAATCACTGTCTCTTTGTCTGTTTCTTATCTGAAAATGAGCCTTATAAAGTAGAAGAAGCACTCGCTGATCCATTCTGGGTTTCAGCGATGCAAGAAGAACTCGCTGAGTTCGAAAGAAACCTTGTCTGGACCCTTGTTCACAAGCCATCCAAGAAGACCATCATTGGTCTGAAATGGGTTTTTAGAAATAAACTTGATGAAAATGGCATTGTGATTCGCAATAAGGCTCGTCTTGTTGCACAAGGATATAGACAAGAAGAGGGGATAGATTATGATGAAACTTTTGCCCCTGTGGCTAGATTAGAAGCCATTAGACTCTTTCTTGCTAATGCGGCTCATATGAAATTTCAAGTGTTTCAGATGGATGTCAAGAGTGCGTTCCTCAATGGGAAACTCACTGAAGAAGTCTATGTTGCTCAACCTCCAGGCTTCACTGATCCAAAACATCCTAATCATGTTTACAAGTTAAACAAGGCTCTGTATGGATTAAAGCAGGCTCCTAGAGCCTAGTATGAAACCTTATCTACTTATCTCATCAAAGAAGGTTTCACTCGTGGAAAGATCAACAGCATGCTGTTTGTCAAATCTTACAAGGATCATGTTTTCCTTGCCCAAATTTATGTTGATGACATCATCTTTGGGTCCATGAAAGCCAAACTTTGTAAAAAGTTTGAAGCACTCATGCAGGCTGAATACAAGATGCCAATGATGGGTGAACTAACCTACTTCTTAGGTCTTCAAGTTAAGCAATCTGAAAAGGGTATTTTCATCTCCCAAGGTAAGTATGTTCGTGAAATGCTTGCTAAATTTGAACTTACTACTTGCTCTGCAATGAAAACACCAATGGCACCTCCTCTAAAACTCGACAAGGATTCCGAAGGGAAATCTGTTGATGTTACTCTCTACAGAGGAATGATCGGCTCACTACTGTATCTTACAGCGAGCTGACCTGATATCATGTATGCCACCTGTCTTTGCACACGATATCAAGCTGATCCTAAGAAGTCCCACATGAAGGCTGTAAAGCGCATCTTCAGGTATCTGAAGGGGACCCCCAACCTTGGTCTCTGGTACCCTAGGGACTCAGGGTTCGATCTAACTGCTTTTTCAGATAGTGACTTTGCAGGTTGTATAATAGATCGAAAGAGCACCACGGGTGGCTGTCAGCTACTTGGTGGTAAGTTGGTAAGTTGGACAAGCAAGAAGCAAAATTCTGTGTCCACTTCAACCGCTGAAGCAGAGTACGTCGCTGCTGGTAGCTGCTGCGCTCAAGTCCTTTGGATACGAAATCAACTTCTGGACTATGGGTTTAAGCTATCAAAGATACCCATCTACCGCGACAACACCTCAGCGATCGACATCGCCAACAATCCTGTCCTTCACTCGAAGATAAAGCACATTGAGATCCGATATCACTTTATCAGAGATCATGTGATGAATGGCGATGTTGAACTTCATTTCGTTCCCACTGAATTTCAACTCGCTGACCTCTTCACTAAACTGCTGGATGAGAAACGATTCAACCAACTCATCAGCGAGCTAGGAATGCTAAACCCCGATGTCTAATCTTCAGCATACTGCATTACTAGATTTTCTCTGTACATACTCTATGTATTTTCTTTTCCAGTGTACTGTATTTTTCTTCTTAATGAAATGAATTGATCTCCCTGATCATCTTTAAGTCACTGATGATTCTATCTTCTGCTGAGATACTGCATCTACTGCATATGTTAGTGATCTCACCTACCTTAACACACTCTATGTGATAAGAAGACTTTTTCCATCTGTTGATAACCTTTCACATTCCTATGTTTAAGGATACTCATCAAAATGGATAAGGTCTGTTTGAATCAACTTATCTTCTACCAACTCTATCTAGTTGATTTGACTTTTTGGCACCATACGTTACTTCCCAACGTATGTCAGGCGCGTGACTGTAAATGAAAAGACACTTTCGGGGGCGTGAAAGCAAAACGGTTACATTTTTACGGCGAGTTTTAATTAACAACCATAATTACTTCTTGTAACTTGCTCCACGTCCCATCGTCTTTTGAGCGCCAAAATCGCACCTTCCGGTATCCTTCTCCTCTATATAATCCATGCTTGGATTACTTTCTTCTTCACACTTACCATTTTTTCTCTATCTCTCTAAGATTTGCACTATACAATGCATTCAAATCTTCTCTCTTCCTTAGAAGATCTTCTTCCACGACTGGTAAGTCACAAACCTTAATCAAAGGTTGTTTTTCTCACTTGCAAATTTCAAAAAAAAAACCACTTTTCTGGTTCATCTTTTTCTTCAAGCATAAGATCTTAAAACATTAAAAGACTTATCTTATCTTTACTTATTTGTTTTATGCCCATGATCTCTTTTTCTTTTGCAGAATATCTCCTTTACTCAAATTTCTGCAGCCATGCTCTACGCCCTTCTGGAAAACATCTCGGGTAGACCAAGGAAGAAGGATCATGCCTCCCATCTACAGCACCAGGTGCTATATCTGAGGGGGAGAAATCTTGTAGGATACCTTCTTCTAAAAGGGATCTTTCCCTTCTCTCCACCCACCTCTTGCAGGATACCTTCTTCTAATGAAGGAGGTTCCTTTCTCCACTCCATCCTCCTCTCCGTACTGGCCTGTCTCCTCGGTTCTTCAAATATAGAACCTAAGTCTCAGGAGGAGATAGGATATCAGCTAATGGGGAGAAAGTGGATGTGCACCTGCTGAGGGGGGAAACATCAGCGATCAGAAACTCAAAAGGGTGATGATTGCTGGTGTTTCATTCTTTAGAGGCTGATCCGCTCATCATTCAGGATCTGTATTCAACACAGATGAAAATGTCTCCTGGTTGAACGCCTCTCGCCCATTCATCGTCTGGATGGATGCCTCTTTTACATCTGTCAGCGGAGTTCTCGACTTTGCTTCCAGTGACTAGCTGAGAAAGAGAAGACGATGAAGAAGAAAACATGGATCACTGCTTGGTTAAAGAAGAACCTCTAGACTAGTTTGATCCGTATAGACTAGTTTGATCTATGTAATTGTTTGTTGTTTCTTTCAGTGACTTGTAATCTTATTTCTTTCTGTATTGTAATTCTTACTCTGAAATGAAATGAAATAGAAGTGTTTCTCTATCCCTGATACTCATCACTGAAAAAGATCTTTCTTCTAACAGTTAAATAGAACAAGTACCTTTAACATGTTTTATTTCCTAACTGTTGATTCTAGACTTAGAATGATTTCTATGTTAATAGAAAAAGACAACCTCCCTGTTGTCTTATCATTAATATTTAGGGGGAGATTGTTGATCCAGTCTTCCTAAGACTTTATGAAATATCAATGATCCTTTATCTTTCATCCAAGAATACTTAGCAAAATAAAGATTCTTAGCGAACTACAACGAGTCTGTTCGCTGAAGGTCCATACTGCTAAGCATGGTTCATAAATGATATCAGCGATAGCTTGTCACTGACTCCTTTCAGTGACAGTGATAGCTGATAACTGCTAATGTATTCTCTGAAGACAAATAGTCATGTCACTAGGAAAACCATCAGCACCATCTATTGATGTAAGCTGATGATAGAGTTAGCGATGCTAATGATCTGAAGTTGAAATCAGTGACAGCTAGCTGACTACTCATACATGACGTTCGATAAAGACAAGTCACAGTGCCTCCCTGATCCTTCCCAAGGATCAGCGATTCTAAGGCCTGATCAGTGACTTGTACTTTAAGAATACCGGATTTGGCTTCTTGTCTTATATGCACAAAAAGGATTTGATTTGCCTTTTTGGCAAAAGTACAAAAGGGATGTCTCTTTACTGTTCCCTCCTTACTTGTCAACCATAAGGAAACTATTTACCATAGGCCATGACCCTACCAAGCATGGGTAATATTTTATGGTACAATAGTACACCAAACCCAATCTTTACATGACAAGTGTAAAGTTGGGTATGGCATGTATTTAATGCATGGGGGTATAAATATGAACATAGTGTGTTCTTCAAACACGAACCTTTGGTCTATCTTCTATACCCCTATCCTTTCTTCTTTCTATCTTTTATCTTCTAATTCTTGCTTAGTGCATAAGCAAAGACTATGTGTCTAAATACTTAAAGATTGTTTTGGATCTTGACAAAGTCTTGATCCTTTTCAACAAACAATCTACTTCAGTTTCACACAAAGGCTCCATAGGAGTCGTGATCTGAATTAAGTGGAAGAAACAGTGTTGATTGTATTCAACCCCCACTTCTACAATACAATCTATCTTATTGGCCATCAAAAGAGGACCAACAACCTCTCTCTCTTTTTCTCTCTTTGAATTGACAACTGGCAAAGCAAGGCTCCCTAAGCCTTTAAATAAAATGGGCCAAGCCCAAAATCTCCACCCACTAGCCCAACATAACAACGGTCCAACTGTTTAGTCTAGGCCCATAATAATTACTAGACTTAAATAAATTAAACATTTAAACAATAATAATTGAAACAAAAACGGGGTGTTACAACTCTCCCCCACTTACAAGGATTTCTTCCCCGAAATCAATCTGCAAAAAGCTCCAGGTACTTCTCCCGCATCTTCGTTTCTGGCTCCCAAGTCCACTCGGAACCCTTCTGATGCTGCCACTGAACCTTCACAGTCCCT
This sequence comes from Centaurea solstitialis, assembly GCA_030169165.1. Lineage (NCBI taxonomy): Eukaryota > Viridiplantae > Streptophyta > Magnoliopsida > Asterales > Asteraceae > Centaurea > Centaurea solstitialis. The sequence continues at coordinate 21,848,138 of CM058044.1, read as the reverse complement.
ATCTCTTTGTTCCGCAACCTTTTCACCTTTCGCTCCAACACCGCAACCGGTCTGTCCACGTAATTCAGGCTCTCAACCACCTGAATATCATCCAAAGATACGTGCGATGTCTCGTCGGCTAGACACTTATGCAACTGAGACACGTGGTACGTGTTAAGGATCTGATTCAAGATTTCAGGTAGCTCCTAACGGTAAGCCACCTTGTTGGTCCCTATGGGATGGCCAATAAGTATGTTTGTATGTTTGTAATAAATTGTATTGTAGAAGGGGGGGGGGATTGAATACAATCAACATAGTTTCTTCTACTTAATTTAATCTATGACTTCTATGAAGTCTTTGTATAGATTAAAGATCAAGACTATGTCAAGATCTAAAATAATCTTAGTATTTAGACACCTAGCCTTTGCTTAGGTACAAAGCAAGTATAGAAGTAGTAAGAAAGAACTTAGAAGAAATAAGGAAAGAGGAAATGATTTGGGGTATAGAATGTTGGGTCTGAATAAATGTTGCAGAGTTACTACTGAAGGGTTACTGCTGCTGGCTTTTGATCATTACCACTGAAGGAGATTTTGGAGTTACCACTGCTAATGTAAAGGTTACCACTGCTGAATCAAGTTACCACTGCTAGAACAGAATTACTGCTGCTGCTGAAGATTACCACTGATTCTGTTTATCACTGCTGGGAGAGTCAAGATAAGGAAACAATTCTGTTGATGAAGATATGGGATAGATACGGTTCTTTTGGAGATTATCTTGTAGATTTACTTTCCTTATGTTAATCTTTTAACTCGTATATATAGCTGATAGGTTTTAGATGTTAAATATAACGAGTTCATTAAGTTTTCTGTATTAGATTTTGAAGCATCAAGATTATTCTTGAATCCCTACAATAGAGAAGTATTGTACGTCTGGTTTGAGTCTGTTTAAGTCAGATTGGGGCTTTGGTTTGTAATCGTTAAACTTGTGATCAATACACAGTTGTTTACAATTTCATTGTTAATTCATTCAAAGTGTTATTCTGCAAACTTCTTTGAATTGTTTTTCTGATTCTTGTCATTGATTCGATCCTCTCAAGTGGTATCAGAGCTTGTTTTATTTAGAAAATCAATTAACAATGGATACTCAGGAAACTGTTTTGGTCTCAAAAGTCCCCATGCTCATACCCAATGAGTTTGACATGTGAAAAATCAGGATCCGTCAATACATGCTTCTCACAGACTATGGAATGTGGGAGGTTGTTGAAAACGGACCTGGTACTGATGAAGAAGTTGCGGAAGGAGGTGAAAGACCTCATCCAGATCTGATGCAGACAGAAAAAGAAGGAAAACTGAGATGAAGGCTCTAAGTACTCTGTTGTTGGCTATTCCGAATGAATACCAACATCAATTTAGTAGCTGTACTGATGCTAAAAGCCTCTAGACTGCTCTAGAGAAGAGGTTCTCTGGAACCAAGAGTACAAAGAGAAACCAGAAGGCCATTCTGAAGCAACAATATGAGAACTTCACATCTCTGAAGAACGAGTCCATGACTCAAACTTTTGATAGATTTAACAAGCTGATTGGAGAACTGGCTACTGTGGATGTGAAGATGAACAAACATGATGTGAATAGAAAATTCCTCAGATCTCTTGGAAAGGAATGGACTATTTACGCTGTCTCATTCAAACAAGGGGATGATCTTGAAGACAAGGAACTTGAAGATCTCTACAATGATCTAAGGATCTTTGAAGCTGAAGTGGAGGCTAAGAAAAGGCCTATTGGATACTCTCACAATGCTGCTCTTCTTTCTTCTGAAAACCCTAGCTCTTTCAATACTACTGCTTTTACTAATACCACTGCTTCTTATAATAATACTACTGCTAATGAAAATATCTCTAATAAGAACTCTTGTACATCTCAAGACTCCAATGATGATACTATTCTGGAAGCCTTCTTAGCAAGCCATGTCAAATCATCATTGATCAATGATGATTTGGATCAGATCAATGCTGATGATCTTGAAGAGATGGATATCAAGTGGCAGATGGCCATGCCCACTCTGAGAATGAAGAGGTTTATAAGAAGAACTGGAAGAAACAACTTTGATGTCAAGAGAGGAGATAAAGCTGGATTTGACAAATCAAAGGTCAGGTGTTACAAGTGCATTGAATCAGGGCACTTTGCTAGAGAGTGCAAGGGAGGATCCACAAATCATCGAAACCCTGGAAGTGGTTCTTCACAAGCCTCTAGATTCAACAACAGAGGAAACAACCCTAGTTCATCTCAAGCACTAGTTTCACAAGAAGGACAAGGCTTTGATTGGAGTGATCATGCAGAAGAAGTTGTTCAGAATCAAGCACTCATGGCTGAGATCAAAGAAACTGAAATCCCATCTGAGGTAACTTCTAAACTTTGTTCAAGTTCTTGTTTGGAAACTGTGAAGAAGTACAGGGATCATAATCAGACCATGAGTGACAGTATTAGGAAGATGGAGAGAGAGAGAGGAGAGAATATGGTAAAATCATTGAAAATCTGGAAGATCAAATCAAGGCTTACAAAGCCAATGAACTCCAGTTTGAATATGATCACAATTACTGGAAGTGGGAAAAGAAAGAGTATGAGAGAAAGTTGTCCAAGGTTAGGGAGGAGTTGGATTGTGTTAGGAAAGAATTGACTACTACTGAGGATGACCTAGAAAAGTTTTCCAAGTCATCTAAAGCTTTAGAGTCCATCATAAAAGAACAAGTCCATGATGACTTGAAGAGGGGAATAGGGTACAAAAATACCCCTCCGCCCTATAACCAGAATTACATTCCTCCTACCACTGATTTGCTTGATAGGATGGATAGAGGAGAATTGAAAGAAGGATTAGATAGAGTAGATCCAGTGGACACCGAGGAGGAATCTGATGAGAAGAGCACCACATAGACCATTACTAATGATAACCACATTCTCACTAATGAGAAATGTGGTATGCCATTTGTTCCTAGCAAACAGGTAGAGACATCTAGGAAAGACAAGGGAAAAGAAGTGATGTATTCAAAGAAGGAAAAAGGGAAAAAGGCTGAGACCAATAGAAAAGAGAGTAGGAAGGACCACTTCACTCAGAGGACTGTAGTTAATCCTGGTACTTCCTCACAGTCTCAAAACAAAAATCATACAAGAGGGAACAAAAGAAACTGGAACAATCAATGGGCATAATATCATGGTGTTGATCTAAACAAAATAAACAGACCAAAACCATGCTTTATCTGTTGTAAGCTCAATCATCTAGCAAGAGACTGCTACTTCAATCCAATTAATCAAAGAAACAGTTTTCAAAGATCAACAGGTGATTGGATTGAAGGGTGTCAAACTAGAAGATTTGAGCCTGCACACAAGAGAGTTGTTCCTAATAAAAACAGGCCTATTCAACCTAAAAGAAAAGTTCAAAAGAAAAAGGTTGAAAAGAAGTCTGTCAAGATGGTTACAAAATGGGTACCAAAAGCATCAGCAAGTAATACTGCTGCTTCTGAAAGCAGTGGCAATGACTGCAGCAGTGTAGAAGTGAATACTGCTGCTAGCAATAGCAGCAGTAGTAACGACAACACTCCTAAAGTTAATACCACTGCAGGACCATTGAAGAGAAAACCCATTATTGTAACCAAGTATTCTAGTCATGAGATTCCTAACAAAGATTATCTTTTGAAACTTAACAGATTGGCAGAGTTCAATTATGTTAATGAGAAAGGTGAAACCAAGACCATATTGGCTTGGGTTCCCTCAAGACACTAACTTTTTCATTGTATGTGCAGAGCAACCAAGGAAGAAGGAGCAGTCTTTAGCATGTGGATAGTGGTTGCTCTAGGCACATGACAGGTATCATGTCCCTAATTGAAGACTTTAAAAGGTTTGAAGGTGGACATGTTGCCTTTGGGGATAATCCAACAGGAGGTAAGATAAGTGGAAAAGGTAAAGTATCAAAAGGTAAGATGACCTTTGATGATGTGTACTATGTGGAGCAGTTGAAATACAATTTGATGAGTGTATCACAAGTGTGTGACAAAAAGTTTGGTGTATTTTTCACTGATACTGAATGTCTCATACTTGCTCCAGGTTTTAAGATAGATGAGAGTCAGGCAATGCTTAGGACTCCTAGGAAAGATAATGTTTACTATTTGGACATTGAGGATGCTTCATCCTTATCATCTTTAAACTGTTTACTTTCAAAAGCATATGTGAGGGAATCATCACTGTGGCATAGGAGGATGTGTCACATGAATTTTAAAAACATGAATTTACTTGTCAAAAACAACCTTGTAGGAGGTTTGCCTGCAAAGGAGTTTACATGTGATGATCATTGTGTAGCCTGCCTCAAAGGTAAGCAACATAAATCTTCTCACAAGTCTAAAGAGGTAAACACTATCTCATCTCCTTTACAATTATTGCATATGGATCTTTTTGGTCCTACCAATGTGATGGGTATAGGCAAGAAATCCTATTGTCTTGTGATAGTTGATGATTACTCTAGATTCACTTGGGTTTACTTTCTAAGAACAAAGAATGAGACAAGTGGACTGATCAAACCCTTTGTGATTAGAATGGAAAACAAGACAAATCTAAGAGTGAAAGTCATTAGATCAGACAATGGCACTGAGTTTAAGAAAGCTGATCTAAACAGTTTTTGTGAGGAAAAAGGTATTGAGAGACAATACAGTGCTCCTAGAACTCCTCAACAGAATGGTGTAGCTGAGAGGAGAAATATGACACTAATTGAGGCTGCAAGAACTATGTTGGCTGATTCCAAACTTCCAATTACTTTCTGGGCAGAAGCAGTTAACACTGCCTGCTATGTTCAAAACAGAGTTCTTATAGTCAAATCAAAAGGCAAGACACCCTATGAACTTTTTGAGAAAAAGAAACCATACATAGGATTTTTAAAACCATTTGGGTGTCCTTGCACAATTCTTGATACCAAAACTCCCTTAGGCAAGTCTGACAGTAAATCTGACGATGGATTTGTTGTAGGATATTCTTCTCAAAGAAAAGCTCTTAGAGTGTTCAATAACTCTACCAGAATCATTGAAGAAAGTGACAATGTCAAATGCAATGAGAACACTCCTAACATACCTGGAAGTGGTCCCAATTGGCTGTTTGACATTGATTCACTAACTAACTCTCTGAATATGAGCAGTGCAGTGATTACAGGTTCAGGTACGGAACTGATCCCGGAAACAAGTCCTCCATTTTTCATGTTTCCCATGCCAATTGCAGATCCTAATGATTTCTATACCACTGATGAGGTAGAATCTGAGCAGCAAAAGGAAGTTGAGAATGTAGAGAAGAATGATGATCAGCAAACTGAGGAAGCTTCCCTATCTGATAACATTGAAGGCATAACCTCTACAGATGGGGAACCTCAATGCGATCAAGAATCAGAGGTGAATGATTCAAATTTAGGGGTGGATTTGCCAGAGGAACCCCTGCACCTTACAAGAACTCAGAAGAATCATCCATCTTCATTAGTGATAGGAGATATTCAGTCTCCTATGATCACCAGGAAGCAAAGCAGAGCGTTAACAGATCCACACTCTGGCATGATTTCTGTTTTTCTCTCACAAACAGAACCCAAGAAGGCATATTATGCAATGAAGGATCCCAGTTGGATTGAAGCCATGCAAGAAGAGCGGTTGCAGTTTGTCTTACAGCATGTGTGCGATCTGGTGGATCTACCAAGAGGACACAGGGTGATTGGCACAAAGTGGATATTCAGAAATAAGACTGATGAGAGAGGCATTGTTATTAAGAACAAAGCCAGATTGGTAGCCCAGGGATATACACAAGAAGAAGGCATAGACTATGATGATGTATTTGCTCCAGTTGCCAGGATTGAAGCCATCAGGCTGTTTTTGGCCTTTGCAGCTTACAAAGGATTCAAAGTCTATCAGATAGATGTCAAGAGTGCTTTTTATATGACACAATTGATGAAGAGGTGTATGTCAGTCAACCTCCAGGGTTTGAGGATCCTAAAGACCCTGATAAGGTTTACAAGTTGAGGAAAGCTTTATATGGTCTTCATCAGGCACCTAGAGCTTGGTATGATACTTTGTCCTCCTATCTGTTGGAGAACAAATTTGAAAGAGGTGTCATTGATAAGACCTTGTTCATCAAGAGAACAAAGACCGATATGCTACTAGTGCAGATCTATGTAGATGATATCATCTTTGGATCAACAAGGGATGATATGTGCAAGGAATTTGAGGAACTGATGCATAAGAAATTTAAGATGAGTTATATGGGAGAGCTCACCTTCTTTCTTGGTTTACAGGTCAAGCAGAAGGCTGATGGTATTTTTATCAATCAGTCTAAGTATGTGGCCTCAATGCTTCAGAAGTTTGGAATGAATGATGCAAAGCGTGCCAGCACTCCTATGGAAACACATAAGCACCTTACTGCTGATGTTGGGGGGGGGGGGGGAAGTAGATGTTCACAATTACAGATCCATGATTGGGTCCTTGATGTATCTTACAGCTTCTATACCTGATATTATGTTTGCTGTTTGTGTCTGTGCTAGGTATCAAGTTAGGTCAAAGGAGTCTCACTTACATGCAGTCAAAAGAATATTCAAATATCTCAAGGGTCAACCTAGGTTGGGACTTTGGTATCCAAATGACTCTTCTTTTGATCTGGTGGCCTATACTGATAGTGATTATGGAGGAGCAAACTTGGATAGAAAGTCTACATCAGGAGGATGTCAATTATTGGGAGGAAGATTGGTCTCATGGCAGTGCAAGAAACAAACTACAGTTTCACAGTCAACCACAGAGGCTGAATACATAGCTGCATCCCAGTGCTGTTTGCAAGTTTTATGGATTCAGAATCAGATGCAACTTTCTTTCTTGCAGATACCAATCTACATTGACAATAACAGTGCTATCAGCATTGTTAACAACCCTGTCAAACACTCCAAGACCAAACGTATAGAGATCAAGTACCATTTTATCAGAGATTGTAATGAAAAGAAGTTAATTCAAGTTTTGAAAGTCCATACTGATGATCAATATGCAGACCTTTTCACAAAAGCCTTTGGTGTAGGCAGGTTTACATTCTTGGTCACTAGTGTTGGAATGATGAACTCTGAATAAATCTCTTCTTGTTACATTGTTCTTTGTACTGTCTCTGTATATTTTTACTCTTTCTACGTTGTTCTTTTTGTTTTTCTATAACTCAGGGTGCATTTAATGAGTTTGTGTATGTTTCAGATAGCTGGTGGAGTCATTCGATTGGTCAAAGAAAGCAGAGTGAACTTACCACTACTCAGTAGAAGTTACTATTGCTTGCAGTATTACTACCGCAAAGCATAGTTTCTATCGCTAAGCCTTTACTACTGCTAATTTAGACCATTACTATTGCTTGCATTTTACTACCGCTAGCCATTCATTACTATTGTTCGCATGTTACCACCGCTAGCTGTCCATTATTATTGCTCACGGATTACCACCGCTGGTTGAAATTAGTGTTGCTAGTATTCGCCAATTACCACTGCTTTTATGTTAATACCGCTAGTTACCATTGCTTGTGTGCTTACCACCGCTCGCTTTAGTTACTACCGCTTTTAACTTGCCCACGCGCGAATTACCACCGCTTATCATTTACCATTGCACTTAAACGTTACTACCGCTTTTAACTTAATGTTGCTTGCATTATCACTGCTTTTAACATTACTGTTGCTAGTGTTAGTTATTTTCAGTTACCACCGCTTTTAACTAATACTGTTGCTTATGTTAGTTACCACTGCTCATGGTTTGTTTATAAAAGCCCTAATTTGACCACCTTTTTCACAAACGGCTAATTTGAACTTTTGCTCTCGAAACTCTTGCGATTCTTGCGATTTCTGAAACCCTAACTTCTTGCTAAATCCTCTGTTCATCATCTGTATTGATTTCTAAACCTACACTACAGTTTTTCTAATCAGTCAACAATGGAATCTCTTCGTTTTGTTCAGGATCAGAACAAGATTGGCTATCTCACTAAGGATAGTAATTCTGAAGGGTTTGAAGACATAGTTGATTTCTTGGCATCATCAAACATCGCGTATGTCGCAACAATCGATCCTACAATCTACATTTAGCATATGCACGATTTTTGGGCAAATGCGGTGATTGAGGAATCTGAAGGGGTCAAACTCATTCAGACCACCATCTGTGGTCATTCTTTGACTATTAACCCAGCCAAAATCAGACATCATCTTCATCTGAATGATGACTCAGGTATCACTATGCTTTCACCCTCCACCATAATGGACTCTTTTCTAAAAATGGGGTATGCAGGCTCCCAGACTTCTTCAAAATATCTCAAGGGTAAATTTTGCCCTCAGTGGAGGTTCTTTGTGCATACCCTATTACATTGCTTTTCAAAGAAAACCACAAGTTGGAGTGAGTTCAGTAGTACCATGGCATCTGCCGTGGTTTGCTTAGCCACTAAACAAATTTTCAATTTTTCTCAAATGATCTTTTTACATGTTCCCAAGGTTTGTACAAAAAGTTATAACTAGGGAATTGACGGATGTACCATTGGATGGAGACACTTATAAGAGCTCTGCTCTTGGTCATAAAGTGTTCTCAAACATGAAGAGACCTGCACAAGGCTCTAATGACCAATTCACCCCATTGTTCCCTACAATGATGGGTGTGAACCCCCCTCAAGGTGAGGCATCAGGCTTGCAGCCTTCACAATCAAGCGTACCCACTGATGACCTACCCACACCATCCACTACAAAAGTTCCTCAGTCCCTTGAATCAACCCCCACCCCCTCACTAAAAGGATATACAAGAAAGAACACGGGAGCTCCTTCCTCATCTGGTTCTAAACCCAATGAGCCTATAAGCCATCAGTTGGAGCACTCTCCTTCTGATTCTTTCCAAAGGGATACCCATGGAGTGTCTCCCCACTCAAGTGTAAAGAAGGTGCACTCTAAGGAGAAGGATGGGCATGTGGTTAAACTACTGATGTTGCACAAGGTGTGCATCAGGACAGTTTGAACATAGCTAAGACCCCCACCACGGCAACTCTAGTTGAGCAATCATCAGCAGGTCCCTGGTGCCAAGAAACCAAGGGGGCAGCTAGTGCTTCAGCTAGGCTGAAGACTTCTGTCAAAAAGCTCAAAGATCCAGTAAGGGAGGTAAACACTCCTAAACCTGGTGAGGGCAATGATTTGATGGAAGACTTAAAAGTTATTGCTGATGATCTGAAGGCCCATGATGACAACTTTCACAAGCATGATCAAAGGCATGACTCACATGAAGGGAGATTGGAGACATTGGACGAATTTTTCACTGCTCAGCACAATTTGATTAAGTTCAAGGTGCTCAAATGGCCTGTATGCACATGAAGATTTCTGCTCTTCAGAGAAGATATTCCACCTTGGTCTCATTCACAAAGGGGGAGAGATCAAAGATTAAGGGGGAGCAGAAGAAAAGAAGAGTTAAGGATGCAGTGCCTGAAGTTGTGAATGAGGAGCAAGAGAACAGGGGTGTAAATACTGAGGCTGGTATTGCTGAACAAGAGGTTGTTGTAACTGAAACTTAGGCTGGTACTGGAACTGATATGCCTAAAGCTGCTATGGATAGTACTGAAATGGAACAAACTGAAGATGTTGTTAAGGGGGAGACTGTGAAGGAGACTGAGAAAGAGTTTGTCAAAGAAATAGAGGCTGGCATGGAGTTGAATGAAGATGAGGTCACTATTGCTGAGTTACTCTTGAAACTACCTAAGGTTATTCCAAAAGCCAAGGGTGTAGTTATCAAGGAGCCTGAAGTATTAAAGAAGAAGGATGCTGAACTAGATCCCATGGATAAAGGAAAGAGAATTGTGGAAGAAGAAACTGATCCACACTCTGATGGAGATGAAAGAATGAAGCAAGTTATAGATCCAGTGGTTGCAAATCAACTCTCTGAGGCTTTCATTCAAAATCTTACAGAAAAGGAAGAGAGGAAAAGAAAAGAAGACTTGGCTAGAGTGGAAGAGGAAGACAGGTTGGCAGCTGAAAGACTACAACAGGAGTTGGATTTGGAAGAAGCCAAAGCTGCAAAGAAGCCAAAGCTGCTTCAAAGAAGGCCACTTCTAAAGCTGCTACTGAAAAGAGAAGAATTATGGTGAGGTATCTGGCTGGTGCTCTTGGAAAACCAGTTCAGTACTTTGCAAAGTGGGATTTGGAGAAGGTTGAACAGAAGTACAATGCTACAAGGGAGGTGATGCACCAGCAGGCAGTAGAAGAACAAGAAGATGTGCCCTTGGTACATAGAAAAAGAAAGAGAGATCAGATTACCACTGCTGAAGGTAATGCTGAGCATACTGCTGCTGGAGGTGCTGCTGATCCAGTTAAAGAAAGTGTACCTGATCAACAAACCAATACAGAAGCTGACAAGAAGATTGAGAAAGAGGTTGATGAGGAGGCTGAGATTGCTGAAAAGGAATCAGAGGTACAAGTGCCAAAACCAAAGAGAAAGAAGTCCATAGCTAAGAAGAAGCAAAAGGTGTAACTGATAGAAGAGACTTCAACTATTTCTGATTGGTTGTATTTTGAAGATAAGGAGGTTGATGTCTTCAAAGTGTTCAGAAGCACTGGAGAGAATGAGATTTTTGCTAGCATTGCTGGAATTTTCAAAAAGCTTTCAAGAGCAGATCTTAAGAAAGTGTATGAGATTGGGTGTACCAAGGTGGATGAAGGTTTTGAGGAGACAAAGCTGTTAATTGAGGATTTGAAGCTTATGTTTGCATTCTCAAAAGCAAGAGATGATTTGAAGAAGAAGAATGCTAGAGATCAGACTGACAGCATTGGTGAAGGAAGAGTTATTTCATGGAGCACTTACAAGAACAGAGTGTTTTCAGTTACTTTTGAAAAGGGAAGACAAAGTTATTTCCTTATTGACAAAAGGTATGACTTTGAGCCTGCCCTGATGGAGAGTATACTGAAGACAAAAGATCAATAGTCTGGACTCGTTGATCTTGACAAGGAGTTGTTGGAGAAGCTGAAGGAACAACTTCTGGACATCAATGAAAGATACTTTGATGTTCAGATTGTTGAACAAAGACCCAAGAAGGTGACAGAATGGAGTGTTTCTGAAGAATTGAATTTCTTTGTCAGATGGTATGATGGTTCTGAGCAAAGCCATTCAGAGTGGTTCAAAGTTCTGGAAGTGTGTACAAGAGATAATCTGAGAGAGATTCATGTACTTGGATTAAAGATGATGGATACAGCTGTGGATGAAAGTGCTGATTCTGAGAAGATTGTGAAGATGAATAATGCTATGGAATGCCTATTTTGGTTGTTTGAACCATCTAGGATTTCACATTTGCAAAATCAGTCTTGTGAAGTGGTTAATGAATGGAGATGGTTTGATAAGAGCAGGGTATACAGTCTGACAGTCAATGGTGCTAGTAGAGAGTATTACTTGGATGATTGTGATACTAATGTACTTGACATTCAAAGATTACAAGGCATGGTAAATGTTCAACTAAGCACAAATGGAGAGCCTACTAAACCTGCAAGGTTGTTGATCAAGAAGATAAAGACTTATTTGAAGATCAGACTCAAGAACTTAGCTCCTCATGTCTGAAAAGCTAAGTTAGGGGGAGATTGTTGGGTCTGAATAAATGTTGCAGAGTTACTACTGAAGGGTTACTGCTGCTAGCTTTTGATCATTACCACTGAAGGGGATTTTGGAGTTACCACTGCTAATGTAAAGGTTACCACTGTTGAATCAAGTTACCACTGCTAGAACAGAATTACTGCTACTGCTGAAGATTACCACTGATTCTATTTTACCACTGCTAGGAGAGTCAAGATAAGGAAAGGATTCTGTTGATGAAGATATAGGATAGATACGGTTCTTTTGGAGATTATCTTGTAGATTTACTTTCCTTATGTTTATCTTGTAACTCGTATATATAGCTGATAGGTTTTAGATGTTAAATATAACAAGTTCATTAAGTTTTCTGTATTAGATTTTGAAGCCTCAAGATTATTCTTGAATCCCTACAATAGAGAAGTATTGTACGTCTGGTTTGAGTCTGTTCAAATCAGATTGGGGCTTTGGTTTGTAATCATTAAACTTGTGATCAATACACAGTTGTTTACAATTTCATTGTTAATTCATTCAAAGTGTTATTCCGCAAACTTCTTTGAATTGTTTTTCTGATTCTTGTCATTGATTCGATCCTGTCATAGAAGATGGACCAAGGTGGTTTGAAGAACAACCCATTGTTCATATTTATACCCCATGCATTAAATGCACGACATACCCAACTTTACACGTGTTGTGTAAAGATTGGTTTTGTTGTACTATTCTACTATAGAGTAATGCCCATGCGTAGTAGGGTCATGGCTTCTAGTGAATAGTTGCCTTATAGGTGATAAGTACGAAGGGAACAGTAAAGAGACATCCCTTTTGTACTATTGTTAGAAAGGCAATCAAATTCTTTTTGTGCATATAGGACAAGAAGACAAATAAGGAATTCTTGGAGTACAAGTCACTTATCAGCATTAGAGTCGCTGATCCTTGGGAAGGATCAGGGAGTCGCTGTGACTTGTTATCAGAAGAACGTCATGTTTGGTTAGTCAGCTTGCTGTCACTGATTTCAACTTCAGATCATGAGTATCATTGACTCTATCTTTACCTTGCATCAATAGATGGTGCTGATGGTTTCCTAGTGACATGACTATTTGTCTTCAAAGAATACTTAGCTGTTATAAGCTCTTGCTGTAACCGAACGGAGTCAGGGAGACAAGCAATCGTTGATGCTTTATGTGAGTGAATGCTTTGAAGGATGAAACGGTCAGCGAACAGACTCGCTGTAGTTTCCAAAGCATTATACATTGCTAAGTATTTTTAGTTATAAGAGATAGGATCATTGGTATTTCATCAGGTCATAGAGGAGATGGATCAACAACCTCCCCCTAAATATCAATGATAAAACAACGGGGAGGTTGTCTTGATCTAGTAACTTAAAAAAAATTCTAAGTCTAGAAGTAACAGTTAGGAAATAAAACATGTGAAAGGTACTTGTTTGATTTAACTGTTAACAGTGATCTTTTTCCAGTGAAGAGACAATAGAAAGATAAAAACTTGTCATTCATTTCATTTGATAAGTAAGGGTTACAATACAAATTGAAATAAATTACAAGTAGATGACCGAACTTCATTTTGAAAGATTGGGTTGGATCATCATAGGGCTCCCAAAGGTGTGACACTGGCTTTCCATTAGGATCAAAGAACATGCGGGTGTCACCTTATCCCATGCTAGTCACTCGGTTGCATATATCAGCTCTCCTAAGACCTGATGAAATGATAATGATCCTGTTACTTTACTTAGTGAATAGGTCTTTACTTCTGTTATAGCTTGAGGAATTCTCACTGAGATTGTTCGGTGTTATTCCATGTTACTTATGCTGTAACTTATTTTTATAATCATCAAGATCAGGATCAGAAGATGAACGAGTCTGTTCTGACATCTACTGATCCTGACCATCAAAGTGAAGACCTCCTGAAGACATCAAGATCATACTCAAGAACCATCAGCGAAGTCGAAGAATTAGCTGATGACAGGACCAGCATGCTCGTGATCTGAAGACGAAACTCAGTGATAGCAGGCTGCTCAACTTCGTATGACATCCTGAAGACTCATCAGGATACAGTGACCTCTGATCAACCTAAGTATCAGAGCATTCCTCACTGATCAGTATCCTGATCCTGAAGGATTAGTGTAATGTCTTAATTTAATGCACAAAAGGATTATCCGCCTTTACTGACACAAAAAGTACAAAAGGACAGTCACTTTTCTGTTCCCTCCGTACTTATCAGACCTCAAGGCAACTGTTTATATAAGCTCTCTTTTGTACACCATGCAAAAGACATTGTTTATAGTAAATAGTACAATAGACCACTTGATGTGTGACACGTACACAAAGGTGAGTCTGCATGCATTTAATGCATGGGGTATAAATAGGACTTGAAGAGATGTTCTCCATACTTCTTCTTCATCGTAAAATACCCTAATCCTTTCTTTCTTATTCCCTCTATCTTCTTCTCTTTCTAGTCTTCTCACTCTAGTGCATAGTGAAAGAAACTTAGATTGTTTAGTTTAGACTTGTGTCTTTTCTATTTCCGCAACAATCTGTAAATTCAAAGATTTAATACAACAAAGAATTTAAAAGTGAAAACTTGGTGTGATTATATTCAACCCCCCTTCTATAATCCTATACACTATCCTTACTTGAAGGTCACCCCTTGGGACCAACAAGTGGTATCTTAGCAGATTCAAGCTCTCTTCTTCTCTTAGAAAAATCTTGTGATCCTCTCTCTTAATCCATGGCTCTTCAAGCTAAGGATAACTACTTTGATACCGACTCTGCTGGAAAACCTCCAAGGTTTAACAAAGACAACTTTGCTCTTTGGAAAACCAGGATGGAACTTTTTCTATCTGGTTCTGATCCCGAAATTCCCTACTTCCTGGAAAATGGACCACATGTGCCCACACAAACTGTCCATGCTTTTCCTGCTGCCAACGGCGAACCTGCTATACCCGTAAGGGAACTAGTAAAGCCTGTGATTGACTGGAATGATGAAGACAGACGCCTTATCAATATTGACACCAAGGCTAGGTCTCTCATTGCCATGTCACTCCCTGATGACATCTTTCACTCTGTCTGTCATCTTCATTGTGCTAAAGAAATTTGGAACACTCTTTGTGTTCAATACGAAGGTACTACAGTCCTCTTGGAATCAAGAAAGTTCTTGGTTTGTCAGTATGAAAGCTTCATTCATCAGAAGGATGAAACTCTCTCCCAGATACATCAGAGATTCAACTGTCTCCTGATCGACCTGAAGACTATTGGTACTGTCTATCCTAACTCTGAGGTGATTACCAAGTTCATGGAAGCTCTTCCTGAACATTGGGAAGTTTACACCTCCTGCTTAACTATGTCTAAAGACATAAAGACACTCACACTAAGTGAGTTGTACGGTATTCTTCTGAACCGTGAGCAACAGAAGAAACTGAAAAAGAATCTCATAAGAGATACTAAAGATTCCAAGAGCACTTCTCTTGCATTGGTCTCTGATTCAGTTCCTGCTGTTGCTACTCCTTCTTCTGTCACCATCACTGAACTAGAATCTTCTGATTCTGAGCTTTCAGAATCAGATTCTGATTTTAATGAATCTCTTGCTTTATTAACTCGATCTTTTAAAAAGTTTGCCAAAAAGGGAAACTACCAAAGAAGGAAACCTCTTACTCTTACTGACAAGCCTAAAACAGAATCTGTTGACAAGGCTACTGCTACCTGCTACAATTGTCAGGGCAAAGGACACTTTGCTAATGATTGCAGGTACAAGAAAAATCAGTTTACTCCTTCTTCCACCAAATCTTCCTCCAAAAATCCCAAATACCAAAGGCTGAAAGAAAAGTATAAGAAAATGAAATCTCAGCGCAAAGGTAAAGGTCTTATCGCAGAAGACTGCGATTGGGATGATGTCTCCTCTGACGAGTCATCAGATGAGGAAGATACTTCTCAAGTGGCACTGATGGCCATACTGGAAGAACCTAACTTAGCTCTTATGGCTAAGATAGAAGAGGTCCCTGAAGAGGTTCCTGCACAAGCTTCTGAAGCTTCCACCTCTGTGACTGAATCTCCCAGTTAGGTACCTACTCCTGTTGTTCCTCTTGAAAGTCTAACTCAATTGGATCTACTGACCCTTGATCTCTATAAAGCCCTGAATGGTAAGACCTCTGCTGAGAAAATGAATATTGATCTTCGTGATCAACTCAAAGAGTGTCATGAAAAGATAAAACAACTTACCATTCTGGAAGAAAACTATAAGGATCAGGTTTCTGTAAATCAAACTCTCTGTATTGATAGAGAAAGGGCTCTTGCTACTAAAGAAAGAGCCCTGGCTGAACTTAATGCTGAAAAAGTCACCATCAAAGGACGGAGTGACACCTCTGAAAAGGTTGATGAAATATTAGCCTCAGGGAGAAATGTTAAAAACAAGAAGGGTCTTGGATTCACTCGTGGATGTCCTAAGCCTGATCGTTCCATGCTAAAATTTGGAATGTTTGTTTCTTCTATCCCTGATCCTAATGCCCCTGAAAACATCCCTTTCTCTTCCTCTAACGCACACACTGAAGGTGCTCCAAAGAGCAAAAAGAAAACAGTTAAGGAAAACTCCAAAACTGTACCACCTTCAAAGACCAAGAATCCTAAACCTAAGAATAATAAAGTTCTAGGTGGTGGACCTTCAGTCTCAGGAACAAAATCCTTTTCTCAAAATCCCACTCCTAGACTGAAGATTGACCTAAAGCAAAAGACTATGGTGAAGAAACCTATTCCTCCTTTGTCTAATGCTAAAGGTGTACTTGGTACTGGTCCTGCTCATCTGAAGTTCAAAGACTTCTTAGACCCCACAAAACGCTTTCTTTATCGCAAATGTTATCACTGTGGATTAAATGACCATATTGCGAGTAAGTGTCCTGATGCTACCAAAGCTGAAAAATCAGCTAAGGTAAAGAAAAATCCTAAGACTAGTAAAACAGTCAAAGGAAAGAAGGTTGTCAAAACTGCTCTTTCAGTCATGACTCCAGCCTCAAAAATTAACTCAGTTAAGGCTGTCACTGACTCCACCATACCTACTGATAACTCTGGATCCATAGTCCTATGGGTACCAAGAAAAACTTAAACTCTAAATTTTACAGGATAAGGGCATCTGGTACCTGGACAGTGGATGCTCACGACATATGACTGGTTCAAAATCTGTCCTCTCTGACTATCGTGACGAAAGAGGTCCTTCAGTGACCTTTGGTGGAAACGGTAGAGGCCAAACCCGAGGGTATGGCACCCTGACCAACAGAGTAACTACGTTCAAAAGAGTTGCTTATGTTGAAGGCCTGATGCACAATCTTCTTAGCATCAGTCAACTGTGTGATAAGAATCACAAAGTCTCCTTTTCGAAGAAAAAGTGCAAAGTCAAGAACAGGCGCAAGGAAGTTATTCTTACTGGTGTTAGACAAGCTGATATCTACATCATCAACATGAATACTTCCACTGACAACTTCTGTTTTGTATCACGTGCGTCTACTGATACAAATTGGCTCTGGCACAAGCGTCTCTCTCATCTCAACTTCAAGACGCTGAATCAACTCTACATCAACAATCTTGTTGTTGGTCTTCCTGACTTTCGCTATACAAAGGTATCTCTTTGTTCAGCATGTGAAAAAAGAAAGCAGACCAGGGCTAGCTTCAAGTCCAAGCAGATTTCCTCCATCAGTTCTCCTCTTCAACTTCTCCACATAGATCTCCTTGGACCTGTTAATGTCCAATCCATTGCTGGAAAGAAATACACTCCAAGAGTGATGCTCCTGAAGAAATCATCATGTTCGTCAGAAAGATGGAAAAGCTCAACAACGTTTTTGTTCGATCCATCAGAAGTGACCATGGTACTGAGTTCAAAAACAGTACCCTGGAAACATTCTTTGATAGGAAACGTATCTCCCAGAACTTCTCCTCTGTAAGAACTCCTCAGCAAAACGGTGTTGCTGAACGATGACACAGAACCCTGATTGAAGCTGCACGATCGATGTTGAGTGAAGCCAATCTTGCCACTCAATTCTGGGCTGAAGCTGTTAATACTGCTTGCTACACCCAGAACAGATCACTAATAGTCAAGCGCTTCAGAAGGACCCCTTACAAACTTTTTCGTAACAGGAAACCTTCAATCGAACATCTCCATATCTTTGGTTGTGTATGCTACATCCTGAACAACAAAGATAACCTTGGAAAGTTCGATTCCAAGTCTGATGATGGAATCTTCCTTGGATACTCCTCTATTTCTAAAACTTACCGTGTGTTCAACAAATGAAGACAAACCATAGAGGAAACGATTCATGTTCGTTTTGATGAATCAGGTCCTACCTTCCCTCACTCTCAAGACAATTCTGAAATAAATCAGTGGCCTGACTCTTTTTTTCAAGTCCCTGATATTCCCATTGCTGATCCAACTCCTCAAGACCTTCCTGATGGTTTTGAAGAAACTCCTCTTCCACCCTCTCAAATAACCATACCTCCAGTAATAAATGCCACCCCCATTACTCAATACACACCTGAACCTGATCAACCCACTAGCAGTGAAGACTTCTCTCAAACCACTGTTAGTGAACTTGCTCCTGCTCCTACAGATCTTCTTCCTGATCCATCATTAAATGAAGCTTCCACTTCAGGACAGGTGTATCAACCATCTGCTCTTCGATGGACCAAGGATCATCCAATTGATCAGGTCCTCGGAAATCCTTCCTCTGGTGTTAAAACTCGACGTCAATTTGGTAACATCTGTCTTTATGTTAATTTCATCTCTAAAAATGAACCTAATGAAATAGATGATGCCTTGTGTGATCCTGTCTGGGTCTCAGCCATGCAGGAAGAGCTAGCAGAGTTCATCAGAAACAATGTCTGGCTTCTCGTCCCTAGGCCTCGAAAACGTACCATCATTGGATCCAAATGGATCTTCAGCAATAAACTTGATGAGATTGGTACTATTATTTGAAACAAGGCTCGTCTTGTTGCTCAGGGATACAGACAGGAAGAGGGCATTGATTACGATGAAACTTTTGCTCCTGTGGCTAGGCTCGAAGTAATTTGACTATTCCTGGCCTTTGCAGCACATATGAACTTCAAAGTTTTTCAAATGGACATTAAAAATGCCTTTCTGAATGGAAAAGTAAATGAAGAAGTCTATGTGGCTCAGCCTCCTGGTTTTGTTGACCCTAAGTTCCCTGATCACGTTTATAAGTTAAACAAGTCTCTCTTTGGGTTAAAACAGGCTCCTTGTGCCTGGTATGATACCCTTTCAACCTTTCTTCTCTCTAAAGGTTTTGAACGTGGTAAGATCGATAGCACTCTATTTCTTAATAAATACCCTAAGCATATCCTTCTTGTCCAGATATATGTCGATGACATTATCTTTGGATCAACCAATCCCAAACTCTGCGAAAAGTTTGAGTTACTCATGAAAACAGAATATAAAATGTCTATGATGGGTGAACTAACATACTTTTTAGGACTTCAGATCAAGCAATCTGAAAAAGGAATATTTATCAACCAAGGTAAATATGTACTTGATATGCTGAAGAAATTCGATCTCACATCATGTACACCGATGAAGACTCCAATGGCTCCTCCTCTATCACTTGACAAGGATTCCAAAGGGAAAGCTGTTGATGTGACTCTTTATAGAGGAATGATTGGCTCACCGCTGTATCTTACAGCGAGTCGTCCTGATATCATGTATTCTAAATGTCTATGTGCTCGTTATCAAGCTGAACCCAAAGAATCCCATCTAACTGCTGTAAAGCGGATTTTCAGATATCTGAAGGGAACTCCTAATCTGGGTCTTTGGTACTCCAAAGACTCAGGGTTCGATCTAACGGCTTATTCTGATAGTTACTTTGCAAGATGTAAGATCGACAGGAAATGCACCACTGGTGGGTGTCACCTACTAGGTGGAAAGTTGGTGAGTCGGACTAGCAAGAAACAGAATTCTATGTCCACATCTACTGCTGAAGTTGAATATGTTGCAGCAGGAATTTGTTGTGCTCAGGTCCTGTGGCTGAGAAATCAACTTCAGGACTATGACATACAACTTTCCAAAATTCCCATATACCGTGACAACACTTCAGCAATCGCCATCGCAAACAATCCTGTCTTACACTCCAAGACAAAGCACATTGAAGTGAGATATCACTTCATCAGGGATCACGTGATGAATGGTGATATTGAACTCCATTTTGTCCCTACTGAATATCAGCTTGCTGACCTCTTTACCAAACCACTGGATGTAACACGTTTTAACATGCTCATCAGTGAACTTGGGATGTTAAATCCTGACGAATGAAGTTTATCAGGAAATAACTTTGTTAGATCCTGAGGAATAATTTTTCTCAGGACTTACATCTATCAACTCCTGACGAATACATTTATCAGGATTTAACTCTATTCAGTACATACAAAATCTATGTTCAAATATCCAAATACTGATGATTCTCAGGTAAGTATTTCTAACTCTGAAACCTTGTCGCATTAAATGTGATAAGAGGATTTCCTAAAACAGTACTTATTTGATAAGTACTCAAATTCCAAAAATCTCATCTTTCACCAAATTGGAATTATCCCCTGAAGAGGTGGTTTTTAGAATAAAACAAACTTTTCATCTTGCCAGACACGTAATGGGACGTTTCCTGTTCCCCACTACGTGTGTCAGGCGCGTGAACGCGTGTCAAGCTTCTTTTTTCATCATTACGTTTGAAGTTAGCCGCTCTTTTCCCTCTCATCCATTTTCTCTCTCTACCCACGAGGTATAAAAACCTCACTCATACTCTTTTCACTCTTTACGCTCTCAAATTCTCTAATCAACAAAAGCAAGAAAAGCTCTCTCTCTCAATCTGTTTCACCAAGAACACCAAGAACACCAAGAACACCAAGAACACCAAGAACACACACTACTTTCTTCTTCAAGAATCATCGTTAGTGTTTATTTTCTTTGTTCTTTCCACAAACTAAGTTGATGTTCTTCCTTTAAAACAACTTATTTTGATAAACGTTTTTTCAAAACCCTAAGATCACTTTGTTTGATCTTAGATTTGCCCAAAATCTTCAAAGTTTTTTTTAAAACCGTTTATATGCTTTTTCTTATTTCTATTAAGAAAAATCATCAAACTCCTTGTTTAGGTGAAAAATCGCACGACGCACGACGACCGACTTAAAATCTTAAGATATCTTTCAGGATGATAATCCTGTATTAAGATAAGGTCCTGAGATAAGACAAATATACCCTCGAACGATAATAATCAATCGTCGAACGATCTCTATACTATATCGTACGACAAAACATACAATATCGCACGATATGATACTAACAGTTAATTATATCTTGAGATTAATCATTTGTAACAGGTAAACAACAAACATTGAAGAACAAATGACCGTTAACGACCAAGATACGCTCCTCATAAAGCTCCAGCCGTTACGAACGAGAATCTAGCTACCGTTATAGCCGTTACATTAAATGCACAATTAAGGACGACTGTTACACTCTGATCAGCTATAAAAGGAGTTCGAGAACATCGTTTGAAGACATCTGATTACATTGAAGCTAGCAAACACTCTCTACAAAATTGATATTGCTCTTTGTAATTGATATTTTGTTTCATTGTAATCGCACGATCTATACTGTAACTCTCGAGGATATCACCCCTTATTGGTGATACTTAGTGCAACGTCGACTATCCCCTTTTAGTCGGCCGCAGGTTTTTTCCTCGACCTCGAGGTTTTTCCTGCGTCATCAATTGTCTTGTTATTTACTTTATCGTACGTTTTATCGAACCAAATTTCTTTCTCTCGACGGATTCGTCTCACAGCATCTTACGATATTAAATTGTGTAATCTTTTACCAAAACAATTTGGCGCCCACCGTGGGGCACCGTTCTGAGAAAATTTCGTTTGATAAAACGTTTGTCTTGAGTATTCATTGCAGGATTATGGAGAATAACTTCCAACCAACTCTACAACAACAACTAGCAGCTGCTCAGCAACAAATCCAGCAGTTGGCTAATCAAAACATGGAAGCCAATAACGAAATCGTACGATTACGAGGTCTAAACCCTCAAATTTTTAAAACTAATCCTGCGATAACAGCACCGCTCCCTAGACCACCTCCCGTTCAGCAAAATCAGTTCAGGACACCACAAACACCTTCAATGCCTCAAGCCTCTCAAATACCAGTGATGACACAAGTATCTCAAAATAACGTACGTCCACCTCAGAATAACCAATCTCAAACCATCTTTCCTCCTCTTCCATCAGGACCACCTCCTGTATTTACCTACGTTCAACCCCAAAGTGCTCCTCGACCTTTCTATTCAATTCCAGAGCCAATACCACACATACCAACAATAAATACCACCGTAACCCATATTCCAATCCAACCCAACTATCAAGGAAATATTGGAGTAACACCTGCTGAAAACCTTATGGACGTACGATTAAAAATGCTAGAGGAACAAAACAAAGCAATGCTCGCATTGCTCGCAAAACTTCCTGGAGCAGCCGTACCAGTTGAAGTCGAACCAAAGACAGGATTTCAAGCTTCACCCTACGTTGATGAAATTGCTCTTATGGAAATACCCAAGAAGTACAACATTCCTGCCTTTACAACCAAGTACTCGGGAATAACAGATCCAGTGGAACATGTCGCGCAATACAAACAGCTTATGTGGACTGCTTCGATCCCATCTCAATATCAGGAGGCATGCATGTGTAAAAGCTTTGGATCTACTCTAACAGGAGCTGCGCTACAATGGCTTATAAATTTAAAGCCAAAGAGTATCGAATCATTCGCTGAATTAGTGAACCAATTCACTCGACAGTTCGCGAGCAGTCGCAAGATGGAAAAGCAAACCAGTGACTTGTACTATGTCGTACAGAAAACTGGAGAAACAATACGTGATTATTTTAACAGGTTTAATGCAGAAATGATCGAAGTCAAGAATTGCGATATAAAAACCGCAATTGAAGCATACAAACGTGGGCTCGATAATTCTTCGGAATTATATACGGATCTCACAAAGTATCCACCAGAGAACTTTGACGATGTACGAGCTCGAACGTTAGCCCACATGAGAATTGAAGACGACGCCATCTTCAGACGGAAGCATTCGAACGAAAAGAAAAATCTGAGCGCACAGAAACATGATTTCAAACCTAAGAGAGTAAACAAAATTGGAAACTCTCGACAAGAATC
Source organism: Centaurea solstitialis (assembly GCA_030169165.1). Taxonomy (NCBI): domain Eukaryota; kingdom Viridiplantae; phylum Streptophyta; class Magnoliopsida; order Asterales; family Asteraceae; genus Centaurea; species Centaurea solstitialis. The sequence goes on along the minus strand of CM058044.1, from coordinate 21,825,337 downwards.
CAAAACTCGCACGAGCAAAGGTACAGGAAGAATTAGATATCCCGATTTATCTACTTACAATTTTGCAGGTACATCCAAAGAACTAGTGGATTCCTTGCGAAAGATCGATGCAAACGTACGATGGCCCAAGAAGCCGGAGCATCCTAGCAAAAACAAAGACCAGACTAAATGGTGCGAGTTTCATGCTGATCATGGACATACGACGGACGAATGCATTAGCCTCAAAAAGGAGATTGCTTACCTCAAAACGAATGGGCACCTAAAAGGTATTATCGGCGATGAAGCAAAAAGGCCAGCATCTCCGATCCATACCAAAGTGGTCAATTGCATTACTGGTGGGTCCGAAGTATGTGGGTTGACATACTCTGCGGCCAAGCGACACGCACGAGAAGGACCTGAAGGATATCCTGTTCCTGAAGATTCGAAGACTGCAGCTGAAAGAGAACTCGATGCAGCTAAACTAACGTTCGACGAAGATGATCTATCGGGCGTTAATCAAAAACACCATGATGCTCTAGTCATACAGTTAAACATTGGAAACTGTTTGACCAGAAGAGTATTGGTGGATGGAGGTAGCTCAGCTAACGTTATATTCTCAGATACCCTAAAGATCATGGGCATCGACAGATCCAACATCGTACGACGGACTACAACTCTAGTAGGCTTCAATGGAGACGCAACGAGTACCCTCGGAGAAATAGTATTGCCAGTCTTCGCCAAAGGACTCAACAAGCAAACTAAATTCAACGTCATAGATTGTCCGTCAGCATACAATGCAATACTCGGAAGACCCTGGATCCATGATATGAAGGCCGTACCATCAACCTATCATCAGAAGATTAAATTTCCATCTCCCTGGGGCGTACAAGAGATCGTCAGTGAAAAGAAAATCGCTCGTGAGTGCTACAAGATCACGATGAAGACCAAACCCCAGGATATCTAGCAATTACAGAGCCAGGATGGAGTACGATCGTACGATGACCTTCAACTTGAGGAAGTCGTACTAGATCCAAAACATCCTGATCGAAAAGTCTTCGTAGGAGCAACACTAACCCCTGAGATAAAAAACAGAATAATATCTTTTTTACAGGAACACTCAGATTGCTTCGCATGGTCGCACGAAGACATGGTTGGGATTGATCCTGACATCATATCGCACAAGCTAAACGTGGATCCATCCTTTAAACCAATTAAACAGAAACGACGTAAGTTCGCGCCAGAACGCAACAAAGTTATTAACGACGAGGTCGATAACTTACTGAAGACAGGAAAGATTAGAGAAGTTAAGTATCCAGATTGGCTGGCAAACGTGGTAGTCGTGCAAAAAAAGAATGGAAAGTGGCGAGTCTGTATCGACTTTACAGATTTAAATAAAGCATGTCCAAAAGACCCGTTTCCATTACCTCACATCGATGCGATGGTCGATGCAACGGCAGGTCATGAATTACTTACATTCATGGACGCTTATTCTGGATACAATCAAATCCTGATGCACGCGGACGATCAAGAAAAGACAGCCTTCATGACGGACAAAGGGATATACTGCTACAAGGTGATGCCCTTCGGTCTCAAGAACGCAGGATCAACGTACCAACGACTCGTAAACATGATGTTCAAAGAACATCTTGGTCGAACGATGGAAGTATATATCGACGATATGCTGGTAAAATCCGAACGATCACATGATCACATTGATCATTTGAAACAATCGTTCGATATTTTACGACGATACAAAATGAAACTCAATCCTACGAAATGTTCCTTCGGAGTACGTGCTGGAAAATTCGTTGGATACATGGTCACTCAACGAGGGATAGAAGCAAGTCCAGAGCAGATCAAGGCCATCAAAGAGATACAATCACCAAGGAACGTGAAGGAAGTACAAAAGCTTACTGGACGAGTGGCGGCATTAAACAGATTCATCTCACGATCATCTGACAAATGCCACTTATTTTACAACGTATTACGTAAAAACCAAGGTTTCAACTGGACAGAGGCTCATGAAAAAGCATTGCAAGATCTGAAGCAGTACATGGCCTCCCCTCCATTGTTGACAAAACCAATTGAAGGCGAAAGCTTGCAATTATACTTAGCCGTCAGCAACAATGCGGTAAGTGCAGTCCTCGTACGAGAAGATGATCAGCAGCAACATCCGATTTACTACATAAGTAAATCCTTTCTAAATGCCGAGACCAGATATACATCAATGGAAAAATTGCTCTTAGGTCTCGTGACAGCAGCTAAAAAGTTACGACATTATTTCGAATCCCACCATATAATAGTCGTAACCAATTACCCTCTCAAGACCGTACTGCGTAAGCCTGAACTTACAGGTCGATTAGCCAAATGGAGTATCTACCTAAGCGGATTTGATCTCACGTACAAACCCAGAACGGCGATAAAGTCTCAAGCGTTGGCAGATTTCGTGGCAGAATTCAGTCCAGAAGTAGAGCAACCATCGCACGATGAAATCAACAATGTGATGATTCAAGACAATCAGCTTTGGACTCTGTACGTCGATGGATCCTCCAACATCAGAGGATCGGGATTAGGAATTGTCCTGAAATCATCACACGGGGGGAACATAGTGTACTCAATACGATGTGAATTCAAGGCTACCAACAACGAAGCAGAATATGAAGCCTTAATTGCTGGATTGGAAATAGCTTATAACTCGGGGGCACGACGTCTGCACGTACGAAGTGACTCGTTACTAGTGGTGAATCAAATTAATGGCGATTTTCAAGCAAAAGATTCGAAAATGATGGTATATCTCGAGATCGCTAAAGAAAGCATCGCACGATTTGAAAAATTCTCGATAGAACAAATCCCAAGAGATTTGAACGTTCAAGCTGACGCTTTGGCTAATCTGGGATCCGCATTCAATGAACCAACTTTGGAGAACATTCCAATAATTCATCTTACGACGTCTTCCATCGAAGCAAAAGAAAAAGTACAAATGATCGAAGAAGTCTACAACTGGTCGCTCGATATATGGAATTACCTAAAGTATGATAAACTTCCTGACGACAAGATGGAAGCTAGAAAGACCAAAGTAAAGGCCTCGCGATATACAATCTTCGAAGGAAGACTATATCGTAAATCCACATCTGGATTAATCCTACGATGCATAACGAGTCAGAAGCATATAAATCAAATCCTACAAGAAATGCACGATGGAGAATGTGGAAACCATTCTGGAGGACGAAGTCTTGCAAATAGAATCTCAAGACAAGGCTATTATTGGCCTACTCTTCGAGAAGATGCTATGAGGTACGTACAAAAATGCGACGCCTGCCAAAAACATTCAGGTATGACCCACTTACCTTCTGAACCCCTACATTCTGTCTTAATCCCATGGCCATTCATGCGATGGGGGATGGACATCGTAGGAAAGTTACCTCCTGCTCCAGGACAAAAAGTTTATTTGCTTGTTCTCACCGACTATTTTTCCAAATGGATCGAAGCTGCTGCTTTTTCGCAGGTAAGAGATAAGGAAGTTATTTCTTTTATCCAAACTAACATTATATACAGGTTTGGAATACCATCGGAGATCATGTGCAATAATGGTTCACAGTTCATAAGCGAAAGAACTCGTAAGTTCTGCGATGAACGTGGAATTAAGTTAATTACTTCAACACCTAGATACCCTCAATCCAATGGTCTAGCAGAATCGAGTAACAAAGTCATCATTAATTCGATTCGAAAAAGGCTAAAGGAAGCGAAGGGAAGATGGGTCGAAGAATTACCTTCAGTCTTATGGGCAAATCGTACGACTCCAAGAACCTCAACAGGACAAACGCCCTTCTCCCTTGTTTATGGATGTGAAGCAGTACTACCGATCGAATCTCAACTTCCGATAGCAAGGCATCGTACGATGGACCAAAACGTAATAAATCTATATTATGATTTAGACGCATTGGAAGAACTCAGAGAAAAGGCATTTCAAAAAATGGCATTACAAAAAGCTATGGTCGAACGACACTTCAACAGGAAAGTTAAAGCAAAAATTTTCCAAGTAGGTGATTATGTCCTACGACAGGTATTTCAGAATACTCAAGAGCTAAATGCAGGAAAACTTTCCATCAAATGGGAAGGACCTTATATAATCTCTAAGATTATCGGAAATGGTGCGTACAAGCTTACAAACATCGAAGGAAAAGAAATTCCACGAAGTTGGAATGCAACACATCTTAAGAGGTATTACTTCTAAACCTTTTCATTTCTATTACTATTTTATTACGAACGATTACTGACTTGGGCGTCGGAGCGCCGTTGGTCAAACCAACGGCCACCCCTTAGCCATTCTTTTCTTATCGCAGGTATCGCACGATAATCGCATGTATCGCACGAATGTCGCAAGTATCGCATGAATAAAGCTTATAACGCACGATCACAATACGCACGCGCGCAAGATAAAACGCTAGTCGCACGATACAAAATAAAGAAACGATTCTTAAAACACAAGTTAAATATGTACGATAAACTAAAATCATTCATTCCAAAAAAGTACTTAAACAAAATCAAAAGTACTTAACAAAAAGAAAGATCGTTACAAAATGAAACTAAGTACTAACAGGGGCATCAGATCCCACAACTCCGGCATCATCGCCCGATCCTTCAACGACGTCTGAAGATCCTACGATCTTAGAGGAGCCTTTTCAGTAGTCAAGATTGCTGGAGTGGATCCAGAGACCATTTCATCTCGAGTCTCCTCCCCAACGGCAGCAACCTCGACAGGCTTTTCTCCGACCTCCTCGTCCAAGTCTTTAAGATCGTCAGCATCCAAAAGATCTTCAGATCCCATAAGCTCGCGGAATGCCTCCACCTCTTCCTTGGCAATCCCGACGGTGAGGGTTCCAGCTATCACACGACGCATAAGGGCCGCACGAGCTACAACCCTTATTAACGCCGCCTCGTCCTTCAGATCCTGGATTTTAGACGATAAGGCCTCCTCCCGCGTTGCCTTCTCGAGTTGAATAGCCTTCAGCTCTTCCTCCAGCTTGGACGCACGATCAAGAACGATCTTCATCCGGGATCTTTGCTCTTCCCTCATGCGCTCAGACTCTTCGAGCTTCAACTCCAGATCATCGATCTTAACCTGTTTTGCCTCCAGGTCGGACGCAAGCTTAAAAACCTTCTCCTTAGCTTTGTCAGCTTCCTTTACAGCAGCCCTCTCGCTGGCCATCTTGGCTTTCATATCGTTCTTTATGGTCTCCATCCGAGAATGAAGACCGAGGCTGGCTTGAAAGCCCTGGAAAACGAAGTAAATTAATATCGTACGATATCCAAAAAATTATGCGATAGAAGAAAGACTTACCAAGAAAGAGAGGCCCACAGCAGCAGCGTCAATTTCTTCGAACCTCAATTTAGAAAATTGCTCCTTTTGCGAGGGAAGGAGAAACTGTTCGATGGCTGGGAAGATGTCTTCTTTCCTCACGACATCTCCTTCCAGAAAACCCTTGGGCAGAGTTATGTTCATCGAGGATGAACCAGCATCGAACGACGTCTTCTTTGGCGCCTTCGCTGGAGTCTTGGTTGCTTTGATTCCCTTCGACTGATCCTCAGGAGGAGCAGATCTAATAGGAGAAACATTAATCGCATCATCCGCCTTTTGCTTAGCTTCATGCGATGGATTAATGGTCTCAGACGTAGACCTCGTACGTTTCGCTGGAGGTTCACCTCCAGCCATCTCCTTCTTCTTTAAAGCTGCCCTCCTAGCAGCTTCCAACTGCTCAGCCCTCCTCGACGGTTTCTTCGATGATCCTATAAAAACAAGATATATGAAAAGCAAATAATAAAGTATTATCGTACGACATAAATCAAACGTACGATTTACCTTCCATCTCTTCTTCCGAAATCACTTGAACTTCGGGATCAACCTGAGTAGCTTCTTCTTCACACTCTACCACGACCTCTTTAGCCTTCTGGGTAGAGTAAAAGCGTTCACTAATGCTGTACGATAAGAATCGTTCGACTGCGGCTTTTGACTCTTCAGTGGGCTCGAACGTGAAATCGATCTCTGCAAAAGGTAATCCAACAATTAGATAAGCAAATTAAAAGATTGTAAAAAAGGCATCATCCAAAGAAACACCTATACCTAACGAATTCCACTCCGGCGCGACCCATCCACCCTCCTCCAAGACTGAGGATGATCGTACAAAAACATATCGGGACTTCCACCCACGATCGTGTACCTGAGTGCCGTGTACTAACATAGAATCCCCTCTACCCTTTGGAAACAAGCCATACCGATCATAATCCGTTGATTTCACGGTATACGCTGTAAGAAGGTCATCGACAGAGAATGCAGGACGACCCCAATCCTTCGTCACACGTTCAATGACATTAATAACCCTCCAGAATTGGGGCATTAGTTGACCAGGAGAAAGATCGAAGCGACTCATGAAGGCACGCGAAAGAGGACTGTAAGGCCATCTAAAACCTATCTTGAACGGGTATTCAAACAAAGCAAAAAACCCCGCTGGTGCATCCGCTGGTCTAATCTCATCTGCTACCTTCAGAATCGCACTATCAGGCAATCCTGCTATACTCCTAAGGGCCGCAACCTCTAAAGAATCTTTGATACTACTCTTAACTTCCATCGACTCAATAACCTCTAACCTATTCAAACTATTCCTAAGACGATTGAAACGAAGCAAATCGAAATTCTTAGGGTTCTTTTCGGCTATAGATTTTAAACGCATGAAAAAGCAAGAGGAAGAGGGTACCTTATAAATAATCGTCGCTCAAATCCTTGCCGAAAATAAAGGACTGATTTTGGGAAACGATTGCTTTAACGAATTAAGAGATATGTATCTAATTTGAATTGAAATTATCTATTATATGGAAACTAAATTTCTCCCCAAGTATTGCAGGTCCAATCGCACAACGACACGCATTCAGTTACAACCGTTGAGACGACAGCTGTCGTAAACGCGTCATCACGACGACGTCACTAAAATCGCTTCATATTCGATTTGATTTAAATTAAATTCATTTACTTACGATTGATTATTCTTCAAGTATAACTAACGATCAGCTTTCGCAGATAAGAGATTCAGAAATTTTCAGAACGAAATTTTTCTAAATCTCGGGGGCAAACTGTTTAGGTGAAAAATCGCACGACGCACGACGACCGACTTAAAATCTTAAGATATCTTTCAGGATGATAATCCTGTATTAAGATAAGGTCCTGAGATAAGACAAATATACCCTCGAACGATAATAATCAATCGTCGAACGATCTCTATACTATATCGTACGACAAAACATACAATATCGCACGATATGATACTAACAGTTAATTATATCTTGAGATTAATCATTTGTAACAGGTAAACAACAAACATTGAAGAACAAATGACCGTTAACGACCAAGATACGCTCCTCATAAAGCTCCAGCCGTTACGAACGAGAATCTAGCTACCGTTATAGCCGTTACATTAAATGCACAATTAAGGACGACTGTTACACTCTGATCAGCTATAAAAGGAGTTCGAGAACATCGTTTGAAGACATCTGATTACATTGAAGCTAGCAAACACTCTCTACAAAATTGATATTGCTCTTTGTAATTGATATTTTGTTTCATTGTAATCGCACGATCTATACTGTAACTCTCGAGGATATCACCCCTTATTGGTGATACTTAGTGCAACATCGACTATCCCCTTTTAGTCGGCCGCAGGTTTTTTCCTCGACCTCGAGGTTTTTCCTGCGTCATCAATTGTCTTGTTATTTACTTTATCGTACGTTTTATCGAACCAAATTTCTTTCTCTCGACGGATTCGTCTCACAGCATCTTACGATATTAAATTGTGTAATTTTTTACCAAAACACTCCTATTTTGATATATTTCATCAAAATAGAAGTTCTCTTTAATACCAAAACACATTCTTTTTGTGATTGTTGGTATCTAATCCATTCCCAACTATAAAGGATTTCACTACTTTTATGAACATTTCTTGTTGCTCATTGAAAAGTGAAGAAAAGATACATATTTTGGATTCCTTAATCATCCACATATGTTAATCTTTTGGTGTTTACAGAATGGCTGCTACTTCGAATGCTTCCCTAGACGCTCAGCTCTCCACTGAAGCCACAATGCTGCTTTCTGCCTCCGGAAGTCTCCCTGTGGTCATGCCTCAACATGACCTACAGTTCAAGCCCAACAACTTGGTGGGACTCTTCGATCTTCCTGAAGGAAAGGAATACCATCAGCTTGCCAAGGAATTCCTCTTGAGCAGTCCACTAAAGACTACCTTCACCCTGAACACCAAGCCAAACAAGCTACTGCTCCTACAACTGTGGTCTACTGCCATGGTGGCACAGGAGAGGAGCCCTAAGGGCATACTGCAGGAGGTGATCAAATTCCAGATCAACGACAAGATAGTCACCTTTGGGATTGGGACTCTGCGCAACGTCCTCAAAATCCCAGGAAAGAAGAGATATCCTCCTCCCCCAACCTCGGACGAAATCATAGCCCTCCTGGATGACATTGGCTACCAATGGCCTGAGAAGGATGGAGTCATCATCAAGTCCTCTGCCACTGTTCAGAAGACAGGACTGAATGCCACGTTCTACTACATATGGAACTCATTCGGTCTATGTCTGACAGGCAAGACTGGCAGCACCGAGCAATTTCCTACCACCATTCAGAACATGGTGTTCTCCGCTCTCAAAAGGCGGAAATTCGACTACGTTCGCCATATCTGGGATGATATGGTGAAAAAGACCAAGGCTACAAAGCGAGTGGCCAACATCCCCTACACCCGCTTCTTCTCTGCCATTCTGGCCAGGCACATGAAGACTGGCTACCCCACTAAAGGAACGTTTAATATCTACGCTATTGGACCTAAGTTCCTGGATTAGGTGCTCCCTCGCCCTGATGATACTCCTCTATCTGCTGTCTTGGTTCTTCCTGCGGAACCACAGCAGGAGACTGAAGACACTCCTGACTCCCCTCCAGTCCAAGGTCTGTTTTCTTTCATCTCGTTCAAACCATCTTCTTGTCATTCTCTGCATGTTATGTCAGTAGCTAACCCCTTACTGACTTCCCCAGCTGCAAACACCTCGACGCTCCAGAAGCGTCCCCCTCCCTCTGGATCCTCACCACCACCTCCACCTAAACGCGCCAAGTCCAAGGCGTCAAAAAGAAAGAACAAGGGAGCTGCTACTGGTAAGAAATACTACATTACCCTCCCTCAACTTTTTAATAGACCATCCCCTTTATCTAAATCTTCTTCACCTGCAGATACTTCTGCTCCCACTCTCAATGAACCTGAGGTTGTTCATCTCGAACACTTAGAGAATGTGGACGGCACTCCTTCTGATGTCGTTCAAGCCTCAGGTAATAAACTTAAGCACTTTATTGCTTCTTCTTCTTCTGTGAAAGCTTTTGAGATTTCTAGTGCTCATTTAGCTACTGATCTTGCAAGTTCAATTACTGCGCCTCCGGGTCATTCTCAACGCTTACAGGATGATCCGTTTGACGAGTTTGTGTTCACGGACTCTGAGCGTCAGCTAAGTGTGGTTGAGCTCAGGCGCCAGTCCGCTGAACGGGCGCTTCAGGACGCCAAACCTGCCCTACAGCTTCAAAAGGAAGCACACAACGCCCGCCTTCAGGCGATGGGAGAAGAGCTTGCTTCTGCAAAAGCTGCTACCACTGCGGTTGAAACAAAGGCTGCTGCTGCTGCTACTGCCACTCCTCCTCCCACGGCCTTCCACCTCAACATACCCTACCTGGACACCATCCAGGACAAGGTATCGTAGATGGCCACATCATCCACCACCCTTCACGAGTCCCTTCAGGACATGAAGGCGACTGCACTCCCCGCCATCACCAACGCCATCACATCCGGCTCCAATTCTCTCCTCTCTTTCAAAGAAGAGGTTGTTAAGAGATTAGACGCTCAAGAAGCAGGGCTCCGGGCCCTTCAGGAGAAGGTTGTTGAACTATCTTCAACAGTCACCACCTTCACCACTGCTGCTCCACCACCGCCGTCGTTCACCTCCACTGACCGGGCTGCACTTCAATCCCTGGTTGGCGCCACCTCCACCAACCGTAAGCTCCAGGATGATCTTGCCTCTCTCCTTCAGAGGTGCCTTACAACAGCTGCCATAGGCAGGGCACCTGTTGAGGGGAGAGACAGTCAGCACCTCATCCCCATGGAGATCATGCAGTCTATTCCCCCTCCAGCAACTGGAACATAAACAATGAGGAGGAGGGAACCAATGAAGACGACGACGATGATGACGATGATGAAGATGATTTCATGGTGGAAAAGGTTTCAGATGCCACGCCCACTCCAGGACCCACACAATCTCAGGGGGAGAACCCTGGCGCTCCTGGTACGTCTATAACCTCCCCTTCTAGTTCTGATAATCTACCCATCTCCTCTCTATTTAACAAACCCAAACCAAACCCTGAAACCATAGCTCTAACAGATAGCTCATCCGAAAACTCACCAAACAACCTTCAACTTGTTGTCTACCAACCACCCAAACTTCCATCCCCTGAACCTGAAACCGAACCTGAAACTCAACCAGAACCTGAACCCCAACATCAAGATGTGAACTTTGGCTCTGTTACTGGTGAGATTATTCGCCTTATGGAGAATAGTCCCTCAGAACAAATCAGAGTTGAACTTAGCAGAATGACCTTCCAAGTTACCCCTCTAAACCATGAAGCCCTTCCCATAAATTCTGTTAACCCATTTCACTCAGAAGCCTCCTCCTCTCGAACTCATCAAGAACGACCTGGTCCCTCTGAAACCGTTGTTCTGTCATCAGATGATGAATTCATCTCTGATGATTACTCAACTCCTCCTTCCTCACCAAGATCTCCTCCCTCTAACTCTCCCCATTCTGAAGATGAAAACTACCCTGACACTTCTGCTACTTTGAACAGGGATGGGCGTTTAAACGCTATGATAGAGCAACTCGAGAGTACAAGAGTAAAAATCCCTCTTCGTACCTCTTGGGACTCTGAGTTTGCTTATCTATCACAGGACGAGTTTATGGAGTCAATAAAAGCTCAGGAGGAGCTAGATAATAAAGAAAGAGAAGCTTTTCTCTCAACACAAGCTGCTAAAAAGCTTGCTTTTGACTTCGTCGAAGAGGACGATGAAATAAGTGCTGATCCTCTTCTAGCACAAAAAGCTGCGCTAAAAGTCTTCAACAGGAGGACTGATGAACAGGCAGAGGAGGTAAACAAAGAGCTTGACTGGTGCAGAGACCGACTTCATCTCAGGAAGCACGGTGCCAAAATCACAGGAATCCATCTTCGCCGAACCCGTGGAAAGAAAGGTGTTCCTGGCAAGACCTGGCTCACCGTCAAACGCTCTGAAGTAAAGGACGTAAAGCACACTCTTGACAAGATAGACAGATACAACTTGTCAGAGTGGAACGAGATCAGAAGCGTACTTCCCAAAGCCATCAAGAACTACAGGGCTGAAGTAGAAGAAGTCATAGATGGACTTATTGCTCGAATCAGAAGAACAACTGAAATTCCTGATATCCTGCTCCAACCTCCCTCTACTCTGCCAAAGCCTCCTGTCCGACGATCAGCGGGCACTTCCACAAGGAGATTCACTCCCTGTGTTCCCAGGACTTCATACAAGCCCCTTGACCTCTCAATGTTTGATCTCTCCTTTCCTACATGAGTAACTCTCTCTGAGGGTCAATGTAACACCCAAACCCAATTGAAATTTTCAAAATAAAAATTTTAATAAAAACCCTTGCGTAAAATAATAAATAAGAAATCATTCTCCCAGTCAAATCACATTAATATCCCATAATTAAAGGTCCACAATCGAAATAAATGCTCGGATCGGAACGCCGCCTAGCCGGAGACCCTCAAGCCGGAGCTTTGCCCTTGCCGATACCGGAACTCGTACCTAAAAACAATAAATCACGAGGGGTAAGCTCAACCGCTTAGTGAGTAAGTTACACAGTCAATATATATCACGATAATATGCACATACAGCCACGTAATTTCAGCTTAACGGTTTCCCGTTCACCGGACCATCCCGCAATCCGGCCTCCGCGGTTTCCCGCCCGTCGGGTCCTCACGCAACCCGAAACATCACAAGGTACATCAACACCACATAAAATCACAATATATATCATGTAAACCGACTCACCTTGAAAATGTCACGCACACGCAAGAATGTTCGTTTAAAGGTGTAATCCAGGTATCCACTCTAAAAATTAAACACAACAGTCCTAAACGTCACGGTTGTCATTTAACTACCAAAAATACCACCAATTTTAACCGGGACATACACACGACGCAACTAACCATAACCATCGTCGCCGGTTAGACGACACAGTGACAATGACGACGGCGACCCGCTACCACCGCGCACCGCCCGCGATTCGTGCACCACGGCAGCAGCGGCGTAAAGGCCACCGTCGCCTAGCCGTACCAAGATGGTGGCAGCAGCGGTTGCGCCACCGCTGGCCCGCCTCCGACCGACGCACGGCAACGACGGCAGCCGTGGATACCCACAACCACCGCCGGCCGGTGAAAACAAGGCGCGGCAGCAGCCGTGGTGGTGGCTAACGCCACCTCCGGCCACCATCTGAAATCCGCAGCGGCAGCAACGGCACTCGCCACTACCGCCGCCGAGTACATCAATGGTCAGGGCAGCGGCGACCGGCCTCCGCCGGCGTCGCTTTATCACCTGGACAGACGGCGGCGCGACGGCGAGGTGAATCCACCAAGCCGCCGGCCGGTCTCGGGTCTGACGACGGCAGCAGCGGTCTTAGGACCACCGCCACCCACCGATTTCATCGCTACCACGGCTGCACGACAGCAGCTAGCATGGCTAGCCACCACCGGCGCCGGAACAAACACCACAACGCCGACCGCCGCCGTCCACGGTCATGGCCGTGAACCGGCGTCGCACGACACGAGGGGGCACGGCGGCGACGATCATGCGACCGCTACCACCACCGCCCCTCGAACAAGACACATGGCAGCAGTACGGGTGGTGAACCACCACCGCCGAACACCCTAACCCCACGTCCAATCATGTACGAAAAACAAAACGGGGCTTACCGACTGCGCGATACGATTCCGACGACCCTCTACGACCTCTCTCTTGCTCACGCCGATCTCTCTCTTTTCCCCGTTTCTTAGCTCTCAAGTTACACAATGAGAAACAACCTACGGCTCTAGGGTTTTTATTTAAGTTAAACGGGCCTTCCCTCCCCTCTTGGCTTATCACGCAAGCAACCCATAACCTAATCCTAACCCTAGATTCAAATTCAAAATAATGACAAATAAAATGAATAAAATAAATAATAAACGGGGCGTGACAACTCTCCCCCACTTACAAGGATTTCGTCCCCGAAATCAGTCTGAGAACAGCTCCGGGTAGTGCTCCCGCATCTCTGCCTCTGGCTCCCAGGTCCACTCGGAACCCTTCCGATGCTGCCACTGCACCTTCACGATTCCGATCTCCTTGCTCCGCAACCTCTTCACCTTCCGGTCTATCACCGCTACCGGCCTCTCGACGTAATTCAGGCTCTCGTCCACCTGAATATCGTCTAAAGGTATGTGTGCCATCTCGTCAGCGAGACACTTACGCAACTGCGAAACGTGAAAAGTGCTGTGGATTTGGCCCAACACCTCAGACAACTCCAGACGATAAGCCACCTTCCCGACACACGCTAGAACCGTGAACGGTCCGATGTAACGAGGCCCCAGCTTGCCCCTCTTTCGGAACCGAATCACGCCCTTCCAAGGAGAAACCTTGAGTAGCACTCGGTCTCCCACCTGGAACTCCAAGTTCGATCTCCGTCGATCCGCATAACTCTTTTGTCGACTCTGAGCCGTCCGCAACCGTTCCCGTATCCTCTGAATATCCTCCGTGGTCCTCTGGACAACCTCAGTGCTACCAAGAACACGCTGTCCGACCTCACCCCAACAGATAGGAGTACGGCATCTCCTCCCGTAGAGCATCTCAAACGGCGGCATCCCAATGCTCGAATGGTAACTGTTGTTATACGAGAACTCCGCCAGGGGTAGATACGTATCCCAACTGCCACCGAAATCCAACACGCAAGCTCGCAGCATGTCCTCCAAGGTCTGAATCGTCTGCTCACTCTGACCGTCTGTCTGGGGGTGGTACGCGGTGCTAAAATGTAACCTAGTACCCAACTCCAAATGGAATTTCTCCCAAAATCGGGAAGTAAAATGCACGTCCCGGTCCGAGATAATCGATACTGGCACTCCGTGCCTCGACACCACCTCACCCACGTTGATCTTCGCCAGCTGCTCCGCAGTCGAACTCTCCCGAATAGGAAGGAAGATATCGCTCTTGGTCAACCGGTCCACTATAACCCAAATCGCGTCAAACTTCCGAGGGGTTTTCGGAAGCTTGGTGATCAGATCCATAGTGAGGTTTTCCCACTTCCACTCGGGAATCTCAAGAGGTTGCATCTTGCCGTGAGGCTTCTGATGCTCGGCCTTGACCTTTAGACAGGTCAAACACGACTCCACGTAACGAGCCACGTCTCTTTTCATCCCTGGCCACCAATAACCCGTTCGCAGATCCCGATACATCTTTGTAGCTCCCGGATGAATCGAGAATCTAGACTTATGGGCTTCCTCAAGCAAGGTCTGCCGTGCCGTGCCCGCCCGAGGAACCCACACTCTACCGTACCTAGTCAGCAATCCTCGACCATCCCTCACCAACGCGGCCATCTGTCCCCGAATCCGCTCCCCGTTTTGGTTCACCTCCCGACTCGCCTCCTCTTGGGCCCGTAGAACCAAGTCCACAAAGGAGGTAGTCACCGCCATCTTCAGATGTGAAATACGAAGCGGTGCGTGCTCCGTTTTCCTACTCAAAGCGTCAGCCACCACATTGGCCTTGCCCGGATGGTAGAGAATCTCGCAGTCGTAGTCCTTGACTACGTCAAGCCATCTCCGCTGCCTCATATTCAGATTCGGCTGCTCCAAGAAGTACCTTAAGCTACGGTGCACTTCACCCAATACAGGTAGTGCCTCCATAACTTGAGAGCAAAAACAACCGCCGCAAGCTCAAGATCATGCGTGGGGTAATTAGCCTCGTGAGGCTTCAGCTGCCTCGAAGCGTAGGCTATCACCCTGCCCCTCTGCATCAGAACACAACCCAAACCCAGCCGAGATGCGTCGCAATAAACTGTCATGTCTTCCACCCCCTCCGGTAAAGTCAGAACCGGAGCGTCGCATAGCTTCTGCCTCAACGTGTCGAAAGCCATCTGCTGCTCAGAACCCCAAACGTACGGCTCACTCTTCTTCGTCAAACGCGTCAAAGGTACCGCAATCTTAGAGAAATCCTGGATGAACCGTCGGTAGTAGCCGGCTAAACCCAGGAAACTCCGGATCTCGGTAGGTGCCTTCGGAACTTCCCAATTCATAACCGCCTCGATCTTTGCCGGATCCACCTTGATGCCCTCCCGGTTAATGATGTGGCCCAAGAACTGAACCTCCTCCAAGCAGAAAGCGCATTTCGAAAATTTGGCGTAGAGTTGCTCCCTCCTCAAAACCTCAAGCACCTCCCGCAGATGCATCACATGTTCCTCTTTCGTCTTCGAGTAGATCAAGATGTCATCAATGAAAACGATCACGGACCGATCGAGCATCGGGCGACACACCCGATTCATAAGGTCCATGAATGCGGCTGGAGCATTGGTAAGCCCGAACGGCATCACCAAAAACTCGAAGTGGCCGTAACGGGTTCGGAAAGCGGTCTTGTGGACGTCCGCTTCCTTCACCTTCAGCTGGTGATACCCGGACCGAAGATCGATCTTAGAAAACCACGACGCCCCCTGGAGCTGATCAAACAAGTCATCAATCCTAGGTAATGGGTACCTATTCTTGATGGTCACCTTGTTGAGCCCCCGATAGTCAATACACATACGGTGACTCCCGTCCTTCTTCTTTACAAACAAGATCGGTGCTCCCCACGGTGAGCTACTCGGGCGGATGAACCCCTTCCCCGAGAGCTCCTGCAACTGCTCAGATAACTCCTGAAGCTCCGGTGGAGCCAGACGGTAAGGAGCTCACGCAATCGGAGCCGCTCCTGGTACCAAGTCAATGCCGAACTCGATCTGCCTGTCAGGTGGAAGGCCAGGCAGATCCTCTGGAAATACGTCTGGAAACTCGCTGACCACTGGCACCTCTGCTACCGACAGCTTCCTCTCCTTCGCCTGATCTGCCATAGCATAGACCAAGAACCCCGTACACCCCCGCTGGATGTACCTCGAGCTTTCGCGACGGAACAGAAGGATGTGGATATCCTTTTTTCCTTTGCCGTACACAACCAATTCTCGCCCACTTGGATTGTGGATGCGTACCAACTGCCCCGCAACATCCGTGGTCGCCCGATTTGGAAACATCCAGTCGATCCCGACAACCACGTCCACTCCGTTCATGGGAATGGGGATGAGAATGATGCTGAAACAAACTCCAAAGATATCAATGTTGCACCCCCGGTACACATGCTCGACCACCTGCACCTCCTCCGCAGCTACGTCGATTGCCTGAGGACTATCCAGATTACCGAGCTCGATCTGGAAGTCCTTACAGAACCTACGCGACACATATGACCACGTGGCCCCCGTGTCGAAAAGCACTAGAGCCGGTTTCGAGTTGACAGGAAATATGCCTGTAATCACATCAGGCGCCGTCTGCGCTTCCTCAGCAGTCATCTGAAAGGCTCGCCCACGGGTGGTAGCTCCACTCTTCCCCTTGGTAGTACCGTCAGTGATCATAAGCGTCGCCGGTGCAGGAGCCAGGGCTGACGTCTTCTTCAGCTGAGGGCAATCGGGGTTGATGTGCCCAGGCTGGTAGCAGTGGAAGCAGAGTCTAGCAGTCTCCTTGCAGTCCTTGCTAAGGTGGCCCGTCTTGCCACATTTGTAACACGATAACTCCCGCGGCCTGCACTCGCCCCGGTGATAACGCCCACACTTTGGGCAACTCGGGGTCCCGCTCCTGGTATCAGTCCGTGCCCCCTTAAACTTCTTTGCTGGTGCTGACTGATCTTCTGCCTTCCGCTTCCCTTGATGTCGCTCCTCCAAGATCAGTTCCTGAGCCCTCGCAACCTCCTGCATCTCACTGAAGGTCTTGCACCTCCCCGTAGCCACCGCTCCCTTGATCTCCGGCTTCAGCACTCCCAAGTAGCGAGCCATCTTCAGCGACTCGTCGTTTGCGTAGCCTGGTACAAAAGCAGCTTCTCCAGAAACTGCGCGGTGATCTCGTTAACTGACTCCGTCGTCTGAGTCAGTTTCAGAAACTCAGCTGCGATCCGCTCCTTCTCGATACGAGGTGCGAACTCCTCGTTGGACAAAGCCTGGAATTCCTCCCAGGTCAGCGCGGCGATCTGTGCCTCCGTGTACTTCTTGAGCGTCAGGTCCCACCAGTCTTTCCCCGCTCCGCGAAGAAGGTTCACAGCGAAAAGAACCTTCGACCCATCAGGGCACCCGCAAGTGCGAAACGCCCCCTCGACCGCCGAGTACCAGCGGTAGCAAGCCACGGGATCTTTCTTCCCGTCGAATAATGGCGGTTGGCACGCCATAAAGTCCTTGAAGGTAATCCCACGAGTTTGAGACTGACTCGTGCTCCCAGTACCTAAGCTACGGGCCGTGAGGGCCGCGTCAATGCGCTGGTCCACAGTCTGAATCAGCTCATCCCTCATTTGGTTAAATAGCCCCGGCAGCATCTGCTGCAGGGCCTCAGTGATCTGGGCAGCAATGTGGTCGGACTGTCCGGCCTCATCATCAGTCTGGCTTCGGGTTAGCACCATTCTGAAGGTTTAAAGCATCTCAGTTCATTACTATATACTACCAGGATATTCACACGCAATCCTATCATTAGTGCTCATGCCAACCCTAAGGCTAGTTCTTACCGCGCATGCTAATACAAATAAGTTCACATATAACATTTATTCACACAGCATCACAATATCGTAAGCATGCTAAAATCCCAACCGTTGTCAATTAGTTAAAGTCCCCAGAACTTAATCAAATCCAACCCTACACAGGTGCTTATAGTAACACTATTATTGGCGTCGCATTACTATAACCAACCATGCATGGTAGCCGGATCAAGACCACCGGGCAACAATCAAACAAGAACATGCCCGACGACCCATCCTCGACGTACCAAGGTGTTTACGTTTGGTTTTGATACCATCCTAATTAGACTTCAACCCACTGACTAGACGGACACATAAAATCACGTATACAGCTTATTATCACATGCATTCCATCCCAATAAATTCCAGATATAATTATGCATGCGTCCCGAAATAAAACTACTATGTGCACAATAATTTAAAGGTACTAAAGCTTACCTCCGTCTTGACGGTTCTGCTGGCCGTTCCGATCTTATCCGATTGTTCCCAACCGCCTGGTTTAAGTCCAACCACACACACACCCACGAGTGTGTGTGCTGATTCTCTTAAACCTAGGCTCTGATACCAAGTTGTAACACCCAAACCCAATTGAAATTTTCAAAATAAAATTTTAATAAAACCCCTTGCGTAAAATAATAAATAAGAAATCATTCTCAAATCCCAGTCAAATCACATTAATATCCCATAATTAAAGGTCCACAATCGAAATAAATGCTCGGATCGGAACGCCGCCTAGCCGGAGACCCTCAAGCCGGAGCTTTGCCCTTGCCGATACCGGAACTCGTACCTAAAAACAATAAATCACGAGGGGTAAGCTCAACCGCTTAGTGAGTAAGTTACACAGTCAATATATATCACGATAATATGCACATACAGCCACGTAATTTCAGCTTAACGGTTTCCCGTTCACCGGACCATCCCGCAATCCGGCCTCCGCGGTTTCCCGCCCGTCGGGTCCTCACGCAACCCGAAACATCACAAGGTACATCAACACCACATAAAATCACAATATATATCATGTAAACCCACTCACCTTGAAAATGTCACGCACACGCAAGAATGTTCGTTTAAAGGTGTAATCCACGTATCAACTCTGAAAATTAAACACAACAGTCCTAAACGTCACGGTTGTCGTTTAACTACCAAAAATACCACCAATCTTAACCGGGACATACACACGACGCAACTAACCATAACCATCGTCGCCGGTTAGACGACACAGTGACAATGACGACGGCGACCCGCTACCACCGCGCACCGCCCGCGATTCGTGCACCACGGCAACAGCGGCGTAAAGGCCACCGTCGCCTAGCCGTACCAAGATGGTGGCAGCAGCGGTTGCGCCACCGCTGGCGCGCCTCCGACCGACGCACGGCAACGACGGCAGCCGTGGATACCCACAACCACCGCCGGCCGGTGAAAACAAGGCGCGGCAGCAGCCGTGGTGGTGGCTAACGCCACCTCCGGCCACCATCTGAAACCCGCAGCGGTAGCAACGGCACTCGCCACTACCGCCGCCGAGTACATCAATGGTCAGGGCAGCGGCGACCGGCCTCCGCCGGCGTCGCTTTATCACCTGGACAGACGGCGGCGCGACGGCGAGGTGAATCCACCAAGCCGCCGGCCGGTCTCGGGTCTGACGACGGCAGCAGCGGTCTTAGGACCACCGCCACCCACCGATTTCATCGCTACCACGGCTGCACGGCAGCAGCTAGCATGGCTAGCCACCACCGGCGCCGGAACAAACACCACAACGCCGACCGCCGCCGTCCACGGTCATGGCCGTGAACCGGCGTCGCACGACACGAGGGGGCACGGCGGCGACGATCATGCGACCGCTACCACCACCGCCCCTCGAACAAGACACACGGCAGCAGTACGGGTGGTGAACCACCACCGCCGAACACCCTAACCCCACGTCCAATCATGTACGAAAAACAAAACGGGGCTTACCGACCGCGCGATACGATTCCGACGACCCTCTACGACCTCTCTCTTTGCTCACGCCGATCTCTCTCTCTTCCCCGTTTCTTAGCTCTCAAGTTACACAATGAGAAACAACCTATGGCTCTAGGGTTTTTATTTAAGTTAAACGGGCCTTCCCTCCCCTCTTGGCTTATCACGCAAGCAACCCATAAACTAATCCTAACCCTAGATTCAAATTCAAAATAATGACAAATAAAATGAATAAAATAAATAATAAACGGGGCGTGACAGTCAATTCATCAAAGAACCTGTTCATGGTATTTGTGTAGGCGAAAATCTCAATATTCCACGCTTTCAACGCTTCAGCGAACTGCACAAAGCACCCACTGAACACCTGGTGACAGTCCTCTTCACAGCAAACAGAGAAGAGAAAAACAAAGACAACAAGGAGTTTGCTCGTGCAGTCAGGACTATCCTAAATCAACGCATAGCAGATGGTGATACCTTTCTCATCATCCAAATCAAGGAAGAAGACCCTGATGAAGATTCTGATAGTTAGAATTTTTTTTGTAATTTTCTTTCAGTACTGTATTTATGTACTTGTGTATTTTCTTTACTCTTGTAATTCCTCATGAGATTTATAATCATCAGGATCAGGATCAGGAGATGAACGAGTCTGTTCTGACGTCTACTGATCCTGACCATCAAAGTGAAGACCTCCTGAAGACATCAAGATCATACTCAAGAACCATCAGCGAAGTCGAAGAATTAGCTGATGATAAGACCAACATGCTCGTGATCTGAAGACGGAACTCAGTTATAGTAGGCTGCTCAACTTCGTATGACATCCTGAAGACTCATCAGGATACAGTGACCTCTGATCAACCTCAGTATCAGAGCATTCCTCACTGATCAGTATCCTGATCCTGAAGGATTAGTGTAATGTCTTAATTTAATGCACAAAAGGATTATCCGCCTTTACTGACACAAAAAGTACACAAGGACAGTCACTTTTCTGTTCCCTCCGTACTTATCAGATCTCAAGGCAACTGTTTATACAAGCTCTCTTTTGTACACCATGCAAAAGACATTGTTTATAGTAAATAGTACAATAGACCACTTGAAGTGTGACACGTACACAAAAGTGAGTCTGCATGTATTTAATGCATGGGGTATAAATAGGAATTGAAGAGATGTTCTCCATACTTCTTCTTCATCCTAAAATATCCTAATCCTTTCTTTCTTATTCCCTCTATCTTCTTCTCTTTTCTAGTCTTCTCACTCTAGTGCATAGTGAAAGAAACTTAGATTGTTTAGTTTAGACTTGTGTCTTTTCTATTTCCGCAACAATCTGTAAATTCAAAGTGTTAATACAACATAGAATTTAAAAGTGAAAACTTGGTGTGATTATATTCAACCCCCCCCTTCTATAATCCTATACACTATCCTTACTTGAAGGTCACCCCTTGGGACCAACAATCCACATTGACTTGTGCCGTGTGTAAGAATGCCCTTCCAAGAATAATTGGAATTTCAGTATCCTTTGGAAGGTCGGCCACAATGAAGTCCGTGGGGTAAATGAAGTTTCCGATGTGAATTTTTACACCTTTTGCAATTCCTTGGGGTTTTGCATATATCCGTTGTTACCTCTGTATTGATACGATGTCGGTACTAGTTTTTTTATTCCACTTTTCCTGCAATAACCAACATGCATCATGTTAAGTGCGGCACCCGTGTCAATCAAAGCAAGACCATTAAATTTTCCGTTAATAGAAACAGGTAACTATAACTCCCCGGATCTTCTTTGATTGGCAAGATATAGGTGCATTTGGAGACATCGTCTCTTTCTTCTTTTTCTTCTAGCTTTCCTTTTCCTTTTTCTTTCGGCGGGATCATGAGTTCCGCATAATCTCCTTGCTTGTGCTCTTCCTCATCTCTCTCATTCTCACCATTCAAGTAAATTGGGTCACGGAGTGTCAAATCATCAAGAGTGAAAGTAAGATCTTCCGGAAGATCAGAGTCATAGTCCGTAGCATAATCTAGCTCGCTATCGCTATCGGAAGACACATACTTCTTCGTGTAGATGTCGGTCCATGATTTCTTTGGCACACCATCAACCATCATCACCATTTTTGTAGCTTCCACCTTTGGATTGACTTGGGTTTGTGTTGGAAGCTCTCCTTGTGTCTTTCTGCTTAGTGTTTGTGAAATTCACCCAACCTGCATTTCCAAATTTTGAATTACACTTTGTTGATTTTGTAGGTATGAGCTTACCTCTTCGTTGATTTTCTTTTGAGAACCGATGAATTGGGAGACTAGCTCCTCAAGAGATGTGCGTGTTTAGTTTTCTCCTTCCGCTCGTGGTTGGTTTCGTTTGTTTGGAGCGAAGAATCTGAGAGGTCTTTGGTTGAAGTTTCTATTGTTGTTCCACCTCCCTTGATAGTCTCCCCAGTTGAGAAAGTTGACCTCTTCGGGTGTCATCATTGGTTTGTTTGGGCAATCTTTCACGAGATGAGGTCCATTGCACTCCTCACAACAAACTTACAAAGCATGGATAGATTTAGTTAGTTCATCTATCTTCTTTTCAAATCTTACCTGTTTATTTTTCATAGCGGCAATCTTATCGATTGGATCGAAGTCGACGGAGACTTTTTCGGAAAATTTTTGAACATGTAGCCGCCTATCCGACTTCCAATCGATGTTATGAATCAACATATCCTCAAGGAGTTTGTATCCTTGCGTGGGAGTCTTATACATGAATACGCCCTCGGCGGACGAATCCAAGGTGCATTGAGACAGGTAATTGAGCCCACTATAGAATGTTTGAACTTGCTTGCTTTTGCTCAACCCGTAAGAATTTTTATAATGAATATTTTGGTTCATCTTCGTCTAGTTCAGCAACTACTAACAATTCGTCTTCTATTCACAGGGATACAACAGTGAATGTTCAGGAAGCAATTTCAACTTCTGGTCCGTCGACTTCAACTATCTCGGAAGATAGATCGAGTGTAGAAAGTTCTCAAGTTCAGACTTCAATCATTCTGATTCCCAAGAATCAAGAGATTACCCAAGTTCAATCCCCGATTTTTGATGGTTCCCAAATTCAAGAGGCAGTTATTGGTTCAAGTGAAGATACATTAACTCCGATTCCAATTCGAATGGAATCCACATTTGATGATCATCCTCAAGATTTACAAGTTGTTCCTTCATTTGAATCTTTGCAAGTGTTTCTACAAGTTCATATACTGATTCTGGTTATGATCTTCAATTGTACAGGCCTCTCCCTCATACAACTAAGTGGACACGAGATCATCCACTTCATCAAATAATTGGTGATCCGAATGCTCCAGTGCAAACACGATCGGCGACTGCGAATGAATGTTTATTTGCTGCATTTTTGAGCAATGTTGAACCACTGAAAGTTGTTAATGCTCTTGCAGATCCAGATTGGTTTATAGCCATGCAAGAGGAGATCAATCAGTTTATGCGATTAAAAGTCTGGAGACTCGTACCTCGACCTGAAGACAAATCAATCATTGATACAAAATGGATTTTTAAAAACAAGAAAGATGAGGATGGAATTGTTGTTCGCAACAAGGCACGATTGGTTGCCAAAGGATACAGACAACAAGAAGCAATAGATTACAACGAGACATTTGCTCCGGATGCTCGTATTGAGGCTATACGGATGTTTCTTGCTTACGCGGCACACAAAGACTTCACCGTCTATCAAATGGACGTGAAGACAACATTTCTAAATGGTGTCTTGAAAGAGGAGGTATATGTTTTGTAATAACCAAGATTTCTGGATGGAGTTAATTAAGTTAAGTTTCTGTCAAATGACCTTTTTGTGAGAAAATTAGGATTTTTGGGTTAAATGTGTTACTTTTGAAAAGTCTTTAATGATGTGGGCTTATACCAATTTAGGTATGGGCTTGGCCCAAAATCTAAGGTATTTAAACCTTAAACCCTAGAATTAAACCATTTGTGGAAATTGTTAGTGTGTGAAGTGTGTGTTTTGGAAGAAAAGGGGAACTAATATCATCATCAAGCTTTCATAGGGGATTTTCGCTTCGTAAGGTAAGATCTCGATGCCCGAATAGTGTAAGATCACTGTTAATTGACGTATGTTCGCTTTGGGATTAGTTTGGGTACAATTGGATTGAGTTAGAAGCGATTTTTGATCGATTTAGAGCTGTTTCCGGAACTGTTCGCGTTTTCCGAATCGGAATTCATATTTTCCGAATCGGAATCTATGTTTTCCGAATCGGAAACTCATATTTTCCAAATCGGAATCTATGTTTTCCGAATCGGAAAATATGTGGTGTTTTCTGAGGTGTTTTGTTTCGTCATGCCTTTCCCGGATTGGAAACCTACGTTTTCCGAATCGGGAAATTGGCTAGCTAAGTCGTCATTTTGACTTCGTTACCTTTAGAGTTCGGAAAATATTGGTTGGGGTTTTTCCGAATCGGTAATGGCCATTTTCCGAATCGGAAAATGGTGGGTTTTCCGAGTCTGCCTAGGGGTGTCATAGTTAGAGGATCATGTAAGCGCGTTTCACTAATACTTTAGAAATCATATAGGGGCGTTAGGTGAGCTCGTAGCAAACCAGTAGGATTGGCTCAGGTGAGTTCCCTTGCCTGAAATGAATGGATTGCTTTTACTGCTTTTAAATATATCCATTCGGTTTGCAAAATGAATTGGTGATGAGATTACACTGTTTTTGGTGAATTTAACTGAAATACAACGCTTTGCAAGTGTTTGTTGTGGAATTCATAAATAATTGTGAATGCTAAACTGATGATGATCGTATGCATGCTATTTTGATGTTGTGGGGTTAGCATCGTGAGTAATGTGTATTATGGGACCGTACATCCTGGGGAAGTGTAGTGGTGTGAGGCACGGACTACGTCCGTCACTCCTTAATTGAGCATCCGAGGGATCCGGCCATGCAAGATCGAGCAGCGAGGGGCAAGGAAAAGGTAGATGTCTAGTGTAGCGTTGCCGGTCTGAAGTAGAGTTTTGTCCTAAATAGAATCTCAGCTGTGGAGGGATGTTCCGCATGCACTATTAAACCCTTTTACTTTTGAGTTGAGAATTCTAAGTTTTGCATAATAGATCACTGGGAATTATTATTTTTATACTTGTTATGTTATTTGGGTTTTGGGGTGTTACATGTTTCACAACCAGAAGAGTTTGTTGATCAAGATCATCCTGATCATGTTTACATTCTCGATAAGGCCTTATATGGTTTGAAACAAGCACCGCGAGCATGGTATGATTCTTTATCTCAGTTTCTTGTTGCGTCTGGCTATTCCAAAGGTAAAATCGACAACACTTTGTTCATTAAACGTGAAGACGAGCATATAATGTTGGTACAAATTTATGTAGATGACATTATTTTCTGGTCTACTTGTCCTGATTTTTGTGAAACCTTTTCTAAACTCATGATGACTCGGTATGAGATGTCGAAGATGGGAGAATTAAATTTCTTCCTCGGTTTACAAGTTAAACAATTATCAGTTGGAATTTTCATTAATCAAGCTAAATACATAAAAGATATTTTAAAGAAATATA
Source organism: Centaurea solstitialis (assembly GCA_030169165.1). Lineage (NCBI taxonomy): Eukaryota > Viridiplantae > Streptophyta > Magnoliopsida > Asterales > Asteraceae > Centaurea > Centaurea solstitialis. Next base: position 21,799,925 of record CM058044.1, on the reverse strand, counting down.
ACTTGGAAAATGCTAAGATTATGAAAACACCGATGTCACCTAGTTGTGCACTAGATTCTGATCCTAATGGAAAAGATGTCGATGTGACAACTTATCGAGGAATGATTGGTTCTTTAATGTACTTAACTGCAAGTCGACCTGATATAATGTTTTCGACATGTCTTTGTGCTCGTTATCAGTCAAAGCCTAAAGAATCTCATCTTAAAGTAGTCAAACACATTTTTAGATATCTGAAAGGTACTGTTAATCTTGGTCTATGGTATCCTAAAAGTTCAGGGTATGAGTTGACAGGTTATACTGATGCGGATCACAGAAGATGCAAGCTAGATAGAAAGAGCACGACAGGACATATACAGTTTTTGGGAGATAAGCTTGTTAGCTGGCGTCCAAGAAGCAAAATTGTGTATCAGTTTCAACAGCCGAAGCTAAATATGTGGCTGCTGCAAGCTGTTGTTCTCAGATTATTTGGATGCGTACCCAGTTACGAGATTACGGCTTCAAGTTTGATAAGATTCTGATTTACTGTGATTCAAAGAGCGCGATCGCTATCTCTTGCAATCCAGTCCAACACACAAAGACCAAACACATAGACATCAGGTATCATTTTATTAAAGATCATGTAGAGAAAGGTACAATAGAACTTTATTTTGTAAATACTGAATTTCAGTTAGCAGATTTGTTTACAAAAGCTTTGGATGAAAAGAGATTTAACTTTCTTATCACCAAGCTTGGTATGCGAACTCTGAAAACTTGAAATAGTATTTTCAAAATTTATTTCTTTGTATATTTTTCTTTCTACATTTGTTTTTCCTTTTTCCGTTTAATAAGGTGTGTTTCTTTGTTTAAGGGGGAGTAAATAAAAACAAAAAGAGGTCATTCAAGTTATGGTACATGATATTTTTGAGGGGGAGCTACTAACCAAAGCGGATTCATTTTTTAAATGAATACCAAAATCTATTGTTTGTTTTGTAGGTAATTCACATTTTGAGGGGGAGCTTATATGTATATATAGTTTGGAATAAACATGTATTTGAAAGATGAACAACTTTCAAGTATGAAAACAGTTTCTGTAAATGTCAAATCACTTCTCTATTCTCAAAATGTTTTTCATGAATCTAGAAGTGAATTTTCAATGTTTTTATATTGAGGAATTGACGCATGTTTTCTAAACCGTGTGTTTCCAAAGATTAATACTTGTGTATTATCTTTTCTTATACTGTGTAAGTATTCATACACACCGGTTTATGTTCTTCTTGTTTAGTTATTACCATGTCTATAAAACGACCCAATTATTCGATGATAATACACTCATTTGAAATTTCAATTTGCGTCTAAGCGTTCGTTTGATCAGTCAGATACACCTTGTTTCATAAAGATATATCTATATATCGTTCATATAGATATTTTCCTATCTTTCTGAACCATTCCCTTTGGTCATACCATCTATTGAAACAGTTTTCTCAAACAATTCTTCGTTTTTTCATGTGCATTCAATATCAATAATTGTTTGGAGAAATCTTTTTGCTAATGTATTGTTTTTATACATTTTTTTGAGCATGCTTTATAAAAGGCTATATGATTCAACCGATGAATCATCGATTTTCATGCTTAGAAAGCATATTTCATGGGGAGGGAGTTATTAAAACTTCTATGGACTACCAGCGCCAGTAGCCCTACCCAAGAAGTTATCCTCGAAAGAAATGAGGGGTGAAGGGTCTCTATCAAAGAGTGGGGGAGATAACTCATCCGGTTGAGTTATTCTCATAGTGTTAGAGCGGAAAAATGAAATATGAGAGCTTGGTTAAAAGTGAGAATGATTAAAAGAATCGGAGGGTGTGAGAACAGAGTTAAAAGAAAAATAGAACTCTGCACCAACCATTTCTAAGCCGGGCAACCACATAATCTGTCGGTTCACGTTCTTTGGTGACTGATATTGAACAAAGGCAAAGCCCAATGCCAACTCTGGATTACACCCCACCAGCTACTCATTTTCTTCTCAACAAGAAAATGTTTCAATTCAGCACGGGGACGCAGCATATAATCTATCAGATTTTCATTCGGAAAGTCGATATTGAAAAAGAAGGAAGTTGCCCTGCCTTCGAACTTCATTTCTTTCACATCGAGTCAGTGAATATGGTTTTCACTATTTTGAGCCTTTTAAAGCATTTGATGCTAATTTCTTTCAACACTTTGCACACAAGGAATTAGTTTCTTTGTCAGAACATTCATAGAAATACACCGGTATTTCAATGATTGAATAAAGCCCTTTATACAGTACATCCATTGTACTAAGTGGCTCTGTGCTACTTACAGGCATTTTAACTGTTTCATGTGTTGATTCAGGGTTACCACTATATGTCTGAATTTGAAAAGATTCGGATGGTTCTCATTTTTGGATGGTGGTTCGGGAGGTATTCTTATCAGAAAAGGATGGTGACTGATCAGACTATTTCTAAAGAATTGGTTGATATTTGGTTTGACGATTAATCATTTCTACATGGTGATTTGATGATAAAATCGTTTTTCATCAAATAGGGGAAGAAAGAAAGAGAAATGATTATTTGATCAATACATGTAATGTTTGTATTTGGTGAAATGTTCGAGAAATGATCACAGTTGGTGAAAGTTTTGGTTATTCAAGAGTAAAGAAAGTTTGTTATTCAAAGCATTTGAAGGAAGTTTATTCAAAGTTCAAGTTAGTTTTTGAAGAGATTCTGCGATTAGTTGGAAGATCAATGTAACATCCTAAAATTTCGAGATTGATATTCGAATTTATGGATTTTGGTTCGGCTTTATATATATATATATATATATATATATGTGTGTGTGTGTGTGTAAGATTACAGGTACGTAAAAGTAGGGAATGAGTATATGTGTTTATAGTATTGGAAATCTAGGTATATAAATTAATTTCATCTACCTCTAGATATGTACGTAGGTGATAATAGGATGTGGACACATTTATGCATTTGTCTTTATTATAGACCTTGGTATCTCTGAATTATACGTGTTTGATGGATATATAATCCTTTATATAAGTATACAATTTAACATTGTACATATAGGTGCCTAAGTAAACTAGTAATAGGGTTTTGGATAACTATAAACATGATATTGTACTTGCATCTATAAACTCATATAATGTATTATTTGAGATGTCTTTATGTAAATGAATATTTATATGTGTGTAGAGTGGTGTGTCAGTAAGGTACAAATCCTTATCCCATAAGTATATAAATATATATATATATATCTTAAGAATATAGGTAAGCTCTCATGTGAGAGTACTTGATGGGATTGTAGGCATAGGCTTGCACGTGTCGACACATGTATGGATATATGTACCAAGATGTATGAGTCTTCTCTTCCCCAAAAACACCTTGATGTAGCTGGCGTTTAAACTCAACAAAAAAAGAGACCCCAAACCATTTTCCTAGCCGGCGACTATTGTGCAAGAGTCCTTAGGCCTGGTCGCTAGGGTACAATCGCCACCCACTTTCACTTGTTGCACGCTAACAACCTTGCTGACCGGAAACTTAAAGCCATATGCGACTATGCCGGCGGGAGGGAATTGTCAACGGACATTGTCGCCGTTGACGGCTTTTACTTAAACCATATTGCCGATTTTATGGGGAGTACCATTTCTGCTTGAATGATCGAACTCTTCACTTCAGGCGCATCTAAAAGACTAGAAGCCTTCATCTATCGCTTTCTCTCTCTTTCTCTCACCACTCCTTGGCTATGGTTTCATCTTCTCCATCTAGAGCTCCTTATCTAATTCAAGCTAACAAGGTGAGAACATTAATACTCTTAAGCCTCCATTTATTTCTAGATTTGAAATCAGGGTTACCTAAATCTTAGGTCTTGTTTAGGAGTTTAGTCAAGCATTTTACTAGAGTTCTGGGGATATTTGGGGCTTTCGGCTTTACAAACCCTAAGGTGAGTTGCTAAACCCGTTTTGTTAAAACTGAGAGCACATGATCTTGTTTGATTTACATATCTTGCTTGGTTATTGTGAATAAACATGATTTGGATGAAATGCCTAAATTGTTAGGTTTAAGGATTACCATGAAATGAATGAGTAACGATGCTTGTATGAATGGCTTGACTTGGATTGTTGTATACATGGAGTAGATTATCATATGCTACTAATGCATGAGTTAAATCCATGTGATTGTATGATGAATGTATTTATGAAAAATATGTGTTATTATGTATGCCACGGAATTATGTGAAGGAATTGAATCCCGAGCATGTTGGCTTATATGAAATGAATGAAGGGCTTGAGACCCTCGATTAATACCTTTGAAAGGTCAAGATAATTGTATGAGTCTTTCTAGACAGTACGTATATGCCTCCGACGGTGTCATGATAGATATGGCATCGAGGTTGTTTGTAATTAAATAACATGGACGAACCAACGCAATATTTCCACACCAAACAGTCTTGGGAGGTACTGAAATAGGTATGCCCCTATGTCGCCGGCCCTCGGGTTGCTCCGGGGTGCGCGGGCCTCTGATGGTGTCATGGTTGATATGGCATCGAGGTGTTTGGAACTAACGAGTGATGGGATATTGGTTGGGGAAATGGGTCGCTCCAATTGTTTCCGAAGATAAAAGATTAACCGGTTTAGCATGCTTTATTTTGTTGTTAACATACTCTTGTATATCTCATATGTCTTAACATGCTTTTATATGCACGATATATTGTTGATACAACTCACTAGGCTCCTTTGGCCTAACACTTGATAGGTATCGATGTGTCTCTCAGGTGCTAGGGACGCTGTTCCTAAGTAGGTGCCGGTTTTAGAGTGAGCATGGGGGATGTTGGAGAGACCGGTCTTCTAGGCCGCGAGATTGACTGTAGAACGACAATCTTTTTGTAGTCTTCTTCCTAGTAGGAACTAGACTAGCTGGTTATTATATCTCTTTATTCAATTACAAATATTGTAATTATACATTACTTATACCCCTGTTTTGGAAAGAGCTCACGCCTTGGCGTACATTGTATTACCATCTTTCTATTAAATGAAAGTTTTTGTTTACTCCAAATTTTGGGGTGTTACAAGTTGGTATCAGAGCTTTAGTTTAAGCGAACTAGGTATTAGTTAGGGATGCCTAGACTTAAACTTAGACTTAAGGTATAATTATGTAAGCCTTGGGTAGTACTCTTAAGATGGGTAGAATTAGAGCCAATAGAGTTATGGCCAACCAAAAATCGAAATGAGGTCAGCAAGAATTGTTATGTACAATATGTTTATAATGACGCTTAGCTATCGTCATTATGAGTATATCGTTACGTGATTTTTCTTGGAACTTATTTCCTCGATGATCGGTTATGTAATAGAATGTTCCCCGGCCCCTCACACTTTATTTGTAGCGTGTCTCTTGGATTCATTCTCGTATGTCTGTTTTGAATTTCTTGGTCAATATTATTATGAAGTTACAGTTGTGTATGGGTGCTAGAATTTCTTCTATGTTGGTTAGTGGAGTAGAAAGTGGAATCTTAATGAATAACTATTAGGAGGATTGATGTAGGTTGTAGAAATTATCGCTTTGGAATGACATTTGGACATGGAGATTATGTTTAGTAAACCACCATGGGTTAGAAAGGCCAAATCTCATATCTACCGGATCTTTAATTTAGAAATGTTTTATCACATCAGAGTTTGTGTAGTTGTATCTCAGAATTTTTTTTTTGGATTCATCTAACTGCATAAAAAAAATTCCATGCAAAGTTTATTTGGAGCATTAGCCTTGTCGCTTTGCTAGAATGATCTATTTGAAGTATTGCTAACAAATTTTTAAAATTTAAATTGATAACAAAAAATAAATGTTTCGTTCTTCTTTCTAAACTCATATAAGCATATAGCCCTGCCTTCCTTTGGGATTATTGTCTTCCTTTGGGATTATTGTCTATGAGAGGCCTTAGATCGAGTTTTAATTGTGCGAAACTATTGTAACTCCGTCAATAAAATGCAAAATTTTACAAAAATAAATAAATTGTTATTGCTATTCATGATGTGTTATGACTCAATTAATTAATTTTAAGATTTTAACAATTTGCTTGGTTGGTTGTGAGTACCATATTTACATTATTTGATTCATTTGATACAAATAATTTGATAGATTTATTTATATGGTTTTCTTGGTTCAGTTTTAGTTTCGGGTTTGTTTATTACGTATGATTGCAACCATATTCCGTTGTTCTTTTATTATCTTACTATTACCGACATTTTTGAACGATACATATATACTGTGGTTGGCCTTATAACTGAAAACATCTCATTTTTAGTGTCGATAAGAAATTTCGGGAAACCAAATATGATATCATTTCTGTATAGGGTTGCATGTTTTATGTACAAAATGGCGTGTATGAAACATGTTTGAGTCAATTTAGGACTTTCTCGGCTATTTGACCATATACATTCGCATTGGCTTACATTTGACTTCATTGTAATTTTTTCCCGTTTTGAAATTCACGAGCGAAGTCTCAAAAAGAAAAGGAAAAAAAAAGCAAAACCTCTTTGGTCGTGTGTATTAACACCTAAAGTTTTATAAAAATAAATAAAAATAAATAAAAAAATAATCTTATATGACCTTATTTTGGAGAAAGAATTTTGAGAGCCGCAATTGCTAAGTATTTTTAAAATTGTAGAGGGCACGTTTTGTTGTTAAATTACTTTAGCGTGAAAGACTTAATTTCATGCTTAGGTTGAGTAAGTGCATATTAGAACTACAACAACCCATTTGAAAAGTTTTAACGAAAACCATCTATCAACAACATTACTATTTTAAGCAACAATCATGTAATCTCAAGTTGATTTTATATGTGTATTATTGTAGCCACCCCACATGCCTAAATAGTTGTGGTAATAATAGTTTTATGCATATGTAACGTAAAGTTCAAAATTTAATGTTTGTTAATTTCCCCAATGAATGAAAACAACCTATTTCATGTATCTTGTACCTAGAGAATCTTGGATTCTTTAGGAGTATAGGCTTAAAGGCCTCATCGTGGTTGGTAGTCGTATTTAAGAACTATAGGAGGCCTTGGGGATAGAAACGCAGATGACCGATTTTAGGACAATTTTGAACTTTTGAAATGTCAGTCTCTAGAGTCGATTCATATATATAAATGATTGGAGTATTAGAGTTATGTATTATCTCGATTGTCTAAGTAATGGTGTTTTCATTTCGGTAACTCTTCGGGTTAGAACATTGTGTGGTCCCCTAAATGTGGTTAGGATGTTGGCAACGAGTGACCTCTTCGACATCTTGTTTGGTGCTAGTGGTGTATCACCTTAGTGAGTCTTCGTGAATAAGAGATATGTTGTGGTTCACTCGTTAGAGGTGTAAATTTTGGACTTTAAATATATCGCATGTGTCAACGTTAATTAGATTCCAAGTACCAAACTGGTGTAGGCCGAGGGCAAGTTACTAGTTGGTGTACATATGATGGAGGTATGATCATTATGTTTTAGGTGTCAATGTCCTTTTCATTGGTCAAAGAGTCTTTAAAATAAGTTGAACTCTAAGGAGTTTTCATAAGTTAGATGTTGATTATGAAGAAATAGAATCCAACATTTGGTGATTGGTGAATTGCGACTGTTGTGTTGCACCAAAGATTTCATTTTAAGGGTAGTGATGTTTAAAGAACCTTCCTGAGGTGTGAGATTTTCTTCGATTTAGATAATCCTTTATGAAGGATCTTGGAAAGTTAAGTAATAAACAAGTTTGAGCATAAATAGTGTTCAGGATAGTCTCTTAGTACGTCTCGGAGTAGAAAATCGCACCGATAATTAGAATGACTTAATTAGGAGGATTTTAGAAATGTTTTATGGTGCATTCTCGTGCCCGGATAAAGCAAGGACTCGGGTTTTGTAACGAACTAAACCAGCCTACTCATTGGGAAATTTCGTCCTTAGATTTAAATATATATATATATATATATGTATGGTGGTGCCTTTGAGAATCGACTTGACCGAGCACATCTACCGTAGGATTCCATGGAAGTTATTCGTTCAAGTATCAGAATGTCTCATAACGAGATTAATTAGAATTATTTGATGTAGTCCGTGAGTAAAGAGTTATCTATTCAAATGATTATATCAGTCAAGATTAGGTGCTAGTGCAATGCTAGATGTGGGTGGACCGTTCTAGATAGTTAGATGGGACCCCTCACCGGCTAAGTGAAAGTATCCTTGTAAATTTTTTTTTGCCTAAACGTGAAAACGAGTATGGCCGATTTAATTGTATTACTTTATTGAGATCATTGCAGTTTTTATGCAATAATTAGAACGTTTCGGTTCGTATGGTAATTACTAAAAGATTTGAGAATGCCTTTGTGGTTGGTCCATACCACGGAAATGAACAGTTGAAACGGGAAACTATTTTCGAATATTATAAAAGTCACTTAAGGTTGGGAGATAGCTGAAGTATATTGATAAAAAAACATTCGTTAATCGCACCACTTCATGTTTGTTCTCGAAAATGATGTTTGGTAACGATACTCGGGATGATTCCAATGATTAGATTTGTTGTAAGCGAGTGTTAGATAACCTATCCAAGAACCGACGATGTCTTATTTATGTATTGTGTGGGACGTCGGTTCAAAGTAAGATTTCGAGGACGAAATCTCTTTTAAGGTTGGGAGGATTGTAACATCCTAAAATTTCGAGATTGATATTCGAATTTATGGATTTTGGTTCGGCTTTTTATATATATATATATATATATGTAAGATTACAGGTACGTAAAAGTAGGGAATGAGTATATGCGTTTATACGTATAGTTTTGGAAATCTAGGTATATAAAGTAATTTCATCCACCTCTAGATATGTACGTAGGTGATAATAGGATGTGGACACATTTATGCATTTGTCTTTATTATAGACCTTGGTATCTCTGAATGATACGTGTTTGATGGATATATAATCCTTTATATAAGTATACAATTTAATATTGTACATGTAGGTCCCTAAGTAAACTAGTAATAGGGTTTTGGATAACTATAGACATGATATTGTACTTGCATCTATAAACTCATATAATGTATTATTTGAGATGTCTTTATGTAAATGAATATTTATATGTGTGTAGAGTGGTGTGTGAGTAAGGTACAAATCCTTATCCCATAAGTATATATATATATATATATATATTCTTAAGAATATAGGTAAGCTCTCATGTGAGAGTACTTGATGGGATTGTAGGCATAGGCTTGCACGTGTCTACACATGTATGGATATATGTACCAAGATGTATGAGTCTTCTCTTCCCCAAAAACACCTTGATGTAGCTGGCGTTTAAACTCAACAAAAAAAAGAGACCCCAAACCATTTTCCTAGCCAGCGACTATTCCGGCAAGAGTCCTCAGGCCTGGTCGCTAGGGTACAATCGCCACCCACTTTCACTTGTTGCACGCTAACAACCTTGCTGACCGGAAACTTGAAGCCATATGCGACTATGCCGGCGGGAGGGAATTGTCAGCAGACATTGTCGCCATTGACGGCTTTTACTTAAACCATATTGCCGATGTTTGAGATGGGGAGTACCATTTCTGCTTGAATGATCGAACTCTTCACTTCAGCCGCATCTAAAACACTAGAAGCCTTCATCTATCGCTTTCTCTCTCTCTTTCTCTCACCACTCCTTGGCTATGGTTTCATCTTCTCCACCTAGAGCTCCTTATCTAATTCAAGCTAACAAGGTGAGAACATTAATACTCTTAAGCCTCCATTTATTTCTAGATCTGAAATCAGGGTTACCTAAATCTTAGGTCTTGTTTAGGAGTTTAGTCAAGCATTTTACTAGAGTTCTGGGGATATTTGGGGCTTTCGGCTTTACAAACCCTAAGGTGAGTTGCTAAACCCGTTTTGTTAAAACTGAGAGCACATCATCTTGTTTGATTTACATATCTTGCTTGGTTATTGTGAATAAACATGATTTTGAATGAAATGCCTAAATTGTTAGGTTTAAGGACTACCATGAAATGAATCAGTAACGATGCTTGTATGAATGGCTTGACTTGGATTGTTGTATACATGGAGTAGATTATCGTATGTTACTAATGCATGAGTTAAATCCATGTGATTATATGATGAATGTATTTATGAGAAATACGTGTTATTATGTATGCCAGGGAATTATGTGAAAGAATTGAATCCCGAGCATGTTGGCTTATATGAAATGAATGAAGGGCTTGAGACCCTCGATTAATACCTTTGAAAGGTCAAGATAATTGTATGAGTCTTTCTTGACAGTACGTATATGCCTCCAACGGTGTCATGATAGATATGGCATCGAGGTTGTTTGTAATTAAATAACATGGACGAACCAACGCAATATTTCCACACCAAACAGTCTTGGGAGGTACTGAAATAGGTATGCCCCTATGTCGCCGGCCCTCGGGTTGCTCCGGGGTGCGCGGACCTCTGATGGTGTCATGGTTGATATGGCATCGAGGTGTTTGGAACTAACGAGTGATGGGATATTGGTTGGGGGAAATGGGTCGCTCCCATTGTTTCCGAAGATAAAAGATTAACCGGTTTAGCATGCTTCATTTTGTTGTTAACATACTCTTGTATATCTCATATGTCTTAACATGCTTTTATATGCACGATATATTGTTGATACAACTCACTAGGATCCTTTGGCCTAACACGTGATAGGTGTCGATGTGTCTCTCAGGTGCTAGATTGACACGTGGGGGACGTTGGAGAGACCAGTCTTCTAGGCAGCGAGATTGACTGTAGAACGACAATCTTTTTATAGTCTTCTTCCTAGTAGGAACTAGACTAGCTGGTTATTATATCTCTTTATTCAATTACAAATATTGTAATTATACATTACTTATACCCCTGTTTTGGGAAGAGCTCACGCCTTGGCGTACATTGTATTACCATCTTTCTATTTTATGAAAGTTTTTGTTTACTCCAAATTTTGGGGTGTTACAATCAAGATGAAAAGTTTTTCCAAGATGATCAAGTTGTCAAAGTTTTGATTATTTAAAGACTTTGGAGAAATGTCAATTGAAGACTGAAGATTTCCAAGTTGTTGTTTCTGGATGATGAGAAAAGAGTTTGAAGTTTTATGGAGAAAAAGAGATGAGTTATTTTTCTGAAGGTTGATTGGAAGAAAATATCTGGAGATTGATACTTAATCAGTTGATACATTCTGATTCGAGCTGAGTTTATTGAAGTTTGATACTTCAAAGGAGATAATTCAATTTTGCATAAAACGGAAGATTGTTTTACTTTGAAAAGGTTGAGAAATTTTTCTGAAGAATGTTGATGATCTTTAAAGTCAAGAGGTTCTCAAGTTAAAGTCGTTTGAGATGTATTGAAGTTGATTACTTGCTATTCGTGAAGATTTCTGATGCTGACAAGTTTTGTTCGTTGCTGTTACAGTTAAAGTGAAGTTTGTAAAGATTGTTTCTGTTTACAGTTTTTTTTGTTATAGTTGGTTATTTCCAACTTGAATACAAATGGGGAGATTGTTAGGGTCATAATGTAATTGTATTCAAGTTGTATTACTCATTTGTAATTGTTCAAATGTGAAGGGTGCTTAGTGTAAATACCCTTGGGGTATAAAAGTGTGTGAGTGAGTTAGATTCAGGTAGGATTCTTCATTGTAATATTCAATACTTGATACAGAGAGAGAGAGAGAGAGAGAGAGATAGATGGATTAGGGTTTTGTACGCATTGTTCTTCGTATAATAGAAATGAGATTTGTGATTGAATCAAACTTAATAGTCATGGTGGATTGAATTCATAATCAACAGTTAGGTCTTGGTCTCACACGGTCTCATAAAAATAGTTTGGTCTCACGCGAACCTAAGTCTTCCTATATATATGCTGAATTTATAATAACAACAGAAAATTAGAAAGTAAAGTAATGTATCAAGGTTCTACTCCGTCACAGCCAATTATTTTCAATGCTCATGTTTAAAAATCATAAGTTGGCTTTTAATATATTCCTTCAAAGGGAGAATTTCACTCATGTCCTTGTAAACTTTCAATATTACTTTAATATCCTTGTAAACTTTAAAACTACATACATATCCTTACAAAACTATAAAATTTACATTTATATCCAAATCTTTATTTTAATTAGGAATAAATTAATTTAATATTAAAAAGATTATCTAAAATTCAAAATACCTAGTGATATTACCAATCTACCCTTCTAAATTATTTAAATCTCCTGCATCTTTTCTTCTTCCTGCATCCTTCATCGCCACTTCTCCTGTGTTTATGTCAAGCCAAATTCACCTATTGCTATTTGCTAACTTCAAATAAAGCTCCTCCACATAAGACCTCATTATATGACAAATGTTTGTTCCAAAATTTTAAGTAATGTTATATTTATTTTAGAAGCAAATGAAAGATTTTACTAATATCAAACCATTCTTATAACCCCAACAAAAGCCATGGAACCACAAACAGAACTCATGACCACCACAAAACAAAAGCGGCAGAAGAAAAAACCCAAAAATAAGAACAAACAGAATTAGTTAGCATGATTGAATCTCTCAAAAATATTGCAATCAAAATGTAATCTGATAAGACAAAAAGAAAGAAGTCGCAAACGAGTTGGTGATCCAATTTTCGAACTAATACCAAACCAGTTCACAAATTTCTGTGTAATTTGGCTTAGATTAGCATCAGATTGTAGTAATTGGGATTTAAATTTTGAATTGAAACCAAATCAGTTCACAAAGCGAACTGGATAAAACCAAACCAGTTCACAAATCTGAATGGGATTCCAATTGACAAGTCGGAATTGGATTCGAATTTTGATTGCTGCCGATTCCAGATTTTGGAAACGATTTGTCAAACGATATGGTTTGTTCGTGCGAAGAAGAAGGGCGATAAATTAGTCGATGGTTGTTACTGAGAAGTCAAAATAATAATTTTATTTATTATTAGGTTTAACTAATATAAGGATAATTTAGTAATTATCTGAATAATTAAATTTAATGATAATGTTATTGATATTTAAATGATTTAAAATAAAGATTTGGATATGGTTGTAAATTATATAGTTTTAGAAGGATATATATGTAGTTATGAAATTTACAAGGATATTAAAGTAATATTGAAAGTTTGCAAGGACATGAGTGAAATTTCCCCCACTTCAAATAGTTTTTTTGGAGCTTTTTCACTCTTTTTGTCAACTATTCTCGTTATATTTATATAAACTAGTTATTAAGAGCCCGGGCTTCGCGCCGGGTTAGAAACTATGATTAATTTTATCATTTATATGAAACATAAACTTTGTACATATGTTGTCATAAGAAAGCTTAGTATGACGAACTTCATGCATTGTGTTAGGTATTTAATTATATTGCCTACAATCAAAAAGAGGTTTATGGTGCAGTTGATGTCTATTTTATGTGGTTGCTAACATGTATATAATATGTGGATAATGTGTGTGTGTGTGTGGGGGGGGGTGTATATGCCAATGATTGTTTAAAATAAATAAAAAGATTTAATTTAATCAAACATTTTTGGATGAGTAACCATTTAACTTAATAAAGTTGGATAGAGGAATGGAAATAAAAACTACATGGAGTAAAGAAATAGTTTTTAAAGACTAAGGAAGAAAAACATTGTAAATATCAAACTACAGGGACTAAAACCGTATAAAAAATATTAAGTTCACCATTAATTCAAATTGCAGGGTCTAAAATTGAACAAAATATGTTAAATTTACTATTCATTCTTCCTAATAATTGTTATATATTATAATGTCCCTTATATTTTTAATATTAAGTCATTTTTTAAGGGTATCCAAGGTTTTGCCCCGACTAATCCCGGCAAGGTTCACCGACAGCTAAAGCATGCTGCCCTGAGTTAATCCCCGGTGGCCACAATCTGGAAGCGCCTGGATTCGAACCAGGGTTAGAATGGTTAACTAGCCACTTCCCCCCGCCTTAATCAGTACGCCACACCCTTGTGGTTATATTAAGTCATTTTATATTCACTACAATAATATTGTATTCATACGTCACCTAAAAGTGTTGTTTGGTCCTATAAATCACTCTATTAAACAAATTAGACACTTTAGGGAATATATAAACATAATTATGTTGTAGTGATTGTCATTTACCTAATCAACTAGTTTTCACTTTTCACAAAAAAAATATTAGTTTAACAATTAAAAACTAGCTTATTAGCGGAGGCAGATTCAATTAAAAGGTGAGGGTGGCCACTATTAACTTTGTTCTCTTTTACTTAAGTTAAAAACAATTTTTTTTTCTAAATTTTCTACCATAATCCCAAATAATTTTTCACAAATGCCTCCACCAACTAAAAAAGGAGCAAAAATCACCTGTGCTAAAAATCTCTATATCAATCATGTCCATCAATTAGATGAATACACATCATCAGAAATTTGGTACAGGAGATTTCTATCCTTTATAAAAGATTTCAAAAATCAGCAAGTTCATAATTAGTAATTGCACTATGATTTTGTTATGATATGTTTAAAGTAGTCACTTATTTTTTGCCACAAGTAAAATAACTTTTAAAAAACCTTAACATCAAACCGAACTCGTTTGACTCACAAAAGTCAAAATGTGGACTCTTTTCTTCACTTTTCGGATGGATGGAGGATTATATAGAGTTTGGAACATCATAACAATGGATCTTTTATGTCGTAATTCAATTTCCGTAGATGATTTTTTTAGAAAGGTTCATCTAAGCTATGCATCGACAACGTTCTTGGCAGTTTGGAAATTAAGTTACATCAATTTCAGTAAAGACTTACAAATACCTTATGTATTCCAAAGAAGCCAAGGTGGAATAACGATCAATCTTGATGATCGTTGTCACTTTCAGAATCTACAAAACCAAACAAAAACAGAAAACCATCACATGGGTAAACCTATTACAATGGTATAGACCATCAATGGATGTAAATACAAATAGTTAAATCATTTACAAAGAAAACCATTAAAGGATGTCTGGTTGGCAAAATATTTTTTAAATGAATGAAACTTGTCAAAAGAATAAAAATATGAATGAAATGTTATCAGGTTTGAAAGTTACTTGAATTTAACTAAATGATCCAAGTGAATATCAACTATTTCTTCGATATTTAAAATATCGTTTTAGTAACGACCTAAAAAAAATCTTGGATGACCGGTCAACTTCACTAGTAGTAACACCAACATGCCAGTAGAACCTTTTACTTGGAATCTTTCCATAAGAACACAGTGCAATTATTGTAGTACATCTCAAAGAAATTAAACCATGTAATTTATATGGAACGAGACAAATTTACAAAGGAAGATCTTTAAAGGGGAGAAGAATGACACAAAAACCCCCACAGTAAAAGTGTAAAACTACAAGTGATGGTAATTTTCAGCTGAAACATATCGGTGGACCCCATCATAATATCATTATCTATAATATACAAAGAGCAGGCGCCCCGCCCAACATAGACCCGCCTGCAGACCGACCCGACCCGTGACCCAAATCCATCATTTCCTCTCTCATTTTTTACCCAAACCCGCTGGGTGACCCGGCCTTGACCCCCCTTAGATCCGCGTGTGATGCAGCCAATACCCATCTCAAAATTTACATTTTTGGCCCCTCACCTTATAAGGGTTATACACTTTATACCTTTAACTTTTCAATATTTCATTTTTCGTTTTACTCATATATTGCGTATTGACTAATAAACGTTAAAAAAAATACGTTTTAATTTTAACAAATTACGCCATTATATTCGTATCGTCGATACGATCGAAATGAGCCTAATATTGAATATTTTTTTTACGTACTCATTTTATTATATGCTATGTATATGTTCCAACTTCGAACCGACCCATATCCTATATCCATTTTCAAATTTACATATTAGTCCCCTAAACTTAGAACTTATAAGGTTTATTCAGTTTACACTTTTTACTTTTCAATATTTCATTTTACGTTTTAGTCATATATCGTGTATTGGTAAAAAGACGTTAAAAAATATGTTTTAATTTTAATAAATTATGACATTATGTTCGTATCGTCGATACAATCGAAATGAGTCTAATATTGAATATTTTTTGATATATCTATTTTCTTTAATACTATATATAAGCTCCAACCGACCCGAAACCCATGTTTAAATTCACATATTAGCGCCCTAAACTTATAATATTTATTCACTTTATACATTTACTTTTCTATATTTCATTTTAGGTTTTACTCATATATCGTATATTGGTTGAAACATGTTAAAAAATACGTTTTAGTTTTAACAAATTACGCCATTATAATCGTATCGTCGATACGATCTAAAATATGTTAAAAAAATACGTTTTAATGTTAACAAACTGCTCCATTATAATCGTATCGTCGATAAGATCGAAATGAACCTAATATTAAATATTTTTTCATGTATTTATTTTATTATATACGATATATATACGCTCCAACCGACCGAATCCTATACCCACCTTTAAACTTACATATTAGCCCCTTAAACTTATAATATTTATTCATTTTATATCTTTTTAGTTTTCTATATTTCATTTTACGTTTTAGTCATATATAGTATATATTAACTAAAATATGTTAAAATATCAGTAGCTACTGTTCATAAACCCGGTGCGAAGCCCGGACTTATCAACTAGTTTTTTACATTTTCCACATAGATCCTATAAAAAGGTTACTTATTTGCTATTAATCTTATTGGTGCAATTGGGTCCACAAGACTTCTTTAATTTTCTTTACCTAACGAATTGTTAAATATTTCATGAATTGCTTATATTTTTTTATCATGTGGGTTTATGGGCCAGCTTACGCACAATGGTTAATCCCCGCATGACTACGAATGGCTTGAAGTCATCGTAGGTGAACCTTAATTGTTAATAGTTGTTAGTTGATGAGCCAATTATCTTTTATAAAAACTAGTTGATAAGGTAAATGACAATGTAATATAACACAAAGACAGCATGTTGAAATTTTAAATGGAATAATATAAATGGCATAATTGGGAAAACTACCCTTGAGCTTATTGAAATGCTACTTGGGAGCAACTTTTAGAAAAACTAGCGAGCCTTTAGCATGGCAAAGTTAAAGTGTATATATGCAAGAACGCATATATACCTAGAAGCAACATTACTTAAACAAAATATATGTGATTTGATGAGCAATATTAGTGATTGCAAGTTTGCAACTGTAAATAAGGAAAAGGGTAGACTCCACCCTCTAAGGCGCCTCCACTGCACCGTTCCTACGGTCATCACGGAGAGATAAATCAGAGCATGCATCCCATTAACAGAGGTGCATTGCCCATGGTTTGAACCCGGGACCTCACACATATAGATTACACTCACACCTCTAACGCTAGGACTGATCAATGGAGACTGTAACTGTAAATAATGAAAGAAAAAGCGAACCGGTTGAAGTAACTCACCAGAACGGATGTCGTCACTAAGCTTGCCTCTATCTTGGATTTGTTTGACGAGCATCCGGTAGATGAGCACCCACCAATATATGTGAAGAACAAGCAAGCAGAAAAGCAGAGTGTTAAACACATAGTAATGGACTGGTGCTTCTGGAAATTCCTTCTCTTTATCCAAAGTTTGAAGAACTTCATAACTACAAACAAAGAAAGAAAAGAAAGAAACAGAAATAAATATATTTCCTGCAAATAATTAACTTTCTTTTGGTAACCATGTGTCACCTTGTGTGCACTTGACTAATCATATGAAGCTCTTAAATTATGTACTTGACTAGTCATATGATGCTCTTCAATTATGAGGCAAGCAAGAATCTTTGATTATTTGTCATTTTCATGTGATATGGATAATATCATGAAATTTTACTCAACACGTGATTTAAGAAGAGGCTGTTTACTTGGTGTTGACCGGTAAGACTCAGGTTGTTTACCAATGCTGAGATCTCACCGAGCCATCATCAAGATGATGTTTATCCGGGTCAGATTTGATTAGTCCATGCATGCCTCTTCTTTTCTCCCTCTTTCTTTTAACATACAATTGTAAAAAAAGGTTAAACTAGTCTTTCTCATTTTTGTTGGTAAGCATTTGCCAAAAAACACTTGGTAAATAGTTTTACCCACACAACAATTACCTGGGACAACATTTACCTGTTAAGTGTTAGTAAACGGCCCTTAAGTAATTGACGGTATTTGTCAAATATCTTAAATACCATTTGTTGTTCCGTAAAGACGACAAAGGAAGGTTTTACGCATCATAATATGCATAATTGACTGTAATTCGCAACCTTTCTAAAATAAAATATTGCAATTTTGATGGCACCTGAGCGGATTCAAAACGTGATACTCTCAAGCTGTAACCATTTCCATTCCCGCTGGCTTTTAAGTTGTTTCGAGAAGTTATTTTTCGATTTAACATTCAATCAAGTGTTTTAGGGTATACTAGATAGTCAAACTACGATAATATGTACAAAGCATTGTAAACTAACCTTGTACTCCACAGGATCCAAAACGGGTAATAAATAAGGCGAAGCAGTACCCATGACAATACGAAGAGAATGAAGGAAAAGCTTGCGAGCGCTTCAGCACCACTGTACTTAGACATCTTCCCCACTTCAAGGAACACATCGCTAGCATCATGAAGAGCTAAAACAACTGATCCAACACGAGCAAACCTGCAACACACATACGAAATACAAAAATGTAAGAATCTCTGGAAGCCAACTAGATTACTCTCCAAAAGTGGCCTTGAAAACAAAAGGAAGTTCCAACATATACAAATGAGAAACAGTCCAAAACGAAGCCAATGTAAGAGTCTAAGATGCCCCCTCTAATAGAGGCTAGATTGACACATATTGTCCCATTAGGACTTTGCTCTGATACCATGTGTGAATGCCCGCAATCTCAAATTAGATTACTCTCCAATAGAGTTATTGAGGAGAGAGGGCAAATTCTAACACACACACATACACACACACACACACACACATATATATATATATACACATATAGGGTTAGGTTCAAATGTGAACTCAATTTTGGTTGTGAACGTGAGGACGAATCTCAGCCACACATCTTTGGTTACGGTGGACGTTATCACGGAGGATTGACGCGATTCATAGGAGGGTGGAGATTATTAAAGGAGGTGACCCGGTCACAGCCGCCTTTATTGACCGGATAAGTGGCTGAGATTCGTCCTCATGTTCATAACAAAAATTGAGTTCACATTTGGACTTAATTTATATATATATACATACACACACACGAAACTTCGGCTGTAAACTCAAATTTCATTGCGAACGTGAGAACAGCCGAGTGCGCGCCACGTGGCATATTCACCCTAAATAATCATGTATTATTTACAGTGACTAACACAGCGTCCAGTGAATAACACTGAATAATACATAATATTGTATTATTCATTATGAATAACATTAAATGTTGTGTTATTCACTCTAAACAATACATGATTATTCAAAGTGAACATGCCACGTGGCACACTCTTAGCTGTCCTCGCATTCACAATCAAATTTGAGTTTCCAATTGAACCTGACCCTATACATATAAGATAGTTCACGTAAGACCAAACTGTTTTCGTGAGACCACATTTTTACATTTGAAACTTCATAGTATTTTTAGTGTGTTGTGAAGTTTACAGTGTAAAGATGTGGTCTCAAGGGTCTTACAAAAGTAGTTTGGTCTCACATGATCCCAAGTCTCTCTCTATATATATATATATAAGATATTGATCCAAGTCTAGCTGATGTGGTATTTAACACTTTGTATCAATACATATGGTATCAAAACAATAGCTCTTTTTTTTTTTGGAAAGGTTCATCCAGACTTTATCTAGGCTTTGTCTAGACTACATTCTTGGCAATTTGGTAAATAATTAAGATACGGCATTTTGAGACTAAGTTGGATTGGGCCACATAATGCTAACACCTGGACTCTCGAACTCTAGTAAAAATGTAGAAGATAACAACTAGCAAGTCATTATATATCACCGAGAAAGCACCTGAACATGTAAGACATTGCAATAAGAAAGACAGATGCAATATGATGCCCCATCGACAAACCAAAATCAGATCGTCTTGTTTCCCAGAAAATCAAAGCAAATATAGAATACGTGTAGAATCCGCCCACATACATGTATAAAGCTTTCAGTTTTAACCTGAAAATCAAATTTAACAAACCATGACTAAGGCATCAAAAAATCAACAACCCGAAAGAAGATTTGTTCTGTATTAACTTAAATCTCGTATTTTATATATTAAGAGATATCGACGGATCCTACTTCATTTTCTGGTGCGGCCATCTCTGATTGCCGGGACCTATCCAAAAGTTGGACGTTCTAGTGAACCATGGCTCGTTATAAGTAACAGCCAAAGCTAGCATTTCTGCCGAAAGATAATATACACATTTCCAGGCCGATTCCTTAAACTTTCGTACCTTCTTGTTCCTTTCATCTATCTCAATATCCTGCCCGTTGTTAAAGATTAACCGCCTTCCAACACCCTATAAACGTGGAACTTAATTATACATCAATTCAAGTTTTCATTTATATCTAACAGAGATATAAGATATTGTTTGTTTCATCATATCAGTAAATTAATCAAGGTATACTTGTTTGCAAGGCTGTAAGTTAATTTAACATCAGAAATACCAATTGTTGCCAATATCCATTTCAAAAGATTTTTAATAACATAGAATTGAATAAATGCAGTTTATGATCAATATATATATATATAGCATTGATTCAATCAAAGCATGTCTAGACCAATGGTAAGGTAACATCCTGTGGGGGTTGGTGAATGGTATCCTTGACTACCTGGGTCCGAACCCCGTGGAGAGCATGTGGCGAGATCCATATCATGGGCCTGCCACGTAGTGGTACCTTAATTGGGCTGGGTCGTGGTCGACGGGAATTAGTTTGGTGCCCTTGTGAGCTTGGATACCTCGCGAACATGTATGTATTAACTTGCCGTTCAAATATGTGTGTGTGTGTGTGTGTATATATAGGGTTGGGTTCAAATACAAACCACTTTTTGGTTGTGAACGTGAGGACAACCGAGAGCGCGCCACGTGTCACTCTGAATTTTCGGCGACTTAGTGTTATTCATACTAAATAACGCTTTATTCAGTCTGAATAACGCTTTATTCAGTCTGAATAACGCTTTATTCAGTCTGAATAAAGCGTTATTCAGTATGAATAACACTAAGTCGCCGAAAATTCAGTGACACGCGCGACTTGTAACCAAAAAGCCCGCGACTTAGTGTTGTTCAGTTGCGGGAAAAGTCGCGCGTGTCAGATTTTTTTTGCCACGTGTCGCGTTCTGGGCTGTCCTCACGTTCACAACCAAAAAGTGGTTTGTATTTGAACCCACCCCTATATATATATGTATATAGAAGTAGGTTCAAATATTGGTATTTGTAGAAACAAAGGAACTTATTTAAACCACATCTGATGTGGGACCCACATGGGCCCACATCTCATGTGGTTCAAATTGAGTTCCTTTGTTTTTACAAATTGGCGTGATTCTTGTATGAACGTGTCTCTCTCTCTCTCTATATATATATATGTATATAGAGGAAAGTTAAAATGAAAACTTATTTTTTGATTGTGAACATGAGGACCATTAAAATCGTGCCATGTGACAATATTCACTTTGAATATCATGCATTATTCCGTGTGAATAAAGACGCCTAAGCTTTATTCACCTTGAATAATGCATGATATTCACAATGAATATTGCCATGTGACGGCGATGTTAGTGGTTATCACGTTCACAATGAAAAATGAGTTTTTAGTCGAACACTTGAGCTGCAGACACATTTTTGGAGTAAAATTTGCATCCAAACCATACAAACATAAATAAGCAGAATCTTTCTGATACAGCGGATTCCACACATGATTTACAAAGCATTTTGGGGCAAATTGATATATTGTTTACAGGTTGAGTAAATCTGATAAAATTTTTTAGGAACAATAAACGAATTCAATTATGGAAAAAAGAAGAAATTACCTCAAAAACAAGTCTATCGAGGAAAAATCGAACCGCAGGGAAGAAGATGGCAAAAAGAGGAAGAATTAGGAAATCTTGGTAAGCTGGGAAGGATTCGTGACCAAAATCGATGGAGCTTAAAGCAGCCTGAAGCAGCAAAGCCATGTTAATTTTGAAAGATTGAATATTTAGTTGTTGAAGCTGCAATGGAAATTGAGAGAATGAAATGAAATGAAGGTGAAATTAAGTTATCATCAAGAATCCATGTGGGTGCAGTTAGGAAGTAGGTCCTGAACAAGGGAGCTGGTTTTCAAACCAAAATCAATTCCCTCTTCAACTACCTTTATATTTGTAGTGATTTTGATTGAACAAATGCAACCCAAAATTAATATTGTACCGTAAAATCAATGATATAAATCAAAGTTATCAAAAGTCTTTTTAGAAAATTTACAGAAAGTTATGCCCGTGGTCCCTATAATTGGCTAAAATTTTGGATCTTAGTCTTTAAAATTAAATTATCTACATTGATCGTTCTTAACTTTTTAATTTTATGACATTTAAGGTCCTTGGAGTTAACACTTCCCTCCCATTAACACCATTAAAGCATGCTCCATTAACCGAGTCATGTACCCCTCTCGTGAGGATTATTTTAGTCTTTTTACCTCTTTTTCTTATTTTTCTTTTAACAACTAAAACTTAAATTGGTAATATATATATATATATATATAGGGAGAGAGAGAGAGAAAGAGAGAGACAGAGAAAGGTTCCTGAGAGAAACATAACTTTTTAAGAAAACGCGAGGACAATTCTCAACCACTCATTCGGTCAATAAAAGCGGCTTTGACCGGGTCACCCTCCTATAATCATCTCCACCCTCCATGAATAGCGTCAATCCTCCATGATCGCGCCCACTGTAACCGAAAATGTGTGGTTGAGAATCGTCCTCGCATTTTCTTAAATTGACATTGTTCTTCTATGAACCGACCTCTCTCTCTATATATATAATATCACAAGAAGAAATAAAAAACAAAATGGAAACAACAACGTGAAAGTTCTTTGTGTTCATCCCTCCCGATGGTGCCTCCAAAACCACCACCCACTTCCACCGCCGTCACTAACTGCCGGTGACCGACTGATTACCTGTTGAACAGGTCACCATACAAACAATAACAAAAAAATAAAATAAAGTTTGATACATCAAAAAACATTTTTGGCAGGTGGATATATACGATAACTTTTTGGTATAGTTTAATATATTTTGGAGAAGTGTCGTCTAAAAAAACAAGTTATAACATAGTAAACAAAAAATAAAAGTAAATAGACATTAAATGTTAGATGGTCATGTAAATAGAAACATACACAAATAAATTATCCACATCAATAATTAAGTAATGGAAAGGGCTTTTAGCTCAGCGAAATCCAGAAGTTTGAAAAGTGTTCTCTGCCTTTAATCAAGGGTTCGAGTCCGATAGTAGACAAAATATATAATTTAGGAGTAGATTAGATTTGCTGTTAAAAAAAAGTAATAAAAATAATTAAAAATAATTATTTACTATTTAACGAGTTGAGTTTAAAAAATAAAGGTGAATGCTTATTACTTCATAATATGCTTTTATTCTAAATTAATCTATAAATGATAGAAAATAGTAAATAATATTTTAAATTTTCTCAACACCATCTTTAAAAAGATAAAATGTAAAGAGATTTTTTTAAAACACATATATGAATAACCCATAACTTAAAATGTAAACCTAGTAATAATTAAAAAAAAACTTTTAGGGTAACAACCCACCACCAAATCCACTGTAATAATTAATGTATTAAACAAATTTGCCTAAGTGTCCACGGTATAAGATCGATCTAAAGAGTGGTAAAATCACAACAGTGCCAGCGGAACAACGCTCTTTGAATCGGACTCTCGCCTAAGCTCATACCTTCTCTTTGCCTTTAGATGATCCTGAACGACCTCCCCATGGAAATGTTTATAAGAGGTTTGAAAAATGAGGGTTTGACCATAAGGTTTAGTGAATTCTCTCAAAAATAGTTTTCGAACAGATGGCTATCTAGCTCAATTAAAATAACCAACCAACCATGTAATGGTGCACTGTGGATGTAGACTCCGTGACCCACCAATGATGTTAGATCTGGATTCTAGTAGATCCCCTTGGACCCCCGTAATTGTCAATAAATAGGCACACAAAATAAATTCATGACACCTCACACACTAACTCCCAAGAGACGTGCACAGTCTCGATGTATCCTACGTCCATTGTGTAACCCACCTAATCCAAATTATCAAGTTAAATAGATAAACATGCTTATACGATTTATTAGTCTTCGAATAATGCAACAACTAACTATGTATAGTGGACATTTTCAGCAAAACAATTTCAATAACAAAAACGGCTTTTTGCAACCAACTCACGAACTACCACTCTACACCATGATACATGTATATAACAAGTTTAGAAACCTATCCCAAGTTAAATATAGTCAGTAGTTAATATTTCCCGAAAACTTGCTTATCCCGAATCTACTTCTCTAGTTTTAACTTCCTGGGCCTAACTCCCTGAGATCTCCCTTCTCGGGTTCGGCCCTTCCCGAGTCCCACTGGTCTACTTCCTGGGTCACGTCTGTGGTTCCATATCAGTTCATAATGACAATCAAATTACGAAGAACACAATATTCAATAAGATTCCAAACTAAAATCAACTAAACTAAAACTATGTATACCCCTTGAGGGGATTTACACTCTTAACCCCTTATCTTACAGAATTCACAATTCAGACACACAACTTGAATGCAATACAAAACTATAAACTTAACATTCTCTCCCTTTGTATTTAAGTAACAATCTTCAAATAAAATTTGTCTTGACATCTTTTCTCTTCAAGATCAACATCAAACTGCAACTGAAAACATTCTTCTCTTGAGAAGGATTTTAACATTCTTTCCATAATAATCTTTCACATACAAAACTATCTTTAAACACATTTCTAGCATTCTCCACTTTATGTTATTTCAGCAAAACTTCATAAAGTTTCTTAACATTTTCTTCAAGTCATCTTCAAGCTCGCTTTGAATGACTTTGGAATTAGCTTTAACACTATGTGTACTAAGATTTAGTCATGTCAACTTTAAACTCAGTCTTTATCCTTAAGCTTTTCTTGAACTTCTTCAAAACATTCATATTCTTTCTTTATTTCTCAAAGAAGATCTTCTATCTTAAACTTTATCTTCAAATTCCGTTTGATCTTCTTTAGAACTTTATTGGCTTGCATAACTTTTCATCTTTGAAAACTTTGTCAACTTCTATCTTCAAATACTTTCTCAAAATCACTGAAACTTGATCTTCTTTCAGAATAGAACTTTCACAGTTTTCAACCATTATTAGCTTGCCAAAACTTTCACAACTTGTAACCCTTCTCTTTTGAACGATAATTCAGTTATCTTGAGTAGCTTTCATCCATCTCTGTCTTCAACTTTTGTCTTTCACCTTTTTAATGTCAAAAGTATCATTCTTCCCTTCAATGTAATGTGATCATTTCTATATTCTTGTCCCCCTATTTGATGAAAAATGCATTTATCATCAAATCATCTTGCACAAATGATCACCATCTTGAACTGTTTGAACTCTGTCAGTTTATGAAATGATTTCGGAATCTTTGAATATTCAGAATCTAATAAGCTCACATAAACCTTTATCAACATATGACAAAGTTAGTGATTCTTCAAAGAAGAATTGGCCTGTTAAAGGCAGAAAACATTTAAGTACTACATACACACTTGGTGAAGAGCTTTAGTGATGTTCACTCTCCAGAACCTCCAATCAATCATCGTAGATACAAGATGTATTTCCTATGAATGTTCTGATAGAAAAATATATCTTTTGTGCACTCATTAAGTGATAGAAATGAATAACAATAAATGTCATATTAGTGAAAATATATTCACAAATATAAGTGCACAAATAAAGTTCAAAAGCTGGACGACTTCTTATGTTTCAACATGTGAGTTTTCCAAGTGAAAACTAGATAGATAATATGTTGTGTCCCCATGAAAAATTGAAACATCAACTTTTTGAGAAGATGATGAGTAGTTAATGGGGTTATAAACAAGAGTTGGCATTAGGCATCGCTTGATTTCAATATTAGTCACCCAAGAATGTAAACTAATGGATTACGTGGTTGCCCGACTTAGATGTGGTTGGTGTAGAGTTTTGATTTCTTTTAAATCTGTTCTCACACCCTCGTTCTTTTAAGTATAATCCCTTACTTCTAACTAAACTCTCATTTCCATTTTACCACTTAGCACAATGAGGTTGTTAAACCATATGAACATTATCCTCCAACTCTAGTTTTCAAATTAATCTCACCCCTCACTCTCAGTGAATATTTCTTAGGTAGGACGAACGGCTATGGTAGTCCATAGAAGTGTGTGTATATGTGTGTGTGTGTGTGTCACTAAAACACAATCGCAAAGATGATTTCATAAACACTTCAAAAATGTATTCATGAAGCACATGTGTTTTTACATGAATAAGCCTTATCAAAATGGGATCAGATGTTATTCAAATCTTGAGAGAGTGAATATGAAAACATATCATCTCATAAAGAGTATCATTGTACCAAAGATAAGTATTAAAATTTAGGGTTCAAAAGAAATGGATATATGATCAATATGAACAAATATGTGATCAAGCTTTGAACAACCATACAATTTAAGATATATCATCAAAGAATATGAATAGAATTCAACAATTTGAGTACAAACGACTGTATTTGATGTGCGAATATATATATATATATATATATAAATTATTTAAACAATACAAACCAAGTTTTACCCTTAAAAGTTCCCAACTATTAATCACACATTCACAGGCAAGCGTACCTGATCGGGTATAATATAGCGTAGGTAAGTCCAGGTGTCGTTCTTACCACTGGGAACAATGAAGCTATCATTATTTAGCCTACCAGTCTTATTGATTGAACATAAAGATTTTATTTTTAAAGAGAGATTTTGGAATAATTGAAAGAAAACAACTAACTAAGCAATTGATAAAACTAGAGATTAAAGATTAAAACTTTTATAATAAAAGAGACAAATACCTACTATGGTTTTGGAGATTCCCTTTTCAGATGATTTGATTAAACTCTTGTGATTGTCAACCAGATGGTCTTTCGGCCCCGAATATATGGATGAGATCTAAATATCAGTTACCCTATCTATGGCCAAGTCGTAGGACCCTACTATCCAATCTACTTTTGGCCAAAGGATTGCTCACCACATCATCAAGGTGAAAGGCAGGAGAGGTTGATTAGCAGAGTCTATTAATTAATTGTCAGATAATAAATACACCCAACCAACGAATTCAAGTAGCCACAGTTAAAACAATAGATAAGAATCACAAGACAAACATTCAAAAGTCATAAATCTATTAACTAAATAAATAAATCAAACCATCTTCAAAGTTCATCAAACCATAGTAAGTAATTTAAAAGATCTAGCCACTAAACATGATTAAAGCTAAGCAAAGAATAAGATATGAGCACACTAAGCACATCGTGCAACAATTAAGGAGATAACATCAGTAAGACGACTCCAAGAAAACCCTAATCTTTTATCTCTGACTCATACGCTACCCTAATCGCTGACTCATACGCTACCCTTTTATCTCTCCTCCCCACTAGAAAACCCTAATCTTTATATGAAAGTTAATTGCAACTTGTGAAAATTGGAGGGCTGAAGGCTGTATTTAAAGGTTGATTCAATCCACCTCGCGATCGTGAAAGTGGGCTTCACGACGCGTGGCCCTAGAAAACTTTCAAAATTGGTAATTCTTGAATATTCTAGAAGCTTCCCAGCATTGTTGACAAATTTCGCGACTTTAAATCCATATTTCATGATGCCAAAGATCGACAGAAAAGAATCCTTCAAATTGATGGCTCACTTCGTGACGTGAGATTGCCATCTTGCGTACATGCGAGTGGTATGTCTTGTACCAAAATTCACTTTTCTTCATTTTATGCCTCTTTTTGCTCCAAACACCTCCAAATCCTGTAAAGTAAAAAGGAAAAATATTTGGGGTAAAACGTGTTAGACCTTCAGTGTTGTGAAGAGTCAAAAGTTTATCCTTACAAGCTTTTAGTAGTTTGATTTCATTTCCGTTAAACATTAGTTGTTTGTATGCCCCTTTTTAGAAGTCTTAAACTTCGGGGCCCTTTTTGTCAGTTTGTAATTCTCCTTCTCTACTATAAATAGTAAGAGATTACTAGGGTTTTTGTAATGCTTTCTATCAATATTTTGGTGCAAGTTTATTGAAAATCATATTACCATTTGAAGCATTCATGAATCTTTGTGTGTTCATCATTTTGTGTTCTTGATTTCTATTCCATCTCCTCTCTATTGTTATGGGACAAACAATTGGTATCAGAGCAAGAGCCATTGTTGTTTCCATGGCTTGATTCTAGTTTTAAAAAGGTTTTTAAAAGTTTTTATTTCAAAATTTTTTGGGTTGTTTTGATCCAAAAAGACCTTTAAAAGAAGTGGTTTTAAGTGTTAAGTGATTTCCCTAGGCTTTTATATTGTTTTTACACCAATTGGGGGTCTTAACACTTATTTTTTAAGTGTTTTTGGGCTGTTTTGAAAAAAATTTCGGAGCTTCTGTGCAGGTTTTCCGAATCAGAAAACATGAGCTGATTTTTCAGTTCAAAATTTCCGAATCGGAATTTGTACTTTTCCCCGAATCGGATTTTGTGCCTTTTTCCGAATCGGACAACTTGTTTTCCGAATCGGGAAATTGCCCATCTGACTTGGGGTTTTGCTCCTTTGTTTATCACTTTTCCGAATTGAAGCATTTTTCGAACCCAACATTTTCCGAATCGGAAAATACAATTTTCCGAATCGGAAAATCAGGTTTTCCGAACCGTATACCTGTGAGCCAAATCCGATTCGGAAAACATCAGTTTCCAGATCGGATTTCACCTCTTTGAGCCAGAACTCTTGCAAAATTTTTCCTCGAATCCGACACTTAGCTATTTTACAAATTTTTCAAAAGTTAAAGCTAACTGTGTCCCGAGGCGCTCATGTAACACCCCGCTAAAGCGGAATCGCGAGGTGCAACAGTACAGATTTCATAGCGATAGGAGATACATAACACCAATCATTCATAATAAAAGTTTAAATTAGCGTTTACAAAGTTTACAATCCAACCATAATTCAAAAATTACAATTCTTTTACAAAACGCAAATAAACGACAAACATGATTGGTGATCATAAAAATTTCATACAAGCCAAAATCAAACCTTCGGATTTCCTGAAAAGCATGTTAAAACAAGTGTCAACTACGAGAGTTGGTGAGTTCACAGGTTTTTTTTTATAAGTACAAAACAGTTATGTACAATACCAATTTCAATAAAACATTTATTTGCAACATTTTGGTAAACAGTTTGGTGAATCAGTTCATTCACCCATTAAACAATTTAGCGAATTAGTTCACTCACTCAATTTTTATAAAGGTTTGGTGAATCAGTTCATTCACCCCAAAAATAGTTTAGTATCAAGTAGTGAGTAAATTTCCCGGGTGATGTGTTAATTACATGATATATATCAGTGAGTTACTACAATCCTTCATTTTGTGACATTGCTACGCCCCTATTCAGCCTTACCGGGGGAAACTAATTCCAGCCGGGGTGAATCTTTTTCAATACAGTGCACCTATCACTCGTCAGTTCTAGGTGGGTATGTCAATCCAAATAGCGCTATCCACGTGTATCATAGGCCCAATTTGTATGGGTTAATAGTAGTGCAGGGGACATTTTCATTTTGTGCTCACGATATCATGCTTCAACATATCAAAATTTAGCTCACATTACATTTCATTTTATTTTATTTCGATACTAACAATTCATTTCATTTCATTTTGTTTCAATACTCAAATTCATTTCATTTCATTTCGATACCCGAAAGACATTTCAATTCATTTCATTTCAATATTCACAAAACATTTCATTTCATTTCATTAACACATTTCATTTCAATTCATTATGCAACGTTTTCACAAATAAACACGTTCACTCATAAGCATGCTTTTCACCCCAAAAACTCGTAAAAACAGTAAAAGTGGGGCTGTGAATACTCACCTCAAGCGTTTAGTGCGGATTCGTAAGGGTTGGTGCGTGATCTAATTCCCGGCTCCGAACTATGGTCGCCCTATCAAACACGAAATTTTAACGTAAGTTCTAGGTCCAACGGTCCTTATCAAAAATCGTACCGAAATCCATATAATGCCATTATGTTATTTTTATAGTCCAATCTGATAAAAATTCATTTTATCACATTTTAAAGTCTTCCAAACATTTTGGAAGTTCAAAGTTTATAAATTTGGATTTTTATGAAATTTCAAGAATCTGCCAAAAATTTTGGGTTGTAAAAACATTACTACTTTGAACTTAGGTCCTCTAAATATTAAGTCCTTAAATTTTTACCCTCTGAATTAGGGGATGTTAGGAACAATTTCACCAAATTTCATTATTTTTAGAGGTGTTTTACTAATTTTAAACATTTTTGCAAAATCAGTGGTCCCCTATTATTTTCCAGAATACCTTTCAGTGAAGTTTAACTCATAGATAATTTGTTACACCACTAATTCACGAATTTCAAAAGGGATTTTCTAGCCAACACACATACCAAGCTAATGAGACAAGTTTCAAATCATTAGAGTGATTTTTGAGGGAGATATGCCTATTTGAAGTTGTGCATGTGGATCTGCCATCTTGGGACAGCTTGCACCATCAACTTGTTTTCATTGGTTAAACCCTCAAAACTCCTCTAAATGACATGATTTTGGACTCATTGGAAAGCTAACTCAGAGTACTTGAGTTTAGAATCAAAAAGTTTGTATTTTAGATAAGTTATCAAAGAGTTATACAAGTTTGAAGATGACCCAATTTCCTGACCAGGTGCTGATGCACACGAAAATGTTTCATGATGGTTTGGGCTCAAATCTTGGTGTTTTTGTACAAATCCAGTGGGGTTTGAACCCTAACACCTTAAATATCAACCCATAAAAATTTCATGAAGAAATGAATACGAGAAGACCCTTTTTGGGTCGTGTAAAGTACATGCAAAAGTATTGACAGAATCTGTCAAAAGTCCAACATCATTTCCACCATTTAAAACACATAAAATCATAACTCTTTGGGGTTTTTCTTGCTATTTTACCCCCAAATCAGATTGTACAAAAGAAAAATAACCTAAACATGATTTGATACCATCAAAGCTCATGCATGAACTATTAAACAAGTCTAGCCCAAGAATGATGGTCAAAAACAACAATAACAAGAATTTTTGCATTCAAACTTGTGTTCTTATGGGGGATTCATGGATTTTCACCTTCATAGAATGTTTTAACACATTTCTAAGGTTATATCTCATCCCCAAACAACAAGAGGATTAAAAACCCATGAAAGTAGGTTGAATCCTTGAGAAAACTCGAAAATAGAGCTCAAAATGCTCAAAAACGAAGTTCAACATGTACATAACACACTTACCTTTGAGATTATGATACTCAACTCTTGAAATGGTGTTTCTAAACTTCAAAAATCTGATTAAACAAGGAGGAAGAAGGCTGGATTTCTAGAGAGAAGTAGGAGAAATGAGGTTTAGAGAGAGAGAGAGTTGAGAGAAAATGAGAGAAAAGAGGTGGAGTGATGATGATGTTATGGGAAAAAGAGAGAAGAGAGAGGGTTAGGGGGGGGGGGGTGGCCGGCCCATGTGGGTCCCACCTCACCTCTCTAATTTCTTTCTTTTTTTTAAAAAAATTTTCTACACTGTATTTTTAAACACAGTGTCGGGTTTTTTTCGCGTTTTCGGTAGGAACCAACTTTTTCGAAAGCACTTTTGGACTATGTGGAACAGTTTATTCATGTTTTTAACAAAATTCTTTATTTTGCACATTTCGTTTTCAAATTTTGGCATTATAGGATTTTTCGGACGTTTCCGGGCCGGTACGGGCTGTTTCGGGCATTTTCCGGGACTTTTAGGATTTTTGCCTAACTTTTTCACGCAACTAACCTAAATTATTCAGGTAACTTAATTTCTACTTTTTCCGCTTACGGGAAAGCTACTGATCAAAAATAAACAGGTAGCTAACCTGAACGTCAAAAATTGACGGATGTCACAGTTACCCCCGGTTGAAAGAAATTTCGTTCCGAAATTTAATTCTTGCTGCTACTGCCGGGGTTTTCTGTGAAGAGATGCGGGTACTTGCTTTTCATGAATGCTTCCCGCTCCCAAGTAAACTCTGGTCCATGCCTAGAGTTCCATCTCACTTTGACTATCGGTATCCTGCTGCGCCGGAGTTGCTTGATTTCTCGATCAAGAATTTCGATTGGTTCCTCCGAGGCGCGCAGTTGCTCATCGATTTGAATCTCATCCAAAGGCAGAACTACCGTCTCCTCTGACAGACATTTCTTTAGGTTGGACACGTGGAACGTGTCATGAACAGAGCTCAGCTCTATAGGTAAGTCCAACCTATAGGCAACGGGTCCGATCCTCTCTACGACCTTGAATGGTCCAACAAAACGAGGGCTCAGTTTCCCTTTCTTTCCGAATCTTATTAGCCCTTTCCATGGTGATACCTTTAGTAACACTTTATCACCCACTTGGAATTCCAACGGCTTTCGCCGATTATCGGCATAGCTTTTCTGGCGATCCCTGGCCACTTTCAGCTTTTCTTGAACCATTTTGATTTTGTCGGTGGTCTCCTGCACTACATCAGGCCTAAACAATCGGTTCTCTCCCACTTCCAACCAATTAAGTGGGGATCTGCACTTGCGTCCATACAGTGCCTCGTATGGCGCACACTGAATGCTGGCATGATAGCTGTTGTTGTAGGAGAACTCGACTAAGGGTAGATGATCGTCCCAACTACCTCCAAATTCCAACACGCAGGCACGTAGCATATCTTCCAATGTCTGGATGGTTCTCTCAGTTTGTCCATCAGTCTGAGGATGGTAAGCCGTGCTTAGATCCACGCGAGTGCCTAATGCTGCTTGAAGCGATTGCCAAAATCGTGAGGTAAATCTACTGTCCCTATCCGAGATGATTGATATCGGGACTCCATGTCGCATGACAATCTCACCAACATACAGCTGCACAAGCTTATCGATGCTATAAGTCTCCTTTATCGGCAAGAAATGCGCTGATTTCGTGAGTCTGTCAATGATTACCCAAATCGTATCATGACCCTTTTTAGTCTTGGGTAGCTTAGTCACGAAATCCATCGATATCTGCTCCCATTTCCACTCCGGGATTTCTGGTTGTTGAAGAAGTCCTGACGGTTTCTGGTGCTCTGCTTTAACTTTCGCGCAAGTCAAGCATTTACTCACGTAAGTGGCGATGTCTCTTTTCATACCGGGCCACCAGTAATGCTCCTTCAGTCCTTTGTACATTTTATCGGATCCTGGATGTATCGAATACTTCGATTGTTGAGCTTCATCCATGATCATCTTTCTCAATTGCTCCACCCTTGGAATCCAAATCCTTCCTTTGAAATAACACACTCCATCCACTTTCTCCTCGAATTCCTTTTCTATGCCGTGAAGAGTTTCTTTCCTTAGGTTGTCAGCCATTAAGGCTTCCCTCTGGGCTTCCAGTATCTGGCTTTTCAAACTGGTCTGAACCAATACTCCCATGGCTCGCGTTCTTGTAGGCTTCACTCTTTCTTTCCGGCTTAACGCATCGGCTACTACATTCGCCTTCCCTGGGTGATATTTGATCTCACAATCGTAATCACTTAACAACTCCACCCATCTTCTCTGCCTCATGTTCAACATCTTTTGATCAAGTATGTGCTGGAGGCTCTTATGGTCCGTATAGATAGTGCATTTGGTGCCGTAGAGATAATGTCTCCATATTTTAAGGGCAAACACCACTGCTCCAAGCTCCAAGTCGTGGGTGGTGTAGTTCTTTTCATGAACCTTCAGTTGTCTGGACGCATAGGCAATGACCTTCTCGTTCTGCATCAGGACACATCCCAAGCCTTGATGCGAAGCATCGCAATACACCACAAAGTTATCCGTTCCTTCGGGTAACGCCAGAATGGGTGCATTACACAACTTTTGCTTTAGCGTTTGAAACGCTTCTTCTTGTTTTTCTCCCCAGACGAACTTCTTGTCCTTTTGCGTTAAAGTTGTCAGCGACTGCGCAATCTTGGAGAAGTTTGCGATGAATCGTCGGTAATAGCCTGCCAAACCGAGAAATTGTCGAATTTCTGTCGGTGTCTTCGGGGCTTCCCATTTCTTTACGGCCTCAACCTTGGCTGGATCGACGTGAATTCCTTCTTTATTCACCACGTGTCCTAGGAAGTGAACTTCTCGGATCCAAAACTCGCACTTCGAGAATTTGGCGTATAACTGTTCGGCTTTCAGCAGTTCCAATATCAGCCTCAAATGATGCTCGTGGTCCTCCTTGCTCCTTGAGTAGATTAGAATGTCGTCTATGAAGACAATTACGAACTTATCTAAGTATGGTCGACATACTCGGTTCATTAGATCCATGAACACTGCTGGAGCGTTCGTCAACCCAAAAGGCATGACTAGGAACTCATAATGACCATAACGAGTTCTAAACGCTGTCTTTGCGATGTCTTCCTCACGCACTCGCATTTGATGGTAACCAGATCGAAGATCGATCTTGGAGAAGTACGTTGCTCCTTGCAGTTGATCGAACAGGTCGTCGATGCGCGGAAGAGGGTATCGGTTCTTGATGGTGATCTTGTTCAGCT
The DNA here is from genome assembly GCA_030169165.1 of Centaurea solstitialis. Taxonomy (NCBI): domain Eukaryota; kingdom Viridiplantae; phylum Streptophyta; class Magnoliopsida; order Asterales; family Asteraceae; genus Centaurea; species Centaurea solstitialis. Next base: position 21,765,170 of record CM058044.1, on the reverse strand, counting down.
CCCTATAGTCGATGCACATGCGGAAAGATCCATCCTTCTTCTTGACGAACAACACAGGGGCTCCCCAGGGTGAAGAACTGAGTCGGATAAAACCCTTGTTTAACAACTCTTGAAGTTGGCTAGACAGCTCCTGCATCTCGGATGGCGCTAGTCGATACGGCGACTTTGCTATAGGTCCTGCTCCTGGAACTAAGTCGATGTGGAATTCTACTTGTCGTTGCGGAGGCAATCCAGGTAACTCTTCCGGGAATACCTCAGGAAATTCACGCACAACTAGAATATCCTGAATTCGCTTCTCCTTTGCCTTTGTATCTATGACGTGCGCCATGAACGCTACGCATTCCTTCCGCAGATGACCTCGCATCTTTATATAAGACACGATCTTAATGTCTCTCTTTGGCTTATCTCTGTATACTTCGAGTAGTCCTCCATCAGGTAACGCTAACGCGACTATCTTCTCAGCACAACATATTGTTGCTCGATGCTTGGACATCCAGTCCATACCAACGATTATGTCAAAACTCCCTATCTTGATCAGGATCAAGTCTATGCTAAAATCCTTTCCAGCTAAGCCTAGAGTGCATTTCCTGATTACTTTGTTAGCCCTAACTAATTCTCCGTTGGAGTATTCGATTATATGATCCTCTTTCAGATTCTGTGACTTTTCATTTATCTTAGGCCTAAATTCTAGCGACACAAAGCTCTTATCTGCTCCGGAATCAAAAAGCACAGTAGCAGGATAGTTGTTGAGAAGAAACGTACCTGTAACCACGTCTGGGTTTTGCCTTGCTTCCTCTGTCCCAATAACAAACGCTCTTCCTCGAGCTAGTCCTCCTCGGTTTCCTTGGTTTCCTTGGTTTCCTTGGTTCCCTTGGTTTGCCGGCTGCGCCTGATTTGCGTAAGGTCTCTGATTCAACTTGGGACAAACGTTTCGGTAGTGATTAAAGCTTCCACATTCAAAACAGGCTCTCTTTCTACAATCCTTGTCAGTATGGCCTCCCCTGCCACATCTGGAACAGACAACACATCTCCCAGCATGAGGGTTCCCGCACTTGCCGCACCTCTGATACATCCCCTTTTCCTTTTCTGCTACTTGAGTCTGCACTCCATAACTCCTAGTCACTCTTCTATCCTTACCTGACCTTCCTTTGAACGGTGGCTTGGTGGATTCCTCCACCTTTCTCTTTCCTTTGAACTTGTCACTTGAGAATGATCCCGATCGGATGGCGTTGTTGGTGAGTCGGGTTGCCAAATTTACTGCCGCCTGCAGGGTCTTTGGGTCTGCGGCAGTTACATTTCCTCTGATTTCGGGAGATAATCCCCAAACATATCTGTCGACTCGGTTTTGCTCCGGTGTCACCAAATGGGGTACTAACTTAGCCAACTCGTGAAATCGGGTAGTGTATGTGGTGATGTCGTTTCCTTTCATCTCGTGGTGCCATAATTCAGCTTCCAACTTTTGGAGTTCGCTTCTTGGACAGAACTCCTCCTTCAGCATCTTTTTGAAATCCTCCCAGGTAATCTGACCGGTTGCATCACGGCCACGGACTTGTACTTGGGTGTTCCACCAAGTCAGAGCTCGCCCTTGGAGCAAATAGGCAGCATATTCGACCTTGTTCCTTTCAAGGCACTTGCTGATGTGAAGGACTGATTCCATACCTTCAATCCATGTTAACAATCCAACAGCTCCCTCTGTTCCATGAAACTCTTTGGGGTTGCAACTTCGGAAGGATTTATACGTACAATCCCGTTCCCTTGTCCCTTGATTGTTGTTTTGATTGGTGTTCAACCCAGCAGCCACCTGGCTGACAATGCCGGGTAACGAAGCCATCACTTGCTCCGATACGAGCCTTGCCAAGTTCGGGTCCTCTCTTCTTGGTGGCATGTTTCTAAAACAATACCTTGCCCAAAAGTTTTAATGACACTTTTCGTTTTCTAAGTGTAAATACAATTCTACTTATTTCCCACAATTTAAATGCTATAATGACTCGCGCTACCATTTTATCCTAGCGTTTTTTTTTTTTTTAGACATTTCAGGCAACCATAATAAGCATGTCAATTGTATCGTTATTTTCTAACGCATAAGTAAAGCATAGATCAAATCATAAAGCTTCCATTCATTTAAGCATGATACGAGTCATAATATCACCAAAATAAGTTCAAAATACGATAATATCCATACAATCATCCATAATAAATCATAAATCGTTCAAGTCTAGGCATACTGCCTCAAAAGAAGAGTTTTTCATCAAAAGATCTGTCACCGAGTCCACCTCCTAGGTCCTAACCCTCCAAACGGCCCACAAAAGCAAGAGCACCACCACGGTCACCACCAAATACACCACCGTATACAGGTGGTGGAGTGATGCCATGGTGTGGCTGAGGAGAGTCACTACCCTGGACAGCTGCTGGCTGTCAGCTCCAGCTACGTCAAGGAGGGAGTCTATCATGTGGTCGTGGTGGTCCAGAAGGTGCTCATGAATACCCTGGCCCCGAGCTAAACGTTCGACCTCCTGGCGCTCGGTCGGGGTCATGCCTCTCAGACAAAGTACCGGGGCACGAGCCATGTGTGGGTGCCTAGGAATCGGTGCTATCGGCGGTGGTCGGGCGACGGGCGGTGGTCGGGCGACTCGAGCTATCGGCGACGATGGTCGGTAAGGCGGCGGAGATCCAGACGATGAGGACGACGAGGACGACGATGACCTACCCTGGCCCCTGACCCGTGATGGTCCCGCCCCATCCCCAGTGGGAATGCGGAAGGTCATCCGGGTAGGCAGAGGCACGCTCTTCCGAGCAGTGCGCCTGCCTCTGAGGCCATAGTGAGTCTCAGGCCCATAGGGTCGCGCCGGACTGGCGGACCGGGCAGGGACCTGATGAGAATCAGCGTCACTGTCGCTGTAGGGATCCCGCTCTGGCACGGCGGTCCGAGATCGGGAATCACCGTTCTCGCTACCGGGGTGCTCAGGGGACCCGTGGGATCGGTACTCGGAAGGGTCTGTCTCTTGTGACATGATAGTGCGATAAAAGAATTTAGTTAATTTACGGGAAATAAAATTTTTCTGAAATAAGAAATTTTGTACATGTCATATGCAAACTCACACAAATTTACGTTTTTCAGGAAATTTTTAGAAAGTTTCAACTTCTATAATCTAGCAATATGATCAATTTATAAGTCTTATCCTACTTATATCATGGCTATGCGTAGGTGATCAGGCTCCGCATTTCTATGATATACCAGGACAGCACCTATGCTAACCATACAAGTTTTTAAATTCTCCTATACCTTGAAATCTTATAATTTAAAAGTTTTAACTTCTTTTCGAAAAAGGTTGGTTATAGTACTTGGTTTTTATGAAAAACCGGTGTTCTCTATAACCTATGGCTCTGATACCAATTCTGTAACACCCCGCTAAAGCGGAATCGCGAGGTGCAACAGTACAGATTTCATAGCGATAGGAGATACATAACACCAATCATTCATAATAAAAGTTTAAATTAGCGTTTACAAAGTTTACAATCCAACCATAATTCAAAAATTACAATTCTTTTACAAAACGCAAATAAACGACAAACATGATTGGTGATCATAAAAATTTCATACAAGCCAAAATCAAACCTTCGGATTTCCTGAAAAGCATGTTAAAACAAGTGTCAACTACGAGAGTTGATGAGTTCACAGGTTTTTTTTTATAAGTACAAAACAGTTATGTACAATACCAATTTCAATAAAACATTTATTTGCAACATTTTGGTAAACAGTTTGGTGAATCAGTTCATTCACCCATTAAACAATTTAGCGAATTAGTTCACTCACTCAATTTTTATAAACGTTTGGTGAATCAGTTCATTCACCCCAAAAATAGTTTAGTATCAAGTAGTGAGTAAATTTCCCGGGTGATGTGTTAATTACATGATATATATCAGTGAGTTACTACAATCCTTCATTTTGTGACATTGCTACGCCCCTATTCAGCCTTACCGGGGGAAACTAATTCCAGCCGGGGTGAATCTTTTTCAATACAGTGCACCTATCACTCGTCAGTTCTAGGTGGTTATGTCAATCCAAATAGCGCTATCCACGTGTATCATAGGCCCAATTTGTATGGGTTAATAGTAGTGCAGGGGACATTTTCATTTTGTGCTCACGATATCATGCTTCAACATATCAAAATTTAGCTCACATTACATTTCATTTTATTTTATTTCGATACTAACAATTCATTTCATTTCATTTTGTTTCAATACTCAAATTCATTTCATTTCATTTCGATACTCGAAACACATTTCAATTCATTTCATTTCAATATTCACAAAACATTTCATTTCATTTCATTAACACATTTCATTTCAATTCATTATGCAACGTTTTCACAAATAAACACGTTCACTCATAAGCATGCTTTTCACCCCAAAAACTCGTAAAAACAGTAAAAGTGGGGCTGTGAATACTCACCTCAAGCGTTTAGTGCGGATTCGTAAGGGTTGGTGCGTGATCTAATTCCCGGCTCCGAACTATGGTCGCCCTATCAAACACGAAATTTTAACGTAAGTTCTAGGTCCAACGGTCCTTATCAAAAATCGTACCGAAATCCATATAATGCCATTATGTTATTTTTATAGTCCAATCTGATAAAAATTCAATTTATCACATTTTAAAGTCTTCCAAACATTTTGGAAGTTCAAAGTTTATAAATTTGGATTTTTATGAAATTTCCAGAATCTGCCAAAAATTTTGGGTTGTAAAAAATTACTACTTTGAACTTAGGTCCTCTAAATATTAAGTCCTTAAATTTTTACCCTCTGAATTAGGGGATGTTAGGAACAATTTCACCAAATTTCATTATTTTTAGAGGTGTTTTACTAATTTTAAACATTTTTGCAAAATCAGTGGTCCCCTATTATTTTCCAGAATACCTTTCAGTGAAGTTTAACTCATAGATAATTTGTTACACCACTAATTCACGAATTTCAAAAGGGATTTTCTAGCCAACACACATACCAAGCTAATGAGACAAGTTTCAAATCATTAGAGTGATTTTTGAGGGAGATATGCCTCTTTGAAGTTGTGCATGTGGATCTGCCATCTTGGGACAGCTTGCACCATCAACTTGTTTTCATTGGTTAAACCCTCAAAACTCCTCTAAATGACATGATTTTGGACTCATTGGAAAGCTAACTCAGAGTACTTGAGTTTAGAATCAAAAAGTTTGTATTTTAGATAAGTTATCAAAGAGTTATACAAGTTTGAAGATGACCCAATTTCCTGACTAGGTGCTGATGCACACGAAAATGTTTCATGATGGTTTGGGCTCAAATCTTGGTGTTTTTGTACAAATCCAGTGGGGTTTGAACCCTAACACCTTAAATATCAACCCATAAAAATTTCATGAAGAAATGAATACGAGAAGACCCTTTTTGGGTCGTGTAAAGTACATGCAAAAGTATTGACAGAATCTGTCAAAAGTCCAACATCATTTCCACCATTTAAAACACATAAAATCATAACTATTTGGGGTTTTTCTTGCTATTTTACCCCCAAATCAGATTGTACAAATGAAAAATAACCTAAACATGATTTGATACCATCAAAGCTCATGCATATTGTTAGTGTTAGATTTATTAAAGAAGTTGAGGGACCATTTGTGAACATTTTATCTTTTGTAGGAATGAGGTATAAATACCTCATTGCCTTGTATTGTACTCTAAGTCTTTTCATTATCAATGACATATGAGTTTCACATTTTCTCTCTCTACTTTCTCTCTCTACTTTCTCTCTCTACTAGATCTATCATTTCTCATGCTAGATTGATTCATCTTGCACTTACAGGTGGTATCAGAGCCAGATTTGCTGATTGTATGAAGATTTATCATGAAGATTGATTGAAGATTTGAAGAAAAATGAAGAAAACTTGAAGAACTTCATTTTTGGTGCAAATTTGAAGATATTTGAAGATATATTACTTGATTGATCATGAAATTGTGTGTAATTTCATGATTCTATCAAGTTTTATGCATTAGAAGTGATTTAGAATCATTTAGAAGTAGTCAGATTTGAATTTTGAGTGAAAATAAGCTGAAAATCGAGTTTTGTTCGTAAATCTTCATATGTCTCGAGTCAATCTTCATATGTCTCGAGTGGTAGTTGGTTGGTAGTTAGAATTCGAGCAAAGTTAAGTTTGGCTCGAGTTGTATCTCGAGCAGAAAGAAAGGTTTTGGCTCGAATTGAGTAACTCGAGTCAAAGCTAAAGAGTAACTCGAGCAGTGTTCTGATCTTAACTCGAGCCATATCTCGAGCTGCTTTTATACTCTTATCTCGAGCCAAGAAGAGTATCTCGAGCAGGATTGAAACTTGACTCGAGTTGTCTATCTCGAGCGAAGAAGAGTATCTCGAGTGCAATTGAAAGTGTGTCTCGAGCCATGATCAAGTAGTGACTCGAGTCATTGTGTTGTGTAACTCGAGCTATATAGTGATTTGTCTCGAGCTAAGTCATTTGTGCATCTCGAGTGAAGTTTTTGTTGGAATTCTTCAAACATTCTTAAAACTGATATTTCTCATATAATCAGTAACAAAGATCCGTTTTTAAAGATGAGTCTTGCAAATCGGAGAGATGATATGTCAATGGGATCAGAGACCAAAGCACCGGTGCTATTCAAAGATGAGTATGAATTGTGGGTCTCGCGATTCAAGCTATACATAAGGAGAAAGAAAGATGGAGATAAAATTCTTCATTCGATTTTACATGGACCTCATCCTATCCCAGTTACCACACTTGATGGAAGACAAGTGCCAAAAGAATATTCAGAGATGGATGTGGCTGAAAGAGAAAGGTTTATGATAGATGTTGAAGCTCAAAACTGTCTAATTCAAGCAATTCCGTATGAAATCTTTCGCAAGTTAGATAGTTATGATGAGTCCGCAAAATCTATTTGGGATCAGCTACAAAAGATTATGATGGGTTCTAAGGTCGGAAATCAAATGAGAGTAACTAATTTGATGGATAGGTATGAAAATTTCAGAATGAAGGAGGATGAAACATTAGAAGAGACTTATGACAGGTTTGTGGAACTGATGAATGATATGAAGAAAAATAATATCATTCGATCAGAAATGGATTACATTGTGAAGTTCATCAACAACTTGTCATCAGACTGGAAGCAATTTTCAAGATTCGTGAAGCAACACAAAGTTTTAAATGAGTTGAAAGTTTATGAGGTGTATGAGAATCTGTTATTGTTCGAGGAAGAGGTGAACGAAATTGCTGCTGAACGAAAGAAGAAAGAAAAGTCTGAAGCTGATTCTATGGCATTGCTTGCTGAAAAGGAGAAAGCAAAGAAGAAAGTAAAGAAAGGGAAAGCTAAAGTGTTGGAAGTATTTGAAGATGAGGAAGAAGAGGATGAGGATGAATATGATGAAGATGAAAGAGATCAAATGCTGCAAAGCTTATTGAGTCTAACTGAGGCTTATAAGAAGAAGTATTATAATAGGTCTGGGTCAAACAACAGAAGATTTTCTACAAGAGGTGGACGAGGTTATAACAGAAACTATGTGCAAAGTTCACAAGGATATCCTCCTCGAGTTGAAAATCAATATGTTGACAGATATGCTACAAAGAAAGAAGAGGTTGTCAAAGATACTCCAGAGAAAACAGAGGAAAGGAAAGGTTAAGCTGGTATTACATGCTATAAGTGTGGAAAGACAGGTCATATTGCTAAAGGGTGTACTACTAAGATGTCGAAAGTGGAACTACTGAGGAAGAAGTTGGAACTGGCAGAGAAGCAAGAACAAGGATTAGTGTTGATGGCTGATGATGAAGAATGGCTGGATTATTCTGACAATGATGATCAAGCACAGATGTGTTTTATGGGCTTAATGGAGGAAGAATCAGAATCTGATGAAGAAATAGAGAGTGAAGGAGAAACTTCAACGGTACGTTCTGTCTCTCTTGCTGATCTTAATAGAAAAATGCTTGAAGTGACAACATTAATTCATGACAAAAATAAAGAACTCGAACTTGTCATTTTAAAACAAACTAACGAAATTACTGATTTGTTGCAACAAAAAGAACAATTAAGTTCTCAATGTGCACAATTGCAAAAATCAGTAAATGAGTTTGAGACAATTCGAGCTGAACATAAGTCACAAAAGCTGGAAATTGATTTTTTAACCATCAGCTTGAGTGTGGAAAAAGAAAATGTTTCTAAGCTAAATAAGATGATTTCAGATCTTGATTTTAAACTTCATAAGATAGGTCAAACTGAGCATACAATTTTCTTGAATAAACAAGTTGAGTTTAGAGATTATTACTCCAAAGAAGGTCTTGGATACACAAATCCAAATTATTTGAAAAAGAACCTTGGAGTTAAAAATCCAAACCATTTGCCCAAGAATGATGGTCAAAAACAACAATAACAAGAATTTTTGCATTCAAACTTGTGTTCTTATGGGGGATTCATGGATTTTCACCTTCATAGAATGTTTTAACACATTTCTAAGGTTATATCTCATCCCCAAACAACAAGAGGATTAAAAACCCATGAAAGTAGGTTGAATCCTTGAGAAAACTCGAAAATAGAGCTCAAAATGCTCAAAAACGAAGTTCAACATGTACATAACACACTTACCTTTGAGATTATGATACTCAACTCTTGAAATGGTGTTTCTAAACTTCAAAAATCTGATTAAACAAGGAGGAAGAAGGCTGGATTTCTAGAGAGAAGTAGGAGAAATGAGGTTTAGAGAGAGAGAGAGTTGAGAGAAAATGAGAGAAAAGAGGTGGAGTGATGATGATGTTATGGGAAAAAGAGAGAAGAGAGAGGGTTAGGGGGGGGGGGTGGCCGGCCCATGTGGGTCCCACCTCACCTCTCTAATTTCTTTCTTTTTTTTAAAATTTTCTACACTGTATTTTTAAACACAGTGTCGGGTTTTTTTCGCGTTTTCGGTAGGAACCAACTTTTTCGAAAGCACTTTTGGACTATGTGGAACAGTTTATTCATGTTTTTAATAAAATTCTTTATTTTGCACATTTCGTTTTCAAATTTTGGCATTATAGGATTTTTCGGACGTTTCCGGGCCGGTACGGGCTGTTTCGGGCATTTTCCGGGACTTTTAGGATTTTTGCCTAACTTTTTCACGCAACTAACCTAAATTATTCAGGTAACTTAATTTCTACTTTTTCCGCTTACGGGAAAGCTACTGATAAAAAATAAACAGGTAGCTAACCTGAACGTCAAAAATTGACGGATGTCACAGCTCAAGGTATCTGTTTTTTCCCAAAAGTTTTTTCTTGCCAAGTGATTCAATCAAAGGAGATCCTCTTTGAGAGAACGAGATGTCGAAAGAAATTATCGGCATCGGATCCGAGTCTCGCCCTCCCGTCTTGGTGATGGGCGAGTATCAGCAGTGGAAGCGAATAATGATTTATTTCCTTGACCTTCTAGACGAAAACCTGATGAAATCCATACGTGAAGGCCCAATCAGATCGACAGTCACTGTAGCCGCAGTTCCACGGACGGACAACTGCCCTGAGCTACCGGCATATGTCGTTGAAAAACCCGTAGATATGTACAACCCAGAACAGAGGGCTCGTCACCTCATTGACAAACGGGTACTCACTCTCCTAATCATGGCACTCCCAAATGATATGTATGCCAGAGTCGACAGTCTGACAAACGCACGGGATGTCTCGCTCGAGATTGAGTAGCAGATGCAGGGCGGTGACACTGCATTGGAAAGCCAAAAGGAGAGCGCGCTGAACGCTTATGAAGGGTTCAAAGCCCGGGAAAACGACTCCCTAACTAAATCCTATCAACGATTGAACTCGTTTGTCAACGATCTGAGAAGGCTAGGAGTTGAGAAGACCAAGTACGAAGTCAACGTAAAGTTTTTGAAGAATCTGACTCCGGAATGGCAAAACTTGGCTATTAACATCCAGCTTAGCAGAAATCTGGGAGTTATGGGTTTACACGATCTTTTCAGTATGATGGTTCAGCATGAAGAGTTCATTACCGGTGGAAGAACGAAGAAGGCTGTTGATCCTCTGGCACTGTCGGCTGTGCCCTTTGGAGGACCGAACTCTGCTCCAATCCAATCCACTCAGTACAACAACGTACCTCCTCAGTATCATCAAGAAGACTTCAACCTAGAGTTCAACCCGAACTTTGGTCCTGGTATACAACATCCCGATGATCCCTTGATCATCACTATTTTTGATGAAGAACTCTTCAACGTGAATGAGTCACTTGCCCTAATCTCGCACAATGTGCAAAAGCTGAATGCAAACCGAGGATTCAACAGATCCCGGGGATCAGGATTTGAAGGAGGAAGCCGGATGGGGAAAGGCAGGGGAGGACATTATCAGTTCAACAACCAAGGAAGAGGAGACTATCATCAAGGTGACAGGTTTCAGTCGTATGATCATGGAAGATTCTGGAACGAGCAAGGAAGATATAGAGAAGACCAAGGACGGTTCAGAGACAATTCCCGAAGAGACAACACGTATTTGGATTTTCAAGGAGGTTCAGCGTATCAAGGAAATTGGAGAGGTTAGAATCCCGATTACAACTATCGAGGGAACACAAGGCAATACACGCCAGAGTCTGGGTATAACAACCTTCAAGGGTATGAAAGCGGGTACGGAGGCAGAAATGATGGTGGAAGGCATGATCAAGGACCGGGATACGGGTTTGAGCAAGAGAGAAATGATCGCTGGTCATATGAGAGAATGGACCGTGGCAAAGGAAACTACAACGGAGGTGATCAACGCGGAAGCAGCTCCAGACAAGCTCCGAGAGAAGATCAACCCATTCCAAACGACCAAGGTGGTCAAAGGTCCAGTCAACCCCCGATTCCCATGAACCAAAACCAAGCTTCTCAACAAACCGCAAGACCCACTACCACTTGCTACAAATGTGGTAAGTTGGGACACTATGCCAAAGACTGCACAGTCAAATACAAGGATGCTGCCTACTTTGAGAAAAAGGCTGCCTTGATGAGGAAGAAGGAAAAAGGAGTTGCGTTGCTTGTAGATGAGGAAAATTGGGCATGCGAGGAAGAGAGCTCGGATGAGGATGACCACATGGTGAAGGGTTTGTGCTTGATGGCTGATTTCGAAGGACCGGAAGCTGTTGGTCCTAGCACTTACCAAGACATCCATCCATCTGAGGTATCCACTATTCCCAATATTACTGATACTGTGGCAATGTTAGAAGCTAAAATTTGTGACTTAGAGAGAAGTCTCCAGTCGGAAAGGACTCTCGTCATGAAATTTAGAATCAACAGTGCCATTTATAAAAGCTTGTTGGTCCCAAGTAGGTGACCTTCAAGTAAGGATAGTGTTTGGGATTATAGAAGGGGGGGGGTTGAATATAATCACACAATATTCTCACTTTTAAATTCTTGTTTTATAAACAATATGAATTTACAGATTGTTGCGGAAATAGAAAAGACAATTAGTCTAAACTAAACAATCTATGTTCTTTCACTATGCACTAAGTGAGAAGAGAATAAAGAAAGAAGATAGAGGGAATAAGAGAGAAAGGACTTGAGTATTTTAGGATGAAGAAGAAGTATGGAGAACATCTCTTCACGTCCTATTTATACTCCATGCATTAAATGCATGCAGACCTACTATTGTGACGTGTCACAATGTGAGTGGTCTGTTGTACTATTTACTATAAACAAATACTCTTTGCATGGTGTACAAAAGAGGATGTTTGTAAACAGTTGCCTTATGGTCTGATAAGTACGGAGGGAACAGTAAAGTAACTGCCCTTATGTACTATTGTGTCAGAAAAGGCGGATAATCCTTTTGTGCATTAGACTAAGACATTATTCTAATCCTTCAGGATCAGGATACTGATCAGTGACTAGAGTCCTGAAACTGAGGAAGTTCAGGGTCAGTTGTATCCTGATGAATCTTCAGGATGTCATACGATGGTGAACAGATTGCTATCACTGAGTTCCGTCTTCAGATCACGAGCATGCTGTTCCTGTCATCAGCTATTTCTTCGACGTCGCTGATGGTTCTTTGTGTATGATCTTAATGTCTTCAGGAGGAGGTCTTCACTTCAGTGGACAGGATCAGTAGACTGCAGAACAGACTCGTTAGTCTCCTGATCCTGATCCTGATCTATAAAGTTAAGTTACAGCATAAGTAACATGGAATAACACTGAACAAACTCAGTGATAATTCCTCAAGCTATAACAGAAGTAAAAACCTATTCACTAAGTAAAGATTCAGAATCATTATCATTTCATCAGGTCTTAGGAGAGCTGGATCAACAATCTCCCCCTAAATGATAATGATAAGACAACAGAGTAATTGTCTTAAACTAGAAAAGTTAGAAATAAATCTAAGTCTAGAACTAAACAGTAGGAAATAGAACTCATAAAGGTACATGTCCCATTTACTGTTTTGAGGGATCTTTTTCAGTACTATGATGGAATGAAGTACAATGCACTGAATTGCATTCTCATTAATCTCATTTAAATATTACAAGAGTAAGGAAAATACAAGAGTACATGACAGGAGTACTGAAAGAAAAATTACAAAATATCTAACTATCAGATTCTTCGCTAATGTATTCAGTCTTGACGCAAACAGGAACAGGAGTGTCGCTGAAGGCAATTCTGTGATCAAGTATAGCTCTGACAGTGCGGATGATCTCTTTGTTGTCTGGATTTTTCTTATCTTGCTGTGCAGTGAAGAGAACTGTCAAAAGATGTTCATAGGGCGCTATGTGTAGCTTACTGAAGCGTTGAAAGCGTAGGATTGAGTTATTGCTAACACAAATGCCATGAACAGGTTCTCTGATTACTTGTCCTTCAGATAGAGAGATTCCAGGAGGGAATGAAAGATCAAGCATCGAGAGGTCCAGAGGTTTAACAACCATTCTGGGAAGACAGGGAGTTGGTCTTCTTGTAGAGGTGCCTGCAGATCTTCGAACAGGCTGCTGAGATAGGAGTGGAGAGTGATGGAGCAGGTCATCAGGTATTTCAGTTGTCCTTCTGATGCGAGCAATAAGTCCTTCAATGACTTCTTCTACTTCAGCCCGATAGTTCTTGTTGGCTTTGGGAAGCAGGGATCTGATTTCGTTCCACTCTGACAAGTTGTAGCGATCTAACTTGTCCAGAGTGTGCTCTACGTCCTTTACTCCAGAGCGTTTGACTGTGATCCAGGTTTTGCCAGGATTACCTTTCTTGCCTCTAGATCGGCGAAGATGGATTCCTGAGATGGCAGCACCATGCTTTCGAAGGTGTAACCGATCTCTGCACCAGTCAAGCTCAGCATTTACTTCTCCAGTCTGTATCTCTGCATTTTTGTTGAAGACCTTCAGAACATCCTTCTGTGCAAGGATAGGATCTGCACTTATTTCTGCATCTTCATCTACAAAATCCGATGCAAGCCTTCGAGCGGCTTGGGCAGAGAGGAAAGCTTCCTTCTGCTTCTTATTATGCTCTAGTTGAGCCTGTACAGCCTCGTTGTACTCCTCCTGCGAGAGATAGGCGAACTCAGAGTCACAAGAGGTACGAAGAGGGATTTTTACTCTTGTACTCTCGAGTCGCTCTATCACGGCGTCTAAGCGCCCATCCCTGTCAATGGCAAAGGAACTGTCAGGGTAATTTTCACCTTCAGATCTAGGAGAATTTGAGGGAGGAGATCTGGGTGAAGAAGCAGGAGTAGAGAAGTCATCAGAGATGAATTCATCATCTGATGAAAGGCATATTGTTTCAGGGGTGGCTCGGATTTCAGGGGTTCTGGATGAAGAGGCTTCTTGGTTGAAACGGGTTGTAGGACGGGTAGTAAAGGTTTCTTGGTTGAGGGGTGTGACTCTGAAGGTCATAGAAGCTAATTCAGCCCTGGTCTGTTCATTTGGACTATTCTCCATTAGGCGAATAATGTCACAAGTGACAGAACCATAGTTAATATCTTCAGGATTGGCTAGGGTATTGGGTTCAGGTTCAGGTTCAGTGTGAGAGGTGATTTCAGGAGATGGTTCAGGAGAGGGTAGTTTAGGAGGTTGGTAGATAACCATTTGAAGGTTATTAGGAGGGGAGTCTTCAGGTGAGGAGTCTAAGGTGATGGTTTCAGGGGTAGGTTTGGTTTTAAGAAGAACAGAGATAGGTTGGTTATCAGAGGTAGAGGGAGAGGATGGTAGTAGAGACATACCAGAGGCATCAGGGTTCTCCCCCTGAGGTTGTGCGAGCCCTGGAATGGGCGCAGAAGCAGGAACCTTCTCGACGAAGACGTCATCGTCTATATCATCATCATCATCTTCATCATCATCATCGTCTTCTTCATTATTCCCCCCGGCTTCAGTGGTTCTCCAGTTGGTGGAGGGGGAATATGCTGAATGGTCTCGGGGCTGTCTCTCCCCCTCAACAGGTGCCTGCACTAAGGCAGCTGTTGATACACTCCTTTGGAGGAGAGAGGCCATGTCGCTGAGGACTTTGCGCTGGATGAAGGACGATGAGATCAGGGACTGCAACACCTCCCTGTCCGCCGTGGTGAAGGATGGAGGCGGCGCAGGAGCAGAGGTGAGGGCGTTGACAGCAGAGGAGAGCCCTTGCACCTGCTCCTGGATGGCGCGAATGGCAGCTTCCTGAGCATCCAACCTCTGAACCACCGTTGATTGGAAGGTGGTGAGAGAGTTGGTGCTGTTGATGATCTCTGTGGAGAGCGCAGGGAGAGTCGTGGCCTTCAGGTCATCAATAGATGCCTGAAGGTTGGTGGAGGAGGAGGCAACTTGAGAAACCTTGTCGTGGATGTTATCCAGACAAGGGATGGAGAGGGTGACGGCCGTGGGCGGCGGAGTCGCGGCGACGGCGGCGGCAGTGGCACTGGCGGCGGCGGCTTCAGCAGCGGCTGCAGCAGCTTTGGCAGCAACAAGCTCCTGTTGTAAGGTCTGGAGTTGTGCTGAGTGCTCGGCCTCCTTCTGCTGGAGGGCTGTGCGGGCCTCATGCAGGTTCGTTTCAGCGGACTGCCTGCGTAGTTCAGCTGATGCTCGGCATCCGTTAGAATGAAGTCGTTGAAGGGATCATCCTGATGCCCTTCAGAACCTGCTCCTAAAGAACCTCATTCTCTGAGGGTTCGAGATGAACCACCTCAGGTTCTTCTGGAATAGGAGCAGAGATAGGAATATCGGCCGCCTGTTTCTTTTTCTTGAGCGCCCTAGACTTGGCGCGTTTTGGAGGAGGTGGAGGAGTAGCAGAAGATGGTTGGGGGCGCTTCTGGAGCGCAGAAGTTGTGGTTGCAGCAGCGGTTGGAGAGGTGGATGGTTCAGCATCCTGATCCTGAAGAGGTTCAGGAACGACCAGGACGTCGGAGAGAGGGACGTCGTCAGGATGATGAGCAACTTGTTCCAGGAACCTGGGTCCCAGAGAGTAGTTGTTTGAGTTCCCAATCTTGGGGTAGTTTTCCCCCATGTGAAGCTCCAGTACGGCCGAGAAGAATCTGGGAAAGGCCATGTTGACGACCCGGGTCTTGCTCCGGACCTTCTTCACCATGTCTTCCCAGATGAAGCGAGCATAGTCAAACTCGCGATTCTTGATCGCAGAGAAGACCATCTGCTGGATGACCATCGGGAACTGCTCCGTGCTCCCTGTCTTGCCCGATAAGCACAGGCCAAACGTGTTCCATATATAATAGAACACGGCGTTTAGTCCTGACTTATGGACAGTGGCACCCGTCTTGGGTAGCAGGACGCCTTCCTTGTTTACAGGCCATCGGTAGCCTATGGTGTCCAGGAGCTCGACGATCTCGTCAGCGGTGGGGACAGGAGGGAAGCGCTTCTTCTTGGGGAAGTTGAGCACGTTCCTGAGGGTTCCGAAACCAAAGGAAATGATGTTTTCCTTGATTTGGAATTTGATGACCTCACGCAGGACACCTTTGGCGTTCTTCTCCTTGGCAACAGTGGCTGTTGACCAAAGTTGTTGTAGCATTGGCTTGTTCAGCTTCGGGTCCAGGGTGAAAGCCGTCTTCAGAGGGCTGTTCAGTAGGAATTCCTTGGCAGGCAGCAGATAGTCTTTATCTGCTGGGATGTCGAAAAGTCCTATGACGTTGTTCTGTTTGAACTGGACGTCATGTTGTGGAATGACGATTGGCAAGCTCTCAGTAGCTTGCAGAGGTGTGGCCTCAGAGGAGAGCTGGGCGTCCAAAGATGTGGATGTAGTAGCAGCCATCCTGTTAACAACATAAAAATAACATATATGGATGATTAAGAGTCCAAAATATGCATTTTTCTTCATTTTTCAATGAACACAAAATATGTTCATAAAAATGGTGAAATCCTTTATACTTAGAATAGATTAGATACCAAAATACACAAAAGGAATGTGTTTTGGTATTAAAAAGAACTTCTATTTTGATGAATAGATATCAAAATAGGAGTTTATGACTGTTCTTAAAAGAAATAAGAAAAATCATTCTAAACAGTTTTAACAAAAAATCTTAGAAGATTTTGGGAAAACTAAGATCAAACGAAGTGATCTTAGGGTTTTTGGAAAAACGTTTATCAAAATAAGTTGTTTTTAAAGAAGAATACCAACTTAGATTGTGGAAAGAACAAAGAACATAAGGAAACTTACGTTGATTTTGTTAAAGAAGTGGTAAGTGTGTGTTCTTGGTGTTCTTGAGTATGCAGATTCTTGCTTTTTCTTGCTTGAATGCTTAGAGAGAATTATGTGAGCGTAAAGAGTGAAAAGGATTACGAATGAGGTTTTTATACCTCGTGGTAGGAGAGAGAAAAAGGATGAGAGAGAAAAGAGCGGCTAAATTCAAACGTAATGATGAAAAAGAAGTTCGACGCGCGTTCACGCGCCTGACACACGTAGTGGGGAACAGGAAACGTCCCATTACGTGTCAGTGCAGATGAAAAGTTTGTTTTATTTGAAAAACTAAAAACCACCTTTTCAGGGGATGATTCCATTTTGGTGAAAGATATGTTTTATGGGAATCAGAGTACTTATCAGATAAGTACTGTTTTGGGAAAATCCTCTTATCACATTTAATGCGATAAGGTTTCAGTAGCAGAGGGAAGAATTACTTACCTGAGAATCATCAGTATTCGGATATTGAACCAAGATTTTGTAAGTACTGAATAGAGTTATCCTCTGAAGAAGAGTTATTCAGAAGTTGTTAAGAAAAGAGGTCCTGAGAGAATATCTTCATAATGACTTTAACAACTGTTTGTCCTGAGAACTTCTATTCTTCAGGATTTAACATCCCAAGTTCACTGAGGAGCATATTAAAACGCGTCACATCCAGTGGTTTGGTAAAGAGGTCAGCAAGCTGATATTCAGTAGGGACAAAATGGAGTTCAATATCACCATTCATCACATGATCCCTGATGAAGTGATATCTCACTTCGATGTGCTTTGTCTTAGAGTGTAAGACAGGATTGTTAGCGATGGCTATTGCTGAAGTGTTGTCACAGTAGATAGGAATTTTGGAGAGTTGTATGTCATAGTCCTGAAGTTGATTTCTCAGCCACAGGACCTGAGCACAACATATTCCTGCTGCAACATATTCAGCTTCAGCAGTTGATGTGGACACAGAGTTCTGCTTCTTACTAGTCCAACTCACCAATTTGCCACCTAATAGGTGACAACCACCAGTGGTGCTTTTCCTGTCGATCTTACATCCTGCAAAGTCACTATCAGAATAAGCTGTTAGATCGAACCCTGAGTCCTTGGAGTACCAAAGACCCATGTTAGGAGTTTCCTTCAGGTATCTGAAGATCCGCTTTACAGCGGTCAGATGGGATTCTTTGGGTTCAGCCTGATAACGAGCACAGAGACATGTAGAATACATGATATCAGGACGACTCGCTGTAAGATACAGCAGTGAGCCAATCATTCCTCTATAGAGAGTCACATCAACAGGTTTCCCTTTGGAATCCTTGTCAAGAGACAGAGGAGGAGCCATTGGAGTCTTCATCGGTGTACAGGATGTGAGATCAAATTTCTTCAGCATCTCATGTACATATTTACCTTGATTGATGAAAATTCCCTTTTCAGATTGCTTGATCTGAAGTCCTAAAAAGAATGTTAGTTCGCCCATCATAGACATTTTATATTCTGATTTCATGAGCAACTCAAACTTTTCGCAGAGTTTGGGATTGGTGGATCCAAAGATAATGTCATCGACATATATCTGGACGAGAAGGATATGCTTAGGATATTTCTTTAGAAATAAGGTGCTATCAATCTTTCCACGAACAAAACCTTTAGAGAGAAGAAAGGTTGAGAGGGTATCATACCAGGCACGAGGAGCCTGTTTTAACCCATAGAGAGCCTTGTTTAACTTGTAGACGTGATCAGGGAACTTAGGATCTACAAAGCCAGGAGGCTGAGCCACATAGACTTCTTCATTAAGTTTTCCATTCAGAAAGGCATTTTTAATGTCCATCTGATAAACCTTGAAGTTCATATGTGCTGCAAAAGCTAGGAAGAGTCGAATTGCTTCGAGCCTAGCAACAGGAGCAAAAGTTTCATCGTAATCAATGCCCTCTTCCTGCCTGTATCCCTGAGCCACAAGGCGAGCCTTGTTTCGAATGATTGTACCAATCTCATCAAGTTTATTTCGAAAAATCCACTTGGAACCAATGATTGTACGTTTTCGAGGCCTAGGGACGAGAAGCCAGACATTGTTTCTGATGAACTCTGCTAGCTCTTCTTGCATGGCTGAGACCCAGGCAGGATCACGCAAGGCATCATCTATTTCTTTAGGTTCATTTTCAAAGATAAAATTCACATAAAGACAGACGTTAGCAGCCTGACGTCTGGTTTTCACACCAGAAGAAGGGTTTCCAAGAACTTGATCAATGGGATGATCTTTGGTCCATCGGAGAGCAGGTGGTTGATACACCTGTCCTGAAGTAGATGCTTCATTGGATGATGGATCAGGAAGAAGATTGGTAGGAGAGGGTTCACTAACAGTGGTTTGAGAGAAGTCTTCACTGTTAGTGGGTTGATCAGGTTCAGGTGGTGTGATTTGAGTGATAGGGGTGGCATTTATGAGAGGTGGAGTGGTTATTTCAGAGGGTGGTATTGGATTTTCTTCAAAACCATCAGGAAGGTCTTGAGGAGAAGGATCAACAATAGGAGGTTCAGGGACTTGAAAGAAAGAGTCAGCCCACTGATTGATTTCAGTATTATCATTTGGGTGAGGAAAGGTAGGACCCGATTCATCAAACTTGACATGAATCGTTTCCTCAATGGTTTGTCTTCGTTTGTTGAACACACGGTAAGTTTTAGAAATGGATGAGTATCCGAGGAAATTTCCATCATCAGATTTGGAATCAAACTTTCCAAGATTATCTTTGTTGTTCAGGATGTAGCAGACACAACCAAAGATATGGAGATGTTCGATTGATGGTTTCCTGTTACGAAAGAGTTCGTAAGCAGTTCTTCTGAAACGCTTGACAATCAGAGATCTGTTCTGAGTATAGCAAGCAGTATTTACGGCTTCAGCCCAGAACTGAGTGGCAAGGTTGGCTTCACTCAGCATAGATCTCGCAGCTTCAATCAGCGTCCTGTTCCGTCTTTCAGCAACACCATTTTGCTGAGGAGTTCTCACAGAGGAGAAGTTTTGAGAGATACCTTTCTGTTCAAAGAAAGATTCCAGGGTACTGTTTTTGAACTCAGTCCCATGGTCACTTCTTATTGATCGAACAGTAAGGTTGTTGAGTCTTTCCATCTTCCTGACGAACAGGATGATTTCTTCAGGAGCATCACTCTTGGCACGTAAGAAGAAAACCCAAGTATATCTGGAATATTCATCTACGATTACCAGAGTATATTTCTTTCCACCAATGGATTGGACATTAACGGGTCCAAAGAGATCCATGTGGAGAAGTTGTAGAGGAGAGCTGATGGAGGAAATCTGCTTGGACTTGAAACTAGCCCTGGTCTGTTTTCCTTTCTCACATGCTGAACAAAGAGATTCCTTTGTGTAGCGATAGTCAGGAAGACCAATAACCATGTTGTTGATGCAGAGTTGATTCAGCGTCTTGAAGTTGAGATGAGAGAGACGCTTGTGCCAGAGCCAATTCATATCAGTGGAAGCACGTGATACGAAACATAAGTTATCAGTGGAAGTATTCATGTTGATGATGTAGATATCAGCATGTCTTACTGTCACACCCCGCTAAAGCGGAAACACGGAATGTAACAGCGCAAAGTAGCACAACTCAAAGTATAGACAATAACACCATAGCATATCAAAATAGTTAAGTCTATACTATTACATCACGTTAAAGTCTTAAAATTATTACAAGGAAAATTAAGCTACAACGGAAAGGGAATTTAGTCTTGAAATGCATGAAGGTGTAACACACGTGCATGTCGTTCTTCTTACTTTGGATCGCCTGAAAAGCATGAGAGTTAAAAAGTCAACTATCGTCATAGTTGGTGAGTTCACGGGTTTAATTACACACATTCATATAGTTCACGTTCCAAAAATAATACCGGAGATAATAAGTTCAAGCAAAAAGCTTAATAGTTGGATCATACGCGTACCCCG
This sequence comes from Centaurea solstitialis, assembly GCA_030169165.1. Taxonomy (NCBI): domain Eukaryota; kingdom Viridiplantae; phylum Streptophyta; class Magnoliopsida; order Asterales; family Asteraceae; genus Centaurea; species Centaurea solstitialis. The sequence continues at coordinate 21,744,648 of CM058044.1, read as the reverse complement.
CGAGATCCCGGCATATGGTACTTATCATGCAATACTTACACTCAAGATTAACGAGCCATAAAGTGACGTTTCAGTCTCATAAGTCGTACATGATCGCAATCATGACAAAGTCGTTCCAGTCCCACGAAACTACCTCAGCGGTGAGCCTTAAGCCCACATGTGTAGATCGTTACAAACAAAGTAGATAGTTCACCCAATCAATCCATGTCAAGTATGCATACCATAGCCACGAAAATCGTTCCAAAATCGTTTCGAAAATCGTTTCGAATAATCATTTCAAAGATAGATCGTTTCAAAAATAAATTGTTTCAAAAATATCATTTCACAAAATCGTTTCAAAAGTTTAATCAACCGGTAGTTTTATCATGCTTTCCACCCCAAAAATGTAAAAACGTAAAAAGGGGGCCGTGAATAACTCACCGAGTTACTAGTTCGAGAGTCCCAAATTAGCGAGGTTCCACCGAATTCCGACCTAGTGATAATAAGTGTTCTAATAAGTTCCTTGACCCAAATTAAGTTCCTTTAGTTAAAGTAAAATTAAATGCGCGGTCGAAATGTGAGTTTTTATAACGATTAACGATAAATACGAGTTCTTACGATTATAACCGAAACGTGATAGTTGGTATATGGTTATGCATGTGTGTTTTATATTAATTCTACCTCATCTTATTCCTCATATAGTCTTTTTATGTCCAACAATTTACTCTTTATAAGAGTGTTTTAGAAAAATACAAGTTTACATAAAATAACACTTTTCAGTTTTTAACAATTCTTGACAGATTCGGAGGCTGTTTGGGACATACATTTGGGTATGATCCACAACTCTAAAAATCACGAAATTTTTATATGTTTTAGCCATATGAGTTTACTAATTACTGACCAAATTTCATAATTTTTGAAAAATGTTAGGGTCCTCAAACAGAAAGTTTATTAAAATAGTGACAGCAACTAGAGCTGTTGCGCAACCTTTTTGTACGGACTGTTTGAGGGTCCAAAACTTGGAATTTTTGCAAACGGCCAGTGGGGTTTGAAAGATAACTCATTGAACTTGATTTTAAAAAAAAAGAATCATGTCATTTGAACAATTTATGAAAGAGTTATGGCCTCTCAAAGTCGGGTCCGAATCTGTCCAGAATCTGTTGGACAAAATTTTAGACTAGTTGTTGTATAACATAATATTTCCTTTGTTTAATTACTCTTATGATGATTTCTCTTTATCAAAGCTCAAAATCAGATGTGCTTGAAGGAATATCAACTTCATAAAGCACATTTACACATGCATTTACATATATACCATATTAAACATTTAGGTTATAATCATAAGCCATCAACTCACTTATTGCTTGAATTTTTGATGATCCAAGCAAAGAAAGGGTATTTGGCTATATGAAATCATTCATACCTTATGTAAGGTGTTAGATGATCATAAGAAGTTAGGAATCACTAGTCATCAACTCACTTATTGCTTAGCAAAGAAAGGGTATTTGACTAGTGATTTCATCTACACCAAATATGGTGGATTGTTTGTATAAAGAGAAAGAAATACTTGAAATAAAATGTATAAGACTATTATATGAACAAGAATTTAAAGGATGAACAATAATTATGAACAATAATTAAGAGTTTTGAAGATCATACAAACTACCCAACTTATTTGGTTGATCATAGATGTTTTCCTTGCTTAAATGCAAGATACTTCCATCTCACAACATTGGGAGATGATGATTTAGGGAAGAAGATTGATGAAGATCATCATTTTACCTTGGTTGTGTTCTTGAATATGGATGAATATCTTCAAGAGTTTGAGTGGTGTATGAAAGAAGCTAGAAAGATTAGAGAGAAAACTCTTAGTGAGAGAAGTTAGAGAGAGAGTGAGAGTTGTAAAATGAATTGAATCAAAGGGGTAAGGGTCCTATTTATATTGGGATTTGAAAGAGGGGAGGGGTAAAACCATGGCCTTGTGGCCGGTTTTGGGAGAGGGAAAAGAGAGGGAGAGAGGTGGTGAGGTGAGTGTTGAGTTGATGTTAAGTGTGTGTAAGTTGGTGATGTATGTATTGGTTAGATTCTTATCAATGTTTCTTGCTTTAATTTGAACCATGTGATGAGAGAATCTTTGTCTCTAAATAATAATATGGCTGATCTCAATAAGCCATTTAATGAGTTTAATTGAACTTTGTAGTATTGGGTGTAAAAAGCTGCTAAAATTGGAAACCGTTACCGAAAACGCGCGATTTTTGCGTAACGAAAGTAGTTTTTCGTATTTTTATTAAGGAACTTACTAGAAATTAATATTTTTAGTATTTTGGGTCAATTAGAATTTAATTCGACAGTCTAGTGGTCGGAATCGGGACCTGCTGATAATAGTCAGTCGGTTTTGCGTACCGACTATAGTGGCGACTCAATAATCGTAAAAGGCACTTATCTAGCCTTTTCATAGTAAATGTTGTCATACAATATTATTTTTGACAATATGACAGTATTAAAATACTGTCCTGCTCCGGTCATTCAGTTAAAGTTTTACTGACCTGAGGTGGGAAGTGGAGGGTTGTCACAGTCTCCCCCAGTTAGAAGAATTTCGTCCCGAAATTCACTTATTGCCACTTCCACACTTAATCAGGTAAAGAGTTGAGGGTACTTCTTCCTCATGAAGTCCTCACGTTCCCAAGTGTACTCTGGTCCACGTCTGGACCTCCAATGTACTTTAACAATCGGAATCTTGCTTCTTTTGAGCTTCTTGACCTCTTTGTCAAGAATTTCTATAGGTTCCTCAACAAAGCAGAGGGTCTTGTCCACAAGGACTTCCTCTAGTGGAATAACTTGAGATTCATCGGTTATACACTTCTTGAGATTAGACACGTGGAAAGTGTTATGAATCTCACTCATTTCCTCGGGTAGCCTAAGCTTGTAAGCAACTGGGCCGACTCTTTCGATGATTTCGAAAGGTCCAACGTACCTAGGGCTTAACTTTCCTCTTTTACCGAATCGTACTAGCCCTTTCCAAGGGGAAACCTTTAAAAGTACTCTATCTCCCACTTGGAATTCCAATGGTTTCCTACGGTTGTCAGCATAACTTTTCTGACGATCCCTAGCAGCCTTAAGCCTATCCCTAATCAAGCCAATTTTGTCAGTTGTTTCCTGGATTAACTCGGGTCCTGTCAGTTGGCTATCTCCAACTTCTACCCAGCTGAGCGGAGACCGACATTTTCGGCCGTACAAGGCTTCATAGGGGGCACATTGGATGCTAGTGTGGTAACTATTGTTGTAGGAAAATTCTACCAGTGGTAAATGATCGTCCCAATTTCCTCCAAAGTCTATGACACACGCGCGCAACATATCTTCTAAGGTTTGGATGGTCCTTTCACTTTGGCCATCAGTCTGAGGATGATATGCCGTACTCCAATCCAACTGGGATCCTAAGGATTTCTGCAATGATTGCCAGAATCGTGATGTAAAACGGCTATCTCGATCAGAGATAATGGAGATTGGCACTCCATGACGGGTCACTACTTCCTTAATATAGATTCGCGCAAGCTTATCCATCTTATAGTCTTCTCGGATTGGAAGAAAATGAGCTGACTTTGTCAGACGGTCAACTATTACCCAGATTGTATCGTGCCCTTTAGCAGTTCTGGGCAATTTAGTGACTAAGTCCATAGAAATCCGTTCCCATTTCCATTCAGGGATCCCGGGTTGTTGTAATAGACCCGACGGTTTCTGATTCTCAGCTTTGACCTTGGAACAAGTCAAACATCGTCCCACATATGACGCTACATCCTTCTTCATTCCTGGCCACCAATAATATTCCTTTAAATCCTTATACATCTTATCTGTCCCTGGATGAATGGAATACCGCGACTCGTGTGCTTCCTTTAGGATTAATTCCCTCAGGTTGCCAGTCTTTGGTACCCAAACCCTCCCCTTAAAGTACCGTACGCCGTCGGTCTTAAGGTCAAACCTTCCCTCTAGGTTGTGGAGAGTTTCATCCTTTAGTCTATCCTCTCGTAAGGCCTCTTCCTGAGCCTTTAGGATATCCTCTTTCAAGCTGGTGTGTACAAGCATTTCCAAGGCTCGTACTCGTAAGGGTTTCGCCCTTTCCTTACGACTTAAGGCATCGGCCACTACATTAGCCTTGCCCGGGTGATACTTGATCTCACAGTCGTAATCACTAAGTAGTTCTACCCACCTACGTTGCCTCATGTTCAACATCTTTTGGTCTAGGATATGTTGTAGACTCTTATGGTCCGTGAACACCGTACACTTAGTTCCATACAAATAGTGTCTCCAAATCTTAAGTGCAAAGACTACTGCTCCCAATTCTAAGTCATGAGTAGTGTAGTTCTGTTCGTGGTTCTTAAGTTGTCTAGATGCATAGGCTATGACCTTATCCCTTTGCATCAGTACACATCCTAGTCCCTGTCGTGAAGCGTCACAATACACAACGAAGTCCTCTGTCCCTTGGGGTAGGGCCAGAACTGGTGCGTTGCATAGCTTTTGCTTCAGGAGTTGAAAGGCGTCCTCTTGTCGTTGACCCCAATCGAACTTCTTGTCCTTCTGAGTCAGCATTGTCAAAGGTTGTGCGATCTTCGAGAAACCTTCAATGAACCTTCTGTAGTATCCTGCCAATCCTAAAAATTGGTGGATTTCCGTTGGGGTCTTCGGGGTCTCCCATTTTGCAATGGCTTCAATCTTTGCTGGGTCCACAAGAATTCCTTCCTCTCTAACTACATGACCAAGAAAATGTACCTCCCGGATCCAAAATTCACACTTTGAGAATTTGGCGTACAATTTCTGGTCCCTAAGTAGTTCAAGTACTACCTTCAGGTGCTGCTCGTGCTCCTCTCTACTTTGAGAGTAGATGAGTATGTCATCGATAAATACGATTACAAACTTATCTAGGTATGGCCTGCAAATCCTATTCATCAGGTCCATAAACACGGCGGGGGCATTCGTGAGTCCGAAAGGCATAACCATAAACTCGTAATGTCCATAGCGTGTTCTGAACGCTGTTTTAGGGACATCCTCCTCATGGACTCTTACTTGATGGTAACCGGATCGAAGATCGATCTTAGAGAAGAAACTGGCACCTTGAAGTTGATCGAATAAATCGTCTATCCTAGGGAGGGGATAACGATTCTTAATGGTCAACTTGTTCAGTTCTCTATAATCTATGCACATCCTAAGCGATCCGTCCTTCTTTTTGACAAATAGTACAGGGGCTCCCCAAGGTGATGAACTCGGCTGAATAAATCCCTTATCCAGCAATTCTTGTATTTGGTTGGACAATTCCCGCATCTCGGCTGGTGCTAGGCGGTAAGGTGCCTTAGCAACAGGGGCTGCTCCGGGAATTAAGTCGATTCGAAATTCGACTTGTCTAGTCGGAGGTAATCCGGGTAACTCGTCCGGAAATACTTCAGGATAGTTCCGTACTACCGGAATATCCTCGAGTTTCTTTACTTCTGGTTTCTTTCCTACCACTTGAACTAAGAATGCTATGTATCTCTTCCTTAAGTAACTATGAGCCTTCATACACGAAACTATTCCTAAACTTCTGTTGGGTCTCTCTCCTTCTATTACAAGGGTTCTACCATCCGAAAGTTGTATCCTAACAGTCTTGTCATAGCATCCTATCGTTGCCCTATTTTGTGACAGCCAATCCATGCCTACGACTGCATCAAAGCTTCCTAGCTCGATTGGTATAAGATCTATGCTAAACAACTCGTCGGCTAAACTTAATATGCAGTTTAGAAGTACATCGTGAGCCTTAAGTTCTCGTCCATCTGCTAGTTCTATCGAATAAACCTCATCTAAGCTTTCGGAGGCTAAGGGGATTAGTGGTCTAAACCCTAGGGACACAAAGCTTCTATCAGCTCCAGAGTCAAAAATGACTGATGCATAGTGGTCGTTTATAAGAAACGTACCTGTTATCACACGGGGTTCCTGACGTGCTTCTTCAGTCCCTATCACGAAAGCTCTACCTCGAGCCTGAGTTCCCTGGTTCACCGTATTGGTGCGACTACCCTGACTTCCATCCATGGTATTCCTAGACCCCTGTCCTATCTTGGGACACTTATTCTTGAAGTGATTTGGGCTTCCGCATTCAAAACACTTTCTTCTTTCACTAGGTACTCCTTCCCCCTTCCTACAGTATTGTGTGGAATGCCCAAGTTGTTTACACTTCTCACAATAAAGGCAGTTTCCCCAATGGTGGCGGTTGCACTTCTTGCATTCGGGGTAGGATCCCTTATAGGTTCCTTGGTCTTGTGTCTTTGCCACATAGTTCTTTAGTGAGTGCGTACTTTGACTCGACCCACTACTAGGCCTTCTTCCTGACTGTCCTTCCAACTTCCTTTTGCTTCCCATGCTACTCTTAGTTCCAGCTCCTGACCGGATTACGTCATTGGCTAAACGGTTAGCCAAGACTACAGCACTCTGGATGGTGGTTGGGTTAGCCGAGGTAATCATCCTACGGATTTCGGGTGCTAATCCCCAGATATACCTATCAATTCTCTTCTCCTCTGGAGTAACCATGTGTGGTACAAGTTGAGCAAGTTCATGGAAACGTGCCGTGTACTTGTCCACATCCATGCCTTTCATGGAATGGCTCCAGAACTCAGCCTCTAGCTTTTGCAGTTCACTTTTTGGGCAGTATTCTTCTATCAGCAGTTTCTTGAAGTCTTCCCACGATAAGTTGTATGCTGCTTCCCGGCCTCGGGTTTGTACTTGGATATTCCACCAAGTCAAAGCCCTGCCTTGTAGTTGACACGCCGCATATTCCACCTTGCGGTTATCGGAGCACTTGCTTATATGGAGTACAGACTCCATGCTGTCAAACCAGGAAAGTAGTCCTACGGCCCCTTCTTTGCCGTGGAATTCCTTGGGTTTGCAAGACATAAAGGTCTTGTAAGTGCATCCCTGACTACTACCACTACCTCCTTCACCACTTTGATCTCCGCCACTCCTTCGACGGTTGTCGATACCAGCAGTCACTTGTGTGACAATATTGGGAATGGCATTTTGGACTTGTTGGGCTACGAGTTGGGCAATGTCCGGGGTTTGATTGTTTGGCGTTGATCCAGTGCTTCTTGTGTTTCGAGTTGTCAAAATTCTACAATGTTTAAAAGAGATGAATTGAATTAAGGTCGCATTTGGAAGAGTTTATACAATCGAGTCGGTTATAATAAACAGGGACAACATTTATTCATAGTACTTAATATCATTCCATTCCAAAATTTGGCGTTATTACGCCATTCGATTACATCCATTACATAAAACGATAGGGAAATTGGAAATACATCATAAAGGTTTACTAAAGGTTGAGAAACACAAGGATCACAAGCCCAAACATCATCATAACCGTGAAGATGGTCACTGCCCGACTCCGTAGCTCCGCCTTCCTAGCCAGACGTCCCGCTGCCACCGCCCTCTCAATGGCTCCCGTAGTACCTTGCTCCAGAAATTGGGCTAGATCGGTCAAGGCACGCAAGGCTTGAGCTTGCCTATTCATCCTCTCTTGGAACCTTTCTATCCTATCCTCCATAACGTTCATCCTACGAGTGTCTTCGATCGAGAGTTCTAGGTTTCGCGGAATTGGAACTCCCGGAAGGATGTGGGAGGGTCCGGCGTAGGGATCACGAGGGATGGCGATACCACTACGTATGGGAGGAAGAACTCGTTTCCTAGCGGTTTCCCTAGTGCGTGGCCTAGGGGGTACCGGTTCGGGTGCAGGCTTTCCGGGTAGGGGTTGGGGTGCATCAATCACGGGGGGATTTGGGTTTGAATCATCGGAGGCATCTTCGCTTGCCGCTTCCATGTCCGACCCCGAGTTTTCCGAGGGGTCCTCCTCTTCTTCGGAGATCCATCCGCCGTTCGATGTCATGGTGACTGAAGTGTTTATATTTAATTATTAATGAACAAGCTCAATAGTGGCTTCCTATTATTATCGCAATAGTGCATTAACGCGATAGTGTATTAACGCAATAGTGTAATAACGCAATAGTGTCGTTTTATCTAGTCCGGTATCGTGGTTACTCATGCAATATGCCATGCAAGAAGAGTTTTCATTTTTCACACTTCCATCGTAACTTTCCCCTAGCTTCGCATTATTGCCTCTTAACTAAACATAGTTGGCCAGGCTTTGTTTAATTAAGACCCAATGAAGCGACTCTCGGGTTCATCACTCTAGAAGTGCGCAAAAATAATTTTTCGAAAAAGTTCATCTTTCCGTTGTTATATTTTGATGGCTATAGTACTCGATTTTCTTACTAGAAAATCATTATTCTCTATAGCCTTGGCTCTGATACCAAGTCTGTCACACCCCGCTAAAGCGGAAACACGGAATGTAACAGCGCAAAGTAGCACAACTCAAAGTATAGACAATAACACCATAGCATATCAAAATAGTTAAGTCTATACTATTACATCACGTTAAAGTCTTAAAATTATTACAAGGAAAATTAAGCTACAACGGAAAGGGAATTTAGTCTTGAAATGCATGAAGGTGTAACACACGTGCATGTCGTTCTTCTTACTTTGGATCGCCTGAAAAGCATGAGAGTTAAAAAGTCAACTATCGTCATAGTTGGTGAGTTCACGGGTTTAATTACACACATTCATATAGTTCACGTTCCAAAAATAATACCGGAGATAATAAGTTCAAGCAAAAAGCTTAATAGTTGGATCATACGCGTACCCGCGAGATCCCGGCATATGGTACTTATCATGCAATACTTACACTCAAGATTAACGAGCCATAAAGTGACGTTTCAGTCTCATAAGTCGTACATGATCGCAATCATGACAAAGTCGTTCCAGTCCCACGAAACTACCTCAGCGGTGAGCCTTAAGCCCACATGTGTAGATCGTTACAAACAAAGTAGATAGTTCACCCAATCAATCCATGTCAAGTATGCATACCATAGCCACGAAAATCGTTCCAAAATCGTTTCGAAAATCGTTTCGAATAATCATTTCAAAGATAGATCGTTTCAAAAATAAATTGTTTCAAAAATATCATTTCACAAAATCGTTTCAAAAGTTTAATCAACCGGTAGTTTTATCATGCTTTCCACCCCAAAAATGTAAAAACGTAAAAAGGGGGCCGTGAATAACTCACCGAGTTACTAGTTCGAGAGTCCCAAATTAGCGAGGTTCCACCGAATTCCGACCTAGTGATAATAAGTGTTCTAATAAGTTCCTTGACCCAAATTAAGTTCCTTTAGTTAAAGTAAAATTAAATGCGCGGTCGAAATGTGAGTTTTTATAACGATTAACGATAAATACGAGTTCTTACGATTATAACCGAAACGTGATAGTTGGTATATGGTTATGCATGTGTGTTTTATATTAATTCTACCTCATCTTATTCCTCATATAGTCTTTTTATGTCCAACAATTTACTCTTTATAAGAGTGTTTTAGAAAAATACAAGTTTACATAAAATAACACTTTTCAGTTTTTAACAATTCTTGACAGATTCGGAGGCTGTTTGGGACATACATTTGGGTATGATCCACAACTCTAAAAATCACGAAATTTTTATATGTTTTAGCCATATGAGTTTACTAATTACTGACCAAATTTCATAATTTTTGAAAAATGTTAGGGTCCTCAAACAGAAAGTTTATTAAAATAGTGACAGCAACTAGAGCTGTTGCGCAACCTTTTTGTACGGACTGTTTGAGGGTCCAAAACTTGGAATTTTTGCAAACGGCCAGTGGGGTTTGAAAGATAACTCATTGAACTTGATTTTAAAAAAAAAGAATCATGTCATTTGAACAATTTATGAAAGAGTTATGGCCTCTCAAAGTCGGGTCCGAATCTGTCCAGAATCTGTTGGACAAAATTTTAGACTAGTTGTTGTATAACATAATATTTCCTTTGTTTAATTACTCTTATGATGATTTCTCTTTATCAAAGCTCAAAATCAGATGTGCTTGAAGGAATATCAACTTCATAAAGCACATTTACACATGCATTTACATATATACCATATTAAACATTTAGGTTATAATCATAAGCCATCAACTCACTTATTGCTTGAATTTTTGATGATCCAAGCAAAGAAAGGGTATTTGGCTATATGAAATCATTCATACCTTATGTAAGGTGTTAGATGATCATAAGAAGTTAGGAATCACTAGTCATCAACTCACTTATTGCTTAGCAAAGAAAGGGTATTTGACTAGTGATTTCATCTACACCAAATATGGTGGATTGTTTGTATAAAGAGAAAGAAATACTTGAAATAAAATGTATAAGACTATTATATGAACAAGAATTTAAAGGATGAACAATAATTATGAACAATAATTAAGAGTTTTGAAGATCATACAAACTACCCAACTTATTTGGTTGATCATAGATGTTTTCCTTGCTTAAATGCAAGATACTTCCATCTCACAACATTGGGAGATGATGATTTAGGGAAGAAGATTGATGAAGATCATCATTTTACCTTGGTTGTGTTCTTGAATATGGATGAATATCTTCAAGAGTTTGAGTGGTGTATGAAAGAAGCTAGAAAGATTAGAGAGAAAACTCTTAGTGAGAGAAGTTAGAGAGAGAGTGAGAGTTGTAAAATGAATTGAATCAAAGGGGTAAGGGTCCTATTTATATTGGGGATTTGAAAGAGGGGAGGGGTAAAACCATGGCCTTGTGGCCGGTTTTGGGAGAGGGAAAAGAGAGGGAGAGAGGTGGTGAGGTGAGTGTTGAGTTGATGTTAAGTGTGTGTAAGTTGGTGATGTATGTATTGGTTAGATTCTTATCAATGTTTCTTGCTTTAATTTGAACCATGTGATGAGAGAATCTTTGTCTCTAAATAATAATATGGCTGATCTCAATAAGCCATTTAATGAGTTTAATTGAACTTTGTAGTATTGGGTGTAAAAAGCTGCTAAAATTGGAAACCGTTACCGAAAACGCGCGATTTTGCGATTTTTGCGTAACGAAAGTAGTTTTTCGTATTTTTATTAAGGAACTTACTAGAAATTAATATTTTTAGTATTTTGGGTCAATTAGAATTTAATTCGACAGTCTAGTGGTCGGAATCGGGACCTGCTGATAATAGTCAGTCGGTTTTGCGTACCGACTATAGTGGCGACTCAATAATCGTAAAAGGCACTTATCTAGCCTTTTCATAGTAAATGTTGTCATACAATATTATTTTTGACAATATGACAGTATTAAAATACTGTCCTGCTCCGGTCATTCAGTTAAAGTTTTACTGACCTGAGGTGGGAAGTGGAGGGTTGTCACACTTACACCAGTGAGAATGACTTCCTTTCTTCTGTTCTTGACTTTGCACTTTTTCTTAGAGAAAGAAACTTTGTGATTCTTATCACACAGTTGACTGATGCTCAGAAGATTATGCATCAGGCCTTCAACATAAGCAACTCTTTTGAAAGTAGTTACTCCGTTGGTCAGAGTACCATACCCTCGGGTTTGGCCTCTACCGTTTCCGCCAAAGGTCACAGCAGGACCTCTTTCTTCACGGTAGTTAGTGAGGACAGATTTAGAACCAGTCATATGTCGAGAGCATCCACTGTCCAAGTACCAGATGCCCTTATCCTGTAAAATATAGAGTTTAAATTTTCTTTGGTACCCATAGAACTATGGATCCAGGATTATCAGTAGGACTGGTTGAGTCAGTGTCAGCCTTTACTGAAGTATCAGTACAGGAGGCTGGAGTCTTGACTGAAGGAACAGTCTTGACAACCTTCTTTCCTTTGACTGATTTCAGAGTCTTGGGAATTTTCTTTACCTTAGCTGATTTTTCAGCTTTGGTAGCATCAGAACACTTACTCGCAATATGGTCATTTAATCCACAGTGATAACATTTGCGATATTGAAAGCGTTTAGTGTGGTCCAAAAAGTTTTTGAACTTTAGGTGAGCAGGACCTGCACCAAGTATGCCTTTAGCATTTGACATAGGAGGAATTTGAGTCTTCTCCTTAGTCGTTTGCTTCAGGTCAATCTTCAGTCTGGGAGCAGGACTCTGAGAAAAAGACTTAGTTCCAGAGACTGAAGGACCACCACCCAGAACTTTGTTCTTGGGTTTAGGACCCTTGGTCTTTGAAGGTGTTTCAGTTTTGGATTTATCCTTAACTGTATTCTTTTTGCTCTTAGGAGCACCTTCAGGGTGAGTGTTGGAAGAAGAAGAAGGGGTGTTTTCAGAAGCATTAGGAAGAGGAATAGAGGAAACAAATTTTCCAAATTTGAGCATGGAACTATCAGACTTAGTTTCTTCTTTCTTGTATCCACGAGTGAATCCAAGACCTCTTTTGCTTTTGTCAGGCCTCCCTGAAGCTAATATTTCATCAACTTTTTCAGAGGCGTCACTCCATCCTTTGATGGTGACTTTTTCAGCATTTAATTGAGCAAGGGCCTTTTCTTTGGCAGCAAGAGCCAATTCTCTTTCAATACAAAGAGTTTTGTTTACAGTGACCTGGTCCTTATAGTTTTCTTCCAAAATGGTAAGCTGTTTTAATTTTTCTTGACATTCTTTGAGTTGTCCTCTAAGATCAATATTCATTTTTTCAGCAGAGGTTTTACCATTAAGGGCTTTGTAAAGATCGAGAGTGACCAGGTCCAACTGAGTTAGGCTTTCAAGAGGGATGAGAGGAATAGGTACCTGACTGGAAGAATCAGTCGCAGAGGTGGAAGCTTCAGGAGTTGTGGAAGAAGAAGCTTCAGGATCCTGAGGAGGAATCTCTTCAGGAACCTCTTCTATCTTAGCCATGAGAGCCAACATAGGTTCCTCAATAATGGCCATCAGTGCCACTTGAGTGTCTTCCTCATCAGATGAGTCATCAGAGGAGACATCATCCCAGTCGCAGTCTTCTGCGATTAGACCTTTGCCTTTACGTTGAGTTTTCATCTTCTTGTACTTTTCCTTCAGGCGCTGGTACTTGGGGTTCTTAGAAGAAGATTTAGCAGAGGAGGGAGCAAACTGACTTTTTCTGTACCTGCAATCATTAGCAAAGTGTCCTTTGCCCTGACAGTTGTAGCAGATAGCAGTGGCCTTGTCAACAGGATCTGACTTAGGCTTGTCAGTAATAGAAAGATGTTTCTTTTTGTGGAAGTTTCCCTTTTTGGCAAACTTTTTAAAAGATCTGGTTAAAAGAGCAAGAGATTCATTGAATTCAGGATCTTCTGACATGTCAGAGTCAGAAGATTCTAATTCAGTAATAGTTACTGAAGAAGAAGTGGCAGCAACAGGAGGAACTGAATCAGAAACCAATGCAACAGATGTGCTTTTGGATTCTTTAGAATCTCTTATGAGATTCTTTTTCAGTTTCTTCTGTTGTTCACGGTTCAGAAGAATACCGTACAACTCACTTAGGGTGAGTGTCTTTATGTCCTTTGACATAGTTAGGCAGGAGGTGTAAATTTCCCAATGTTCAGGAAGAGCTTCCATGAACTTGGTAACCACCTCAGAGTTAGAGTAGGTAGTACCGATGGTCTTCAGATCAATCAGAAGACAGTTGAATCTCTGATGTAGCTGGGAGAGAGTTTCATCCTTCTGATGAATAAAGCTTTCGTACTGACGAACCAAGAAAATCTTTCTTGATTCCATAAGAACAACAGTACCTTCATATTGAACACAGAGAGTGTCCCATATCTCCTTAGCAGAGCGAAGGTGACAGACAGAGTGGAATACATCGTCAGGGAGTGACATGGCGATGAGAGACCTAGCCTTGGTGTCAATGTTGACCAGGTGTCTGTCCTCATCATTCCAATCAGTTACGGGCTTCACCAGCTGTCTTTCAGGAACAGCTGGTTGGCCACCAGCAGCAGGAATGGGGTGGACGGTTTGAGTAGGCACATGTGGTCCGTTTTCCAGAAAGTAAGGAATCTGGGGATCAGAACCAGAGAGGAAAAGCTCCATCCTGGTTTTCCAAAGAGAGAAGTTGTCTTTGTTAAACCGAGGAGGCTTTCCAGCAGAGCCGGTATCAAAGTAGTTATCCTTAGCTTGAAGAGCCATAGAATAAGAAGAGAGAGGATCACAAGATATTTCTTAAGAAGAAAAAGAGAGCTTGTATCTGCTCTGATACCACTTGTTGGTCCCAAGTAGGTGACCTTCAAGTAAGGATAGTGTTTGGGATTATAGAAGGGGGGGTTGAATATAATCACACAATTTTCTCACTTTTAAATTCTTGTTTTATAAACAATATGAATTTACAGATTGTTGCGGAAATAGAAAAGACAATTAGTCTAAACTAAACAATCTAAGTTCTTTCACTATGCACTAAGTGAGAAGAGAATAAAGAAAGAAGATAGAGGGAATAAGAGAGAAAGGACTTGAGTATTTTAGGATGAAGAAGAAGTATGGAGAACATCTCTTCACGTCCTATTTATACTCCATGCATTAAATGCATGCAGACCTACTATTGTGACGTGTCACAATGTGAGTGGTCTGTTGTACTATTTACTATAAACAAATACTCTTTGCATGGTGTACAAAAGAGGATGTTTGTAAACAGTTGCCTTATGGTCTGATAAGTACGGAGGGAACAGTAAAGTAACTGCCCTTATGTACTATTGTGTCAGAAAAGGCGAATAATCCTTTTGTGCATTAGACTAAGACATTATTCTAATCCTTCAGGATCAGGATACTGATCAGTGACTAGAGTCCTGAAACTGAGGAAGTTCAGGGTCACTTGTATCCTGATGAATCTTCAGGATGTCATACGATGGTGAACAGATTGCTATCACTGAGTTCCGTCTTCAGATCACGAGCATGCTGTTCCTGTCATCAGCTATTTCTTCGACGTCGCTGATGGTTCTTTGTGTATGATCTTAATGTCTTCAGGAGGAGGTCTTCACTTCAGTGGACAGGATCAGTAGACTGCAGAACAGACTCGTTATTCTCCTGATCCTGATCCTGATCTATAAAGTTAAGTTACAGCATAAGTAACATGGAATAACACTGAACAGACTCAGTGATAATTCCTCAAGCTATAACAGAAGTAAAAACCTATTCACTAAGTAAAGATTCAGAATCATTATCATTTCATCAGGTCTTAGGAGAGCTGGATCAACAAAGCTCTCTCGAGGATTTGACTTTAGATTATAACCGTGAGATACTTTAGATTGTAAGTCTTCAAAAATCCCATGAGGAACTTAACAGTGACCATGGAGAGCTCACAATCAAATTCCAGTTACTTTCGGAAGAAAGAACTAGATTGTTTTCAAAAATTCAAGAGCTTGAGGACAACAATTTCAAAAGAGGACAGTCTGAACAGACTTTGAGTATTCTCACCCAGCATGCCAACAAAAATCCTTTTTTATACAGCTAAACGCGGCCTAGGTCTATCTGAAATCATGTTTTAGACAAGACACCTTCACATCTGTATAACTTTGAGGATATGGCCGCCTCCAAGCCCAAGCCTGCCCTTGTAGGAGGACATGTTACCGAGGAATATGTTAGACAGACCGTCACATACTCTGAAGTAATAAACGGTGAGACCATCACTAGAACCACCAGTCCGTCAAACAGTACCTCAGGTAGTTCACCCACAAGTCCCGCTCCAAATAGACCTATCTTTGTCCCTGCCAGTGATCCGACCAACACACAGCCTACGTGGGAAGGCATTAAGGCTAGAACCCCTCGTGTAGCTATGCCTCCCATCAACTACACCGACCTGAACACTAATTATGACACTAGGGAAATGGATTTATCAGAGGAGACCTTAGTTATCCCACCCGAAGATGTTTCCGCAACTAAGAGTCCCGACCTAGTTAAGCTAGAAAAGGAGGTGTTTGAACTTAGACTGAAAGCCATGGACTTAGATGCCTGTCAACATCAGATTTTGAATCTAAGAGCAATTGTCTCGAAAAAAGACACCTTGGTTCACACCCTGGAAAAGGACTTACTCGAGGCCAACGCCGAAAGAATTAGGCTTTCTTTAGAGTGTGAGACCGCAACCTCTGCCTTCACTGATTTCAAAATCTAGGTTGCGGATCTTTAAACGCGATACATCCTCAAAGACATTCATTTTGAAATTGCTAAAGAAATCTTTTATGATGAAAGGATGATGTATCGGCAATCTTTAACCAACCAAGGAGTGTCAATTTCCCTTTTGAGAAGGAAAGTTATGGACTTTGAAAACTTTTACTCTCTAGATTCTGATGATGATACGACTTATCCGGTTCTTAACCATAGCATGGCAAATCCCAAGCCCAAACCAGACATGGATCCCAATGTTGCATATGATGTGAAAGTATTTTTGGACGAGGCTGATGATCCTTCTGGTTTGATTCCCAAGAAAAAGAAGTCTGTTGTTTTAAAACCTGAGAAGCCTGCTGAGTCACAAGCTTCTGGTTCTGAGAAAAGTAACCCCAAGGGTGCAAAACGTGTTGGTATTGACAGGGAGAAGTCAGTTAAGCCACACACACCTAAGGGACTCCAGAACAAGAATTCCAACTCTAACGATGCTTGTGCCTCAGTCAAACCCATCAAAAGTCTTGACTTTGATTCAAGTACTTTCGAAGTGGGTGAGACGTCTCAGTTTAAACCTAATCAACCATTCAATTCCACTAAACCTAATTTTTCAAAACCGTCATCTGGAAAAGGTGGCAAATCCATTTCTGTTAAACCGTCCTCTAACTCATACCGTGCTTTGAATGCAGATGCGAGGAGGAAAGATGGTGGAAAGAATGTGAAGCCACCAAGAAAGGATCATCAGGAGAGAAACAACACTTTTTCAGCTTTCCCTAAGAAGCGTAGTCCTGGTCGTACGGGTTTAGGCTATGCTCCACCTAGTGTAGGATTTCATTCAAACATGTCTGTAAACCGTAATCGCAACTTAAACGATGCTTTTGATACGTTTCGAAATGACATGTGCTTTATGTTTGATAATTTCTTGCGATATGGTGTGACTAACTCTTTCATAGCTCCAAAATCTAATGTCAAATCTCGAAAGAGAAGGGGAAGAAAAAGAGGAAAAACTAAATCCTCTTCGTCAGTGGAGTCCCCTACGCTTAAGGAGAAATCCGAAAAGGGGACTGCACCGACTGTTTCTTGTATCTCTAACCCAAAGGAACCCATTTGGCAATGGGTCCCTAAACAAGCTTAATCTGTCTTGCAGGTCAGTCATGTGTGGTACTTTGATTCGGGAGCCTATAGACACATGACTGGTCAGAGATCCTTCCTTTTCGACTATGTTGAAAGGTTTGAGGGATATATCAAAACTGCGGACAAGACACCGAAGTTGATGTTGGGTTATGGGAAAATCATGGACGGAAGGTACATCATCAAAGATGTACGGTATGTCGAGGGATTAGGGTACAATATGTTCAGCTCCAGTCAGTTCTGTGACAATGGATACTGGGTGAAGCAATTTCAATACGGAAGTGATGTGAATGATGAAGACAACAATGTCGTACTCAGTGCACGGAGAAACGGCAATCTTTATTCCACTGTCTTCCGTTCAATTCCTCAGACTCACCCTCAGTTTGAAGGACTCTCTCATCCGAAGAATGCAATCTGTCTGCTCACTAAGGTGTCCAAGGAGGATAGTTGGTTATGGCATAGAAGGCTTTACCATCAGAATTTTAAGGACATGAACAAGCTGGTTTCAAAAAGCCTGGTCAAGGGACTACCGGAGACTCGTCTTTCCAAGGATACTCTATGCCCTGCTTGTGAAAAAGGAAAGATGAAGAGAAGCTCACACCCTCCGAGGGTAGATACAAACAGTAAAAGTCCCCTTGACATGATACACATGGATCTGTGTGGACCGATGAGAGTTGAGAGCCTAGCCAGAAAGAAGTATATGTTGGTTCTCGTTGACGAATTCTCAAGGTTCACCTGGCTGGAATTTCTCTGAGCCAAATCTGATGCTGTCGATCGAATCATTGCCTTCATCAAGCGGATTCAAGTACTCTTGGTTCGCCGGGTGAAGAAGTTAAGAAGTGACAACGGAACCGAGTTTCGCAATGCCAAGCTGCAATCCTTTCTTGAAGATGTGGGAATCTCTCACAACTTCTCTGCCGTGCGCACTCCTCAACAAACTGGAGTTATGGAAAGGAAGAACCGAACGTTAGTCGAAGCAACACGATCCATGATGGCTCATTCAGGCGTTCCTCAACAATTCTGGGCTAAAGCCGTCTCAACAGCATGCTACACGCAGAATCGGACCTTGATCGTTAAGCGGACCGGTAAAACCGCCTACGAGATGGTCGAGCAGCGTAAGCCAAACATCGATTACTTTAGAGTTTTTGGATGTAAATGCTATGTTTTAAATGACCGAGATGATTTGGGAAAGTTTGAACCTAAGTCTGATGAGTCTATCTTCATTGGATACTCACATAACTCAAAAACTTATCGGGTTTTCAACAAACGGACCCGAACCATCTTGGAAAGCTCAAATGTTGACTTTTCTGAAACCGAAACTTATTCTGATGCAAGTCCTAGTAATCCGAATGCCTTATTACCTGAATTGTTCACCACACCACCGAGCACAGATTCTGCTAATGTGTCTTTTGCTTCAGACTTTATACACCTCGCAGATTACGATCTACCTACTCTCACGGGTCCGATGTAGTACCTGCTCATGCTGGTTTGTGACAACCGGCAATTTTAACCCTCAGGCTAGCGACTCGATAATCAGTCATTAGTATAATTTTAGTAAATTTTTTTTAAGAGAATTATTTAGGAAGATTTAAGTTTGATTATGCAAAAAATGTCGGAGATAACTTAGAAATCCCGAAAAAATCCCCCGGAAATGCCAGTTTAGGTCCGTAATCGCCCGAAAATCTTATATAATGCCGTACCGACTCAAGTGAAACTCATATTATTTAATTTATCATATTTTAAGTTACTTATATAAAAATATTTTAAACGTTATAAATATTAAGTTGCACATATCACTTTATCGGAAAAACCATCGCGAACCGAAAACCGTTGCATTTTAAATCTTTTGGGCTTATTTTTTTATTAAAAAAAGATAGTTGTGGTGGGTGGGGGCCCATGAAGTGGCTGGCCTCACCCACATACCCACCATATAAAAGCCTTCTTCTTCCCCATTTTGAATCATTTCCTCATTTCAAATTTTTAGAAAAACCATCCATTTTCTCCCTTCTCTCTCTCTTTTTCCATTTCTCTCTAAAAATCCGGCCTTTTTACAACATCAAATCTGAACTTTTGAAGAACAAATCAAGAGTTTAAGTGTTCTAATAGTTCATCCATCAAAGGTAAGAGAAAATGCTTGTGTTGTAGCTTCATTTCTAACACTTTTAGTGCTCTTTATGCAAGATTATTGTGTTTAAACTTCAATGTAGGATGGAATGATGTTCTTGATGTTTGGAAATGAGGATAAACACCATGGATGATTCAAATATCCATTAGAAGGTGAAAATCCCATGAATTTCCTTTATAGACTCAAGAATAAGGGTGAAAGACCCCCAAATTTTGTGGTGTTATTCACATGTGAATATGATCGTTTGAGGCTTTGCATGCATAATCTACCTTGATTTTTAGTTTTATTTCTTCATTATTCATGATATTCTATAAGGGATTATAGCCTTATAGCAAAGGATCAATGATTTTGAAAGTTTAGAGGTCATAAAGTTAGAAACTCTTTGAATAAACAAAACTCAGATTCTGTTAGATTTGTTATAGTTTATTTGGACGACCCAAAAAGGGTTCATATGACCTTATTTTCATCTACATTTTTGAGGGATTGAAATTTTGTGAGTTGGGATTCAAACCCCACTGGAATCATTCAAAAATACTAAGTATAGACCCTTCATCTATGTCAAAACTTTTTGTTATGCAATAGCTACGAGTTAGAAATTTATGTTAACTTGTTGCATGCATATCTCCTTGAAGACTTGTTCAAAATGCATAATTTTTGATTCTAGACTCAAGTTTATTGAAGTAGCTTTCCAAAGAACCTGGAATCACTTGATTTCGTGGATTTTTGAGTGCTCAACCAATGAAAATAAGTTCAAGGTGCAAAATGTCCAGAAATGGCAGATTAACATGCATGGACTTATGAGGTCATAACTCATTCATAAGTCATCAAAGTTGTCTGAAATTTGCTTCATTAGTTAGGTATGCATGTTACCTTGAAAATCACTTTTGAAAATTTAGATTTGGAGTGGTAATAAACTCTCTATGGAACAAACATTACTGTCATGTATTTTCAAAAGTGAATTGTGCACACTGATTTTGCAAGAATTTTTAAAATATGCTAAACACCTCTAAAAATTATGAAATTGGGTGGAAATGTTTTTAACACCCCCAAGATCAGTGGATAAAAAGTTTAGAACTTTTCCCCTTTTGGAGCCAAGCTTAAAGGTGACATTTTTGCAACATTATGAATCTGCCAGAATCGGAAATTTCTTCGAAAGTTGATTTGTGAACTTCAAGACTTCCTATACAATTGGATATTATTATAAAACTAACAAAACCTATTTTATACTAAGTTGAGCTAAATAAGTTGCGTAAAGGCATTATAATAGGATATCGGTAAAGACATAGCTAGATGTTGACCGTTGAATTAAGACTTACATCATTTACGAATGATATAGGGCACTAGTAGACTTGGAATCGGGGATACGCACACTATCGATTGTCCAAAACGCTAAGCTACTCAAGGTGAGTATTCACAGCCCCACTTTTACCGTTTTTACGTATTTGGGGTGAAAAGCATGTTCAATGAAATGAATTGATGATTTATTTTGCAATATAAATCTTTATATGAGTAAAATTTTGCAATGTTATGAGACATGATATAGTGAGTTTAAAAGTTTAAGTCCCCAGTATCTACTATTAAATCATAACAATGGGCCTATAATACTAGTGGATAGCGCTATTTGGTTGACATACCCACCTTATACTGACGAGAAATAGGTGCACTGTATTGAATAAAAGCTCTACACATGTGGGATTTAGTCCCACCGCTGAGGTAGAGCAGGGGCGTAGCATGTCGTATTTTCAGGCTTAGTAGTGACTCAAAGAATAAATATCATGTGATTAACGTTAACCCGGGAAATTTTCTCATATTTGTTACAAAGCTTTGAAATGGAGTGAGTAAAAACGTTCACTAAAGATAAGCCTTCTGATGGTAGTGGGCAAAAAGGCTCACTACAAAATGTTTATGATAAATTGTGTGAGCAAAAAGGTTCACTGTAAATGTTTTTGAAAAACCTGAGTGAATAAAAGATTCACTAAAAAGGTTATTGCATTTAAAATGTTTTGTGCATATGAAAACCTGTGAACTCACCAACTCTCGTAGTTGACGCTTGTTTTAACATGCTTTTCAGGAAATCAGAAGGTAAATGATAAAGCTTAGTTGCGCGTTTGTTGGCATCATTCAAGACATTATTTATTTTGCTATGTCTGTAATTTCAAACTTCCGTTGGTTGTAATACATTTTAAAATTTTAAAACTTTGAATATTTTGGTATGAATGAATGATGTTATTTATCTCCTATCGCATTGAAATCTTAGCTGTCACACATCGTGTTTCCGCTTTAGCGGGGTGTTACAGATTTGGTATCAGAGCCATAGGTTATAGAGAACATCGGTTTTCCATAAAACCAAGTACTATAACCAACATTTTACAGAAATTATATAACTTTTCAAAATCAAAGATTTCGAAATTTAGGAGAATTTTACTACTAAGATGATTAGGATATGTATTATTTTGATATATCATAGATAGGCAGAGCCTGATCACCTATGCCTAGCCATGGTATAAGTAGAATAAGACTTATAAATTAATCATACGGCTAGTAGAATTGGAACCTTCCAAAGAGCTCCTGAAAAACATAAACTGTGTGAGTTCACATAAGCATATCATGATGTTGATATTTACTATAGCACTTACGCGTTTAAGAAAAGTAATGCCATTGTTGAAACACTCATGCGTTAGCACCTAGGATGTCACTTGTATTTTGAATGTGCGTTAATAAGATGTGCGGACACTACAATCACTATGTCGAACACTGTTACTTAGACTTCGGAGAAAGACCCGTCTAAGCATTATGATTCCGACACTAGAGTAACAAGTGAGGATATTTAAGCGATCCACCTCCGATTACCCCCAACAACTGTCTTATCTCAAAGTACACCAGTTATTCATATGCCTAACCCGAACCTCCCAACACCTCACATGAGACAACTCAGAAGAGAGTTGCAGCAACCACTCGGAGTGGACTGGCGATAACTCATCAGGATAATGCAAGATCATTATTTTTATCCTTTCGGGGATATTGATCGGTCATATTACTAGTATGACACAAGGAGAGGCTCAAACTATGCGAACACTTGCCGACAGACTGTAAAATAGTTGAAGCAGGGCATCAAGATAGAATCTGGCCATAATTAAGTTGACAAATATGGCTCATCTCTTGGAGCAATGTACCATCAATGTTGTAGAGAATGCTATGACGGCAAGAAGGACGGCTAGGAGAGTTGACTTGTGCTGACAAGTTGTGTAATACTGTTGGCAAAGTTGATCCTTTCGATTGTAACTCTCGTGAATTTGAAAGAATTTCAAAGTGTACATTTGGTTATCCCATTTAAACCTTAGCTTGGGTGAGTAGAATATTTTAAGGATGCATTAGCATCAAATTTTTACCCTTTCAGATATGTATTAAGTTTTTATGAAACTAATCTTTATTTAATCATAAAGACGTTCTTATCGATTTTATTTTAAAGAAATTCTCATAAATAAAATACAAATATTTTCGAACATTTATTAAAGACAACTTTTAATCAAACATACATTTTACAAATGATTTAGAACCGTATTTTCCAGAAGAAACACACGTAGCTAGAAAGTGAACCGTGAGAACTAATCGATCAACATTGCTCAACTGATAGCCCAACAAGTCCAGGAAGTCGTACCTACCATAGTCACTCAAGTTACTACCGACCTTGTCGCAAATAGAAGAAATAAGGAAGTCATAGTACCCATCGAATGGAAATATGGTAATACAAGAAAATTTGAGCATCAATCAGAGGAACTGACTCGTGGTAATTCAATCAAAAGTTGGAAAGTAGCCAGAAATTTTGGAGTGAAGACCTAAGAGTCAGGAAATTACATGGGCTGTTGATCCAGCTCTCCTAAGACCTGATGAAATGATAATGATCCTGAATCTTTACTTAGTGAATAGGTTTTTACTTCTGTTATAGCTTGAGGAATTATCACTGAGTCTGTTCAGTATTATTCCATGTTACTTATGCTGTAACTTATTTTTATAGTAATCAGGATCAGGATCAGGAGACGAACGAGTCTGTTCTGCAGTCTACTGATCCTGTCCACTGAAGTGAAGACCTCCCGAAGACATCAAGTCATACTCAAAGAACCATCAGCGAAGTCGAAGAATTAGCTGATGACAGGAACAGCATGCTCGTGATCTGAAGACGGAACTCAGTGATAGCAGGCTGCTCAATATCGTATGACATCCTGAAGATTCATCAGGATACAAGTGACCCTGAACAGCATCAGTTTTAGGACTCTAGTCACTGATCAGTATCCTGATCCTGAAGGATTAGTGTAATGTCTTAGTCTAATGCACAAAAGGATTATCCGCCTTTACTGACACAAAAGTACATAAGGACAGTCTCTTTACTGTTCCCTCCGTACTTATCAGACCTCAAGGCAACTGTTTACGCACTTCCTCGTTTGCACACCATGCAAAGAGTATTTGTTTATAGTAAATAGTACAAAGGACCACTTACATTGTGACACGTACACAAAAGTGAGTCTACATGCATTTAATGCATTGGGTATAAATAGGACTTGAAGAGATGTTCTCCATACTTCTTCTTCATCCTAAAAACTACCCTAATCCTTTCTTTCTTTCTTTATTCCCTCTATCTTCTTTCTTACATCTTCTCACTCTAGTGCATAGTGAAAGAACTTAGATTGTTTAGTTTAGACTTATTGTCTTTTCTATTTCCGCAAGAATCTGTAAATTCATATTGTTAATACAACAAGAATTTAAAAGTGACATTTGGTGTGATTATATTCAACCCCCCCCCTTCTATAATCCCAAACACTATCCTTGCTTGAAGGTCACTTCTTTGGGACCAACAAGTGGTATCAGAGAAGATACAAGCTCTCATTTTCTTCTCTTAGAAAAATCTTGTGATCCTCTCTCCTAATCCATGGCTCTTCAAGCTAAGGATAACTACTTTGATACCGGCTCTGCTGGAAAGCCTCCTAGGTTTAACAAAGATAACTTCTCTCTTTGGAAAACCAGGATGGAACTCTTTCTCTCTGGTTCTGATCCCCAGATTCCATACTTTCTGGAAAATGGACCACATGTGCCTACACAAACCGTCCACCCCATTCCTGCTGCAGCTGGCCAACCAGCTGTACCTGAAAGGGAACTGGTAAAGCCTGTGACTGACTGGAATGATGAAGACAGACGCCTGGTCAACATTGACACTATGGCTAGGTCTCTCATCGCCATGTCACTCCTTGACGATGTATTCCATTCTGTCTGTCACCTTCGATCTGCTAAAGAAATATGGGACACTCTCTGTGTTCAATATGAAGGTACTGCTGTTCTCATGGAATCAAGAAAGATTTTCTTGGTTCGTCAATATGAAAGCTTTATTCATCAGAAGGATGAAACTCTCTCCGAGCTACATCAGAGATTCAACTGTCTTCTGATTGATCTGAAGACTATCGGTACTACCTACTCTAACTCTGAGGTGGTCACCAAGTTCATGGAAGCTCTTCCTGAACATTGGGAAATCTACACCTCCTGCTTAACTATGTCAAAAGACATAAAGACACTCATACTGAGTGAGTTGTACGGTATTCTTCTTAACCGTGAACAACAGAAGAAACTGAAAAAGAATCTCATAAGAGATTCTAAAGATACCAAAAGTAACTCTGTTGCACTGGTGTCTGATTCAGTTCCTACTGTTGCTACTCCTTCTTCTGTCACTATTACTGAATTAGAATCCTCTGACTTTGACATGTCAGAAGATCCTGAATTCAATGAATCTCTTGCTTTATTAACTAGATCCTTTAAGAAGTTTGCCAAAAAGGGAAACTTCCATAAAAAGAAACATCTTGCTATTACTGACAAGCCTAAATCAGACCCTGTTGATAAGGCTACTGCTATCTGCTACAACTGTCAGGGCAAAGGACACTTTGCTAATGATTGCAGGTACCGAAAAAGTCAGTTTGCTCCCTCCTCTGCCAAATCTTCTTCTAAGAACCCCAAATACCAGCGCCTGAAAGAAAAATACAAAAAGATGAAAACTCAGCGCAAAGATAAAGGTCTTATCGCAGAAGACTGCGATTGGGATGATGTCTCCTCTGATGACTCATCTGATGAGGAAGATACTCAAGTGGCACTGATGGCCATTATTGAGGAACCTACCTTAGCTCTCATGGCTAAGATAGAAGAGGTCCCTGAAGAAATTCCTACTCAGGCTCCTGAAGCTTCTTCTTCTACTACTTTTGAAGCTTCCACCTCTGCGACTGATTCTCCCAGTCAGGATAAGGGCATCTGGTATCTGGACAGTGGATGCTCTCGACATATGACCGGTTCTAAATCTGTCCTCTCTAACTACCGTGAAGAAAGAGGTCCTGCTGTGACCTTTGGTGGAAACGGTAAAGGCCAAACCCGTGGGTATGGCACACTGACCAACGGAGTAACTACGTTCAAGAGAGTTGCTTACGTTGAAGGCCTGATGCATAATCTTCTGAGCATCAGTCAACTGTGTGATAAAAATCACAGTCTCCTTCTCAAAGAAGAAGTGCAAAGTCAAGAACAGAAGAAAGGAAGTTATTCTCACCGGTGTGAGACATGCTGATATCTACATCATCAACATGAATACTTCAACTGACAACTTCTGCTTTGTATCTCGTGCTTCCTCTGATACTAATTAGCTTTGGCACAAGCGTCTTTCGCATCTCAACTTCAAGACGATAAATCAACTCTGCATCAACAACCTAGTTATTGGTCTTCCTGACTTTCGCTATACAAAGGTATCTCTTTGTTCAGCATGTGAGAAAGGAAAACAGACCAGGGCTAGTTTCAAGTCCAAGCAGATTTCCTCCATCAGTTCTCCTCTACAACTTCTCCACATGGATCTCTTTGGACCTGTCAACGTCCAATCCATTGCTGGAAAGAAATATACTCTGGTAATCGTTGATGAATTTTCCAGATATACTTGGGTATTCTTTCTTCGATCCAAGAGTGATGCTCCTGAAGAAATCATTCTGTTCGTCAAGAAGATGGAGAGACTCAACAACCTTACTGTTCGATCAATCAGGAGTGACCACGGAACTGAATTCAAAAACAGTACCCTGGAAACCTTCTTCGATCAGAAAGGCATCTCTCAGAACTTCTCATCTGTAAGAACTCCTCAGCAAAATGGCGTTGCTGAAAGACGAAACAGAACCCTGATTGAAGCTGCACGATCTATGTTGAGTGAAGCCAACCTTGCCACTCAATTCTGGGCTGAAGCTGTTAACACTGCTTGCTATACCCAGAACAGATCTCTGATAGTAAAGCGCTTCAGAAGAACTCCTTACGAACTTTTTCGTAACAGGAAACCCTCAATCGAACATTTTCATATCTTTGGTTGTGTCTGCTACATCCTGAACAACAAAGATAACCTTGGAAAGTTCGATTCCAAGTCTGATGATGGAATCTTCCTTGGATACTCCTCTATCTATAAAACCTACCGTGTGTTCAACAAACGAAGACAAGCCATAGAGGAAACGATTCATGTCAAGTTTGATGAATCAGGTCCTACTTTTCCTCACCCTCATGAAAACTTTGAAATAAATCAGTGGGCTGACTCTTTCTTTCAAGTCCCTGAACCTCCCATTGCGGATCCATCTCCTCAAGACCTTCCTGATGGTTTTGAAGAAGATCCTCCAATATCACCCACTGAAATAACTACTCCACCTCTGATAAATGCCACTCCAATTACCCAAATCACACCATCTGAACCTGAGCAACCCACTAACAGTGAAGACTTTTCTCAAACCACTGTTAGTGAGCCTACTCCCACTAATCTTCTCCCTGACCCATCTGTAAATGAAGCTTCCACTTCAGGACAGGTGTATCAGCCACCTGCTCTTCGATGGACCAAGGATCATCCTATTGATCAAGTTCTTGGTAACCCCTCCTCTGGCATTAAAACTCGATGCCAATCTGGTAACATCTGTCTTTACGTTAATTTCATCTCTGAAAATGAATCAAAAGAAATAGATGATGCTTTGCGTGATCCTGCCTGGGTCTCAGCCATGCAGGAAGAGCTAGCAGAGTTCATCAGAAACAATGTCTGGCTTCTCGTCCCTAGGCCTCGAAAACGTACTATCATTGGTTCCAAGTGGATTTTTCGAAATAAACTTAATGAGATTGGTACGATTATTCGAAACAAGGCCCGCCTTGTGGCTCAGGGATACAGGCAGGAAGAAGGCATTGATTACGATGAAACCTTTGCTCCTGTGGCTAGGCTCGAAGCAATTCGACTTTTCCTAGCCTTCGCAGCACATATGAACTTCAAGGTTTATCAGATGGACATTAAAAATGCCTTTCTGAATGGTAAACTTAATGAAGAAGTCTATGTGGCTCAGCCTCCTGGTTTTGTAGATCCTAAGTTTCCTGATCACGTCTACAAGTTAAACAAGGCTCTCTATGGGTTAAAACAGGCTCCTCGTGCCTGATATGATACCCTTTCAACCTTTCTTCTCTCTAAAGGTTTTGTTCGTGGAAAGATCGATAGCACTTTATTTCTAAAGAAATATCCTAAGCATATCCTTCTCGTCCAGATATATGTCGATGACATTATCTTTGGATCCACAAATCCCAAACTCTGCGAAAAGTTTGAGTTGCTCATGAAATCTGAATATAAAATGTCTATGATGGGTGAACTTACATTCTTTTTAGGACTTCAGATCAAGCAATCTGAAAAGGGAATCTTTATCAATCAAGGCAAATATGTGCATGAGATGCTGAAGAAATTTGATCTCACATCCTGTACACCGATGAAGACTCCAATGGCTCCTCCTCTGTTACTTGACAAGGATTCCAAAGGGAAACCGGTTGATGTGACTCTCTACAGAGGAATGATCAGCTCTCTGCTGTATCTCACAGCTAGTCGCCCTGATATCATGTATTCTACATGTTTATGTGCCCGTTATCAGGCTGAACCCAAAGAATCCCATCTGACCGCTGTAAAGCGGATCTTCAGATATCTGAAGGGAACTCCTAATCTGGGTCTTTGGTACTCCAAGGACTCAGGGTTCGATCTAACAGCTTATTCTGATAGTGACTTTGCAGGATGTAAGATTGACAGGAAAAGCACCACTGGTGGGTGTCACCTGCTTGGTGGCAAGTTGGTGAGTTGGACTAGCAAGAAACAAAACTCTGTGTCCACATCAACTGCTGAGGCTGAATATGTTGCAGCAGGAATCTGTTGTGCTCAAGTCCTGTGGCTGAGAAATCATCAGGACTATGACATACAACTTTCTAAAATTCCTATCTACTGTGACAACACTTCAGCGATAGCCATCGCCAACAATCCTGTCTTACACTCCAAGACAAAGCACATTGAAGTGAGATATCACTTCATCAATGAACATGTGATGAATGGTGATATTGAACTCCATTTTGTCCCTACTGAATATCAGCTTGCTGACCTCTTTACCAAACCACTGGATGTGACGCGTTTTAATATGCTCATCAGTGAACTTGGGATGTTAAATCCTGATGATTGAAGTTTATCAGGACAAACAGTTGTTAAATCCTATAGAATAACTATTCTCAGGACTCTTTCTTTAACAACTCCTGAGCGAACTCTCATCAGAGGATGACTCTATTCAGTACTTACAAAATCTTTGTTCAAAATCAGAATACTGATGATTCTCAGGTAAGTACCTCTGCTCCTGAAACCTTATCGCATTAAATGTGATAAGAGGATTTTCCCAAAACAGTACTTATCTGATAAGTACTCCAATTCCAAGAAAACAAATCTTTCATCAAAATGGAATTATCCCCTGAAAAGGTGGTTTTTATCTTTTCAAATAAAACAAACTTTTCATCTGCACTGACACGTAATGGGACATTTCCTGTTCCCCACGACGTGTGTCAGGCGCGTGAACGCGCGTAGAACTTCTTTTTTCATCATTACGTTTGAATTTAGCCGCCCTTTTCTCTCTCATCCATTTTCTCTCTCCTACCACGAGGTATAAAAACCTCACTCGTAATCCTTTACACTCTTTACGCAGAAGTGTTCCCAGAAGTGTACGAGATTATCCAGAAGTGTTCCCAGAGGAGTTACCCGGACTACCTCTGCATAGGCAGGTGGAGTTCCATATCGATCTGGTCCCAGGAGCGGCCCCTGTAACAAATTCACCATATCGTCTGGCGCCATAAAAAATGTAGGAATTGTCGAATCATCTTCAAGAGTTGCTTGATAAGGGATTCATCCGACCCAGCTCTTCACCCTGGGAAGCCCCGGTCTTGTTCGTTAAAATGAAGGACGGATCCTTTAGGATGTGTATAGACTATAGGGAGCTGAACAAGATTACTATCAAGAATCGTTACCTTCTTCCACGCATTGATGATCTGTTTGACCAATTGCAAGGAGCTACTTACTTTTCCAAGATTGACCTTCGATCCGGATACCATCAGATGAGAGTGCGAGAGGAAGATATCGCCAAGACAGCGTTCAGAACTCGGTATGGTCATTACGAGTTCTTGGTCATGCCATTTGGTTTAACAAACGCTCCAGCAGTATTCATGGATCTGATGAACATGGTATGTCGACCATACCTGGATAAATTCGTGATTGATTTCATAGACAACATCTTGATTTACTCACGAAGCAAAGAGGGGCATGAGCAACATTTAAGATTGATACTGGAACTACTCAAAACCAAGAAACTCTACGCGAAATTTTCCAAATGTGAGTTTTGGATTCGGGAAGTACATTTTCTGGGCCATGTAGTGAACAAGGAAGGAATCCATGTCGACCCAGCAAAGATTGAGGCCATAAAGAAATGGGAAGCTCCGAAGACACCAACAGAAATTCGACAATTTCTTGGTTTGGTAGGTTATTATCGGCGATTCATCGCTAATTTCTCCAAGATTGCACAACCTTTGACAATGTTAACGCAGAAAGACAAGAAGTTTATTTGGGGAGAAAGACAAGATGAAGCATTTCAGTTACTTAAGCATAAGTTGTGCAATGCACCCATTTTGGCATTACCCGAAGGAACGGATAACTTCGTGGTGTATTGCGATGCTTCGCATTAAGGCTTGGGATGTGTTCTGATGCAAAACGAGAAAGTCGTCGCTTACGCATCTAGACAGTTAAAAGTTCACGAGAAAAATTACACCACTCATGATCTAGAACTTGGAGCCGTGGTGTTTGCACTAAAGATCTGGAGGCATTACCTTTATGGTACAAAGTGCACAATCTTTATGGATCACAAGAGCCTTCAGCACATTCTCGACCAGAAAATGTTGAACATGAGGCAGAGAAGATGGGTCGAGTTACTCAACAACTACGATTGTGAGATAAAGTATCACCCGGGAAAAGCGAATGTGGTAGCCGATGCGCTGAGCAGGAAAGAAAGGGTGAAGCCTACAAGAGAACGAGCCATGGGAGTGTTAGTACAAACCAGTTTGAAAAGTCAAATACTCAAAGCCCAAGGAGAAGCTTTGAAGGCAGACAACCTAAAGAAGGAGACTCTTCAACAGATAGAAATGTAGTTTGAGGTGAAAGCGGATGGAGTGCGCTATTTTAAGGATAGGGTATGGATACCAAAGGTCGACCAGTTAAGATCAACGATCATGGATGAAGCTCATCAGACGAAGTACTCAATACACCCAAGAGCTGACAAGATGTACAAAGGACTAAAAGATCACTACTGGTGGCCTGGAAAAAAAAAGATATAGCTATGTATATGGGCAAATGCATGACTTGTGCAAGAGTTAAGGCAGAACACCAGAAACCATCCGGACTCCTGCAACAGCCAGAAATCCCAGAATGGAAATGGGAGCAGATATCAATGGATTTTGTGACCAAATTACCCAAGACCAAGAAGGGTCATGACTCAATATGGGTAATTGTTGATCGACACACGAAATCTGCGCACTTTTTACCAATTCTAGAGAATTATAGCATTGACCGACTCGCGCAACTTTATGTCAATGAGATAGTTATACGTCATGGAGTACCAATTTAAATCATCTCCGATAGAGATAGCCGCTTCACTTCACGATTTTGGCAGTCACTGCAGTCGGCAATGGGTACTAGAGTTGATTTGAGCACTGCTTACCATCCTCAGACTGATGGACAAACAGAGAGAACCATACAAACGTTAAAGGATATGCTGCATGCTTGCGTGTTAGAGTTTGAAGGTAGTTGGGACGACCACTTACCCTTGATTGAATTCTCCTACAACAACAGCTACCACACCAGCATCCAGTGCGCTCCATACGAAGCTCTTTATGGACGCAAATGCAGATCACCACTTAGTTTGTTAGAGGTTGGAGACCGACAACTAAGTAGACCCGATATCGTTCAGGAAACGACGAAAAAAAAAAACTTTTAAACAATTCAGCAAAGGCTGAAAGCGGCCAGGGATCGTCAGAAGAGTTATGTTGTTAATCGTAGGAAGCCTTTGGAATTTCAAGTTGGTGACAAGGTACTTTTGAAAGTAACACCATGGAAAGGATTACGACTATTTGGAAAGAAAGGAAAACTGAGTCCTAGATTCATTGGACCATTTGAGATACAAGAGCAAGTCTGACCAGTTGCATACAAATTGGATTTACCTTCGGAACTCAGTGCCATCCATGATACCTTCCATGTTTCCAATCTGAAGAAAAGTTGTCTGAGGAAACAGTGGTTCTACCATTAGAGGAAGTTCAAATGAATGAGCAGCTACGCATTACAAATGAACCAATTGAAATTCTTGACTGAGAAGTCAAGCAGATAAGGCGTAGTAAGATAGCAATTGTCAAGGTTCGTTGGAACTCAAAACATGGACCTGAGTTTACCTGGGAGCAGGAAGCCTTTATGAAGAACAAGTACCCTCACTTATTTACGAAAGAGTCCCCGGCAAGTAGCAAATAGTAAATTTCGGGACGAAATTTCTTTCAACAGGGGGTAAATGTGACAACCGGCAATTTTAACCCTCAGGCTAGCGACTCGATAATCAGTCATTAGTATAATTTTAGTAAATTTTCTTTTAAGAGAATTATTTAGGAAGATTTAAGTTTGATTATGCAAAAAATGTCGGAGATAACTTAGAAATCCCGAAAAAATCGCCCGGAAATGACAGTTTAGGTCCGTAATCGCCCGAAAATCTTATATAATGCCGTACCGACTCAAGTGAAACTCATATTATTTAATTTATCATATTTTAAGTTACTTATATAAATATATTTTAAACGTTATAAATATTAAGTTGCACATATCACTTTATCGGAAAAACCATCGCGAACCGAAAACCGTTGCATTTTAAATCTTTTGGGCTTACTTTTTTATTAAAAAAAATAGTTGTGGTGGGTGGGGGCCCATGAAGTGGCTGGCCTCACCCACATACCCACCATATAAAAGCCTTCTTCTTCCCCATTTTGAATCATTTCCTCATTTCAAATTTTTAGAAAAACCATCCATTTTCTCCCTTCTCTCTCTCTTTTTCCATTTCTCTCTAAAAATCCAGCCTTTTTACAACATCAAATCTGAAATTTTGAAGAACAAATCAAGAGTTTAAGTGTTCTAATAGTTCATCCATCAAAGGTAAGAGAAAATGCTTGTGTTGTAGCTTCATTTCTAGCACTTTTAGTGCTCTTTATGCAAGATTATTGTGTTTAAACATCAATGTAGGATGGAATGATGTTCTTGATGTTTGGAAATGAGGATAAACACCATGTATGATTCAAATATCCATTAGAAGGTGAAAATCCCATGAATTTCCTTTATAGACTCAAGAATAAAGGTGAAAGACCCCCAAATTTTGTGGTTTTATTCACATGTGAATATGATTGTTTGAGGCTTTGCATGCATAATCTACCTTGATTTTTAGTTGTATTTCTTCATTATTCATGATATTCTATAAGGGATTATAGCTTTATAGCAAAGGATCAATGATTTTGAAAGTTTAGAGGTCATAAAGTTAGAAACTCTTTGAATAAACAAAATTCAGATTCTGTCAGATTTGTTATAGTTTATTTGGACGACCCAAAAAGGGTTCATATGACCTTATTTTCATCTACATTTTTGAGGGATTGAAATTTTGTGATTTGGGATTCAAACACCACTGGAATCATTCAAAAATACTAAGTATAGACCCCTCATCTATGTCTAAACTTTTTGTTATGCAACAGCTACGAGTCAGAAATTTATGTTAACTTGTTGCATGCATATCTCCTTGAATACTTGTTCAAAATGCATAATTTTTGATTCTAGACTCAAGTTTATTGAAGTAGCTTTCCAAAGAACCTGGAATCACTTGATTTGGTGGATTTTTGAGTGCTCAACCAATGAAAATAAGTTCAAGGTGCAAAATGTCCAGAAATGGCAGATTCACATGCATGGAGTTATGAGGTTATAACTCATTCATAAGTCATCAAAATTGTGTGAAATTTGCTTCATTAGTTAGGTATGCATGTTAACTTGAAAATCCCTTTTGAAAATTTAGATTTGGAGTGGTAATAAACTCTCTATGGAACAAACATTACTGTCATGTATTTTCAAAAGTGAATTGTGCACACTGATTTTGCAAGAATTTTTAAAATATGCTAAACACCTCTAAAAATTATGAAATTTGGTGGGAATGTTTTTAACACCCCCAAGATCAGTGGATAAAAAGTTGATAACTTTTCCCCTTTTGGACCCAAGCTTAAAGGTGACATTTTTGCAACATTATGAATCTGCCAGAATCGGAAATTTCTTCGAAAGTTGATTTGTGAACTTCAAGACTTCCTATACAACTGGATATTATTATAAAACTAACAAAACCTATTTTATACTAAGTTGAGCTAAATAAGTTGCGTAAAGGCATTATAATAGGATATCGGTAAAGACATAGCTAGATGTTGACCGTTGAATTAAGACTTACATCATTTACGAATGATATAGGGCACTAGTAGACTTGGAATCGGGGATACGCACACTATCGATTGCCAAAACGCTAAGCTACTCAAGTTGAGTATTCACAGCCCCACTTTTACCGTTTTTACGTATTTGGGGTGAAAAGCATGTTCAATGAAATGAATTGATGATTTATTTTGCAATATAAATCTTTATATGAGTAAAATTTTGCAATGTTATGAGACATGATATAGTGAGTTTAAAAGTTTAAGTCCCCAGTATCTACTATTAAATCATAACAATGGGCCTATAATACTAGTCGATAACGCTATTTGGTTGACATACCCACCTTATACTGACGAGAAATAGGTGCACTGTATTGAATAAAAGTTCTACACATGTGGGATTTAGTCCTACCGCTGAGGTAGAGCAGGGGCGTAGCATGTCGTATTTTCAGGCTTAGTAGTGACTCAAAGAATAAATATCATGTGATTAACGTTAACCCGGGAAATTTTCTCATATTTGTTACAAAGCTTTGAAATGGAGTGAGCAAAAACGTTCACTAAAGATAAGCCTTGTGATGGTAGTGGGCAAAAAGGCTCACTACAAAATGTTTATGATAAATTGTGTGAGCAAAAAGGTTCACTGTAAATGTTTTTGAAAAACGTGAGTGAATAAAAGATTCACTAAAAAGGTTATTGCATTTAAAATGTTTTGTGCATATGAAAACCTGTGAACTCACCAACTCTCGTAGTTGACGCTTGTTTTAACATGCTTTTCAGGAAATCAGAAGGTAAATGATAAAGCTTAGTTGCGCGTTTGTTGGCATCATTCAAGACATTATTTATTTTGCTATGTCTGTAATTTCAAACTTCCGTTGGTTGTAATACATTTTAAAATTTTAAAACTTTGAATATTTTGGTATGAATGAATGATGTTATTTATCTCCTATCGCATTGAAATCTTAGCTGTCACACCTCGTGTTTCCGCTTTAGCGGGGTGTTACATGGTTCACCTCGTGACTGAGCCATCTTCAAGCACTTCACAAACTCAGTGACACCAGAGTCAGCGGTCTCTCCCCCTGAAGCTTCATCCGCTGCCTCACCGGAACCCGTCCGAGAACATACACCATACCCTGTTCTTGCACGAATACCGGAAGACGCTCCGCTACCCTCACCTAGCTTAGCTCAAAGAACCTATCCTCAAGTAGTGTGTGAGCCCCGGTTAGAGGCAGCACCGCATACTAATTTGGAAGAAGGATCATCAAGTGGGAAACAGTCAGAGGTCCTGGCAGTGCACGATGAAAACAACGCATCCAACAATCAACAAGCCTACGTCACTCTTCCACACTCGAGAAAGTGGAAAATAGATCATCCCCCCTCCCAGATCATCGGGAGTCCCTCTCAACCTGTCAAGACGCGATCCTCAAAGAATGTCAAAAACCTGATTTTATTCGGCGGGTTCTTAAGTGACTTTGAACCTTCGGATGTTTCACAAGCTCTTACTGATCCTGACTGGGTTTTAGGGATGCAAGAAGAGCTAGCGGAATTCGAGACAAACAAAGTATGGCGCTTGGTAACCAGACCATGGGGAAAGTCCATAATCGGCCTGAAGTGGATATTCCGGAACAAGAAAGACGAGAACGACCTCATTATCCAGAACAAGGCTCGATTGGTCGCCAAAGGTTATCGCTGTTAGTGATTGTGTGCATAAGTTGACAAACCAGTGATTGCACATCCAACGTTACAAGACACTTGAGGGTCACACCTGTGAGGACCTATAAATCGAATAAGTTATATGAAACCCAGAAATGGAGAGTTGGGATTTATAATAGTCAATTATAAATCAATTGGGTATTTTCAGTCAGAAATCCCAAAGTTGGAGGGTCATTAATTAATTAAGTAGATTATATATTTATTAGACAAATAAATATATAATAGAATAATTAATTAAAGGAATTATATATTTTAGATAAATATATAATAGAATAATATATTTATTAGATTAAATAAATATAAGCAATTATCTAGAATAATCCTTTCTTGCTAGAAAAGAAAAAGATAATTACAAAAGAGGAAACTGAATCAGATGGAAACTGTGTTTCCTTGATATATAAATAAGCCTAACAATCAGTTTCCAGTTCTCTCTCTCTCTCTCATTGGCGCCGCCCACCCCCCTCCCTTCCTGCTACCAGTTCGGTTTTCAGTTTTCGGGTTTCAGTTCTGCTAGAGGAACAATTCGTTGGTCGTTCATTGGTGGATCAATTCTCAAGCAATCTAGGTAAATCTTCCATAACCATTAGAATTAATTAAAACAAACGATAAAGATCATTAAGTTTCTTTTGGGTTTTTAGCTTAATCGCTTCCGCATAAGATCAAATCAGTGTGCTTTTGATCATATAGGTTTTAACCAGTTTTGTTATCAAACCTATAGGATTTATCGAACCAGTGAGGTTTCGAGATCCATGATAATGCTCGTGTCAGATTGACCCGAGGGAACCACGAAAACCCAGCAGTGGTATCAGAGCATCTGGTCCAATCGTTTTTTAGTTTTATTTATTCTCGTGTGATCCGTTAAGATTAAAATTGTTTCTTTTGTATCAAGTTATTAATCTTTATAAACATTTTTGATTACATACAAAATTTGATTTTTATCATTCGAAAAACCCCGAAATCACCAATCGATCCGGCAGTTGGTGGCCGATTGCCACCAAACCGAGACCAAACCCACCAGCGTGGTGGTCGCACACCACGGCCACACCACGGCCACACCACAGATCGGTGGTGGTGGCGCGTGGCCGTAGTCAAATCACCACCGCACCTAAGCCACCAGATCGGTGGTGGCGGTGGTAGTCGCCCAGAAACACGAGGTGGTGATGGTGGTGATAACACCGCTGTCATCGCCGGCCGATAATCTGCATAGCGGTGGAACGACGGCAGATAGCCGATCAAACCACCGCCCGATAATCAGACAACCGTCGCACCACAGAAGTGGTGGCGGCGATCGCGATGGACAAACTCGACACAACCATGGATGCGCCACCGTTCGTGGTGGAGGCCGGATGTTTGACCGGCCACCAATCGCAGCAGCGATGGTGGTGGTAGCTGAAATGCACAACTTGGCTATGGCCGAGTTCCGCCACCAGCCGAGATCGGTTCACCGCAACCACCAGAAAACCGTAAACACGGTGGTGGATGGCGGTGTTCGCGATGGTGGTGGATGGTGATGATCGATCGCCGGATGCACCGCGTCTAACGGTGGCGGTGGGTGTTTTCATTCGCCGGCTATTGATTCGATACGACGTAGCCACCGAGTGGTGGTCGGACGAACAAACCACCGCGGCTGCACCACCAGCTGGTGGTGGCGGTGCTTTGCGATAACCGTGGCGGCGGCGGGGAGGGGATTCTCCCTGCTGCTATTGCTGGAAGCCGTGGCCAAAACCACCGTGATGGTGGTGGCGGCATTGATTGTTTCCGATCGCCGCTAGATTGGTGGTAATTGAAGGCGATAACGGCGGCGATCGATGGCGATGGTTGGCGGAGCTAACTTAATCGAAACCCGCACCACACCCGGCCATGGCCGGATCACAAATCAACGGCGGCCGCACCACCAGTGAAGTGGTGGCAACGCCCGACCGTAAGTTGGCGGTGGTGGCGGTGGCTTTGAGCTATCGTCAGCACCGGCCGCACCACAGACGGTAATGGCGTTCGACATGGCCTTCGCGGCGCAAGCCGTGCCTTCGCGGCGCGAGCAAGGCTGCCAAGCTATCTGTCTAGGGTTTTTCGTCAGTCTGGGCCAAGTTCTGTTATCAGGCCCAAAGCCCAGTTCTTTGGACTAAGTTATGGCCCAAAAAGGGTTCGTTTGGTTTTAAGCCTTCTTATCCGAAATTATTTTTTGTTTAAAATAAGTTTATTTTGGAAAATTTTATTATATAATAAAATTTGTATTGCCAAACCAGTAATTTGACCCAAATAGGCCTTGTGTCGTGATTTGACCAATTGGTCAAACCGCAACACAGTGTATGGGTCAGTGTTTTTGTTCAAACCAGTTGATCTGGATTGTCCGGTTTGGTAAGCATTTTATAAAATTAAGTTTTTCCTTTAATTTCTGACCTGTTTAGTCAAATGAGCCTAGTGTCGTGTCTATACTAATTGGTTAGAACACAAAGGCCAGTATTTTTGTTCGGAATAAAAGGCAAATATTTTATAAAATTGTTTTACGTTTTACAAATTTATAAAACTTATTTTATAAATCAGTTAAGAAACCAAACTTTGCGGTATACGAAACGAGATAATTTTAACGGATCTAGTTTTGATTTACGCTTAAATATATATTGCTTGATTCTGTGTCTTATATTAGATGCATATTTTTAAATGCTTACACATATATACGCCTATTATAGAATTTTGCCAACTTAGACCCTTGACATATTTCCGGGGAGGCCTGCATGCCATTTACAACCCATTGTGTAATAATGACCTTAGGATAGACAGTTCAATTTTCCCTTTTATTCTTACGAGATGGTGAGGCCAGTGGGAGCTATTGGAGTTTTTCCTCCTTCCAGGAGTCCAGACGAAGATGACAAGGCCAGCGGGAGCTATGCAAGTTTTTGAAACCTTTAAGAATAGGTCATTATTGGTCCCTAGGAAATAAACGTTGGCAAAAACTATAATTGGTTATTGTGTGGTTGATTGTTATTTAACTGCATGGTTAAATGTTTATATCTTACATGTTTATTAGTTTTAGAATAAAAGGAGTTTTAAAACTAACTAATATCACAAAATAGGATAGGTTTTTAAAATCACCAGTTTTTCAAACTTTTTCAACGGTAGATTTTATTATAAACCTATAAATAATAAATGATTGTTTCATGTAAAAGGCAAGTTGACAAAAACAATCAGTTTTAATCAACTAGTGTGCTATTAAACTGTTAGTTTTAATTAGCAAGTAACTTTAAAACAGTTAGTTTTAAAATAGAATGAATGTTTGATACATCTAGTATAAAACATCAGTTGCCTTTATAACAATCAAGTTTTTCAGAATCATGTTTTTCAAAAATCCTGGAAATAAAAGTTTTTCAAAACCCCAAAAATCATAGATCAATAGTGCAACCCATCTAAGGGCACCTTCGGCATAAGGTACACCGGCGTTGTGAGTGATCACACATTCAACGTCCGTGTTCAAACTGAAGCCGGAGGGGTTACATAACTCTGCGAATTATCTTCGGGTGGTACCGGCCAGAGTAAAGTAATCAGGTCCCCAAAATGGTGAGATCTATTTTGGTTCTGTTAAGTTCACCGGGTGGTACCGGGCCAAATTGCACTTAGAGGGACTGAAACATGCACGGGTAGTAACCGTGGTCCCGAAAAGATCTAGGAGTCACGTCAGTTAGATGTGATTGGTAAAAGTCCGTACCTACCGAAATAGTACGGTCCTGATGGAGTAAGAACACACCGCACATCAGGACGTATGAAATAAGGATCCTAGTCCAATAAATTGATCATTTAAGGGTTTATTGATATTTATTGGAAATTAATCTATTTACAGTTGCTAAAAACCAAAAGTTTTAATGTGTGTAGATGGCAAGCACTGTTACCAGCACAAATAATCTTTCCCTCCGCTCTATCCTTGAGAAGGACAAGTTAACCGGCCCCAATTTCCTTGACTGGGAGCGCAATCTGATGATTGTGCTCAGGCACGAAAGGAAATGGTATGTCCTTGAAGAGCCTCTTGGGGAGGCTCCTCCGGCAACTGCTCCAGCTGCTGCTAGGAATGCTCACAAGAAGCATTCAGATGATCTGCTAGATGTCGCCTGTCTCATGCTTGCAACTATGAGCCCAGATCTTCAAGCAGGGCTCATAAACACAAATGCTTATGACATGATCCGCCAGTTGAGGGACATGTTCCAGACACAGGCTCGTACAGAACGTTACGATGCCACAAAAGCATTTAATGAATCCAAGATGATTGAAGGGACATCAGTAAGTGACCACGTCATGAAAATGAAACGGCACTTAGATCATCTGGAAAGGCTCGGTCACCTAGTTCCGTTGCAGCTAGCAACGGATACTATACTCAATTCACTGTCAAATGACTACAAGCCCTTTGTAGTCATTTACAACATGAACAACATGGAGAAGTCAATAGCAGAATTACAATCCATGCTTAAGACATCTGAATTGAATATGGGGACCAAAAACAAAACCAAGGATGTCCTGATGGTAAGAGATGGAGGGGTGAAAAAGAAGAATGGGCATACTAGCACCAGCAAAGGGAAGGGACCAGTTCAGGCCGTCCAGAGTGCACCCAAGAAAGGCAAAGGCAAGGGCAAGGGCAAGAAGGTCAAGCCAAATAAAGCTAGAATCGAGAACCGCTGCTTCACTTGCAATGAGGTCGGTCACTGGAGGCAGAACTGCCCAAAGCGTCATGAAGCTGGTATGTAAACCTCAGATATTTGTGATTGCTTTAGTTTGTCACTTCTTACTTGTTAGTTTACAAGTGTACTGATACCTAGAGCAAATGACTATTGCAGGTGGTCAGAAGTGATGTGCCCAAGAATTGCAAGGATCCAGATGAAAGTTCATTTTAGACATTTATTTTTCAAGACAATTTTATTTATGAAACAGCTGTTTTATTTATGGTTACTTTTTAAACACTTATAATTTATTGAACGATTTTAAATTTTATAAGTTATTGTCTTGAATAAATATCTGTTATGCATGAAGTTTTAATTTTGACAAAGTCAAGTTTTGACTTAATTAGATCCTAGATATTGCCTATTGTAGTTACTTCAATAATTTTGGTTAAAATTGAAGTAATTTATATGAAAACTATCAAAACACACGAAATCCTATAAAAATGTGTTTTTGGAAATAAAACATTTATGAATAATATTTTCGTAATCAAGTTTAATTATTCAAATGTTTAGAAGAGAATCCAGGATATTAACTCAGGCAAAGTTAATAACAGTATTTATAAAACTAAGAAAATTCCAAGTTTTGGAGTTAGGATTTAACAAAAATCCAGTTAAGTTTTATAAATGTTAGAATTCTCAACTGTATTACTTAAAATAGAATTGACTAATCAAAGCTTTGACTAAGTCAATAGTGAATTTTGAGTAATAATTGGTTTTCATATAGGCTAGTGGGAGCCCAATTTATTCTATATCTAGATTAAAGATAAAGAATAAAAGATATAATTATTGATTCAATATATCTCGGAATTCATGATCCAGGTAGGAAGAGAATTCATAAGATATAATTTACCTTATAGTCAAAAGGATAAAAGATCCTTGAAACAAAATAAAGTCATGATTGACTTTTAAATCAATAATTAAAGTGTTGGATTAAATAAAGAATTCCAGTGAATTTACCAGCATAGTAAATGGAATCTGATTTCAGGTAGAAATCATTCTTTTACACAGCAACTAAGGAAAGTTGCAGTTTAGTTTTACATATTCAGGAACTGGGAGTTATTCCAGGTCTCCAAGTTCATGGAATATGATAGAAGTCTAATTTTTGTTTTAAAAGTGTTTGCAAAACAATGATTAGCAGATACAAGTAGACAGTATCAATAAATACAGACTTGTATTATTTGGTTATCACTTTGATTAAAATGGTAAACTTTGATCAAAGGATTTAAACTGAAGATAGGTGATACTTCATTATAGATCAGTATTTAACAAACGTTAAATAGATACTATAAAAGTTATTAAGAAATGTCTAATTTTATTATTATTACAGAGTGTAATATGGACTATGCAAAATTAAATTCTTTATTACTTTTATAAATTTTGCATGTTTCATAATCCAGGAATGAAACTAGTTTTTCATTCAAAATTTGTCTGTGACGACTTATTGTGGTGGGAACCCGATAAGGTGTTAAAGTCATTGTGAACTTTTAG
>CM058044.1:21047420-21102607 GCA_030169165.1 Centaurea solstitialis | reverse complement strand
TCAGGGGTCTTCACTTCAGGATGGGGACAGAAAACTGCAAAAACAGACTCGTTCGTCTCCTGATCCTGATCCTGTTTCCTGATCCTGATTACTAAAAAAATTAAGTTACAGCAAAAGTAACATGGAATAACACTGAACAGACTTAGTGAAAAATTCCTCAAGCTAAAAACAGAAGAAAAAAACCTTTTCACTAAGAAAAGATTCAGGATCATTATCATTTCATCAGGTCTTAGGAGGGCGGGGAAAAACAACTTTAATCTCGCCCCACTAGCCTTGCCGGTGTCGTTGCAATCAATGTTAGCAATATTCTTTTTGGCAGGCTCTGAATGACATAGGATTTGGCAAGAATGTAAACCCCTGACTGGGTTGGCTTCTTCAGGAGTGAAGTTTTTTTCATCCTTTTCCACTTTTACCTCCGAAAATTTGGGGGATTACCATAAGGGATCCCGGGAAATTTTTCAGTGTAGTACTTCACGGGTCCATTCTTGAGGGACTCCATGATTTGCTTGTGAAGAGGTTTTTTGCCAAAAGTCTAAAAATCGTGACTTCCATTGCAAAAAAATCTCCGCGGAACAGTACCGGGGGACGGGTATGGGCCCCCGATCGCTAATGCATCACGTGTGTTCATGTTTAAAAGATTGCTTGTGGTTCTTAAACCACTTATTTATGATCAGGTGAATTGGGGTTGGTGAAAGGTCTCAAGACTTGTGAAAATCTTGAAAATGATTCAGTTCTGGAGGTCGGGGTCTGATCTGGAGGTTAGGTTCAGATCTGAAGGTTGAGTGTAGTGAAGGGTATTGGGTGTCGGGTATTGAGGGAAGACTTAGAGAAATTCTGGAAACTCTAGTCTTGAAGAAAGCACTTGACGCCCAAAAAAAATCCAAGTCTGAAGAAAAGACCCGATACCCGACGCTTGAGGTCTGAAGAAATGATTTCACTAGAACCAGAACACAACGGATCAAGAGCAAGTGGCAGGCTCTGATACCAATTGTGGGTGCCAAATCAGTCTAACAATCAAGAACACTAGATATGCTAAGTAAGAAGATCCAAAGTAGATTGCATTCTATTCAAATGTTGAGAGAATCAAGAAGGAAGGAAACTACAAATGAAGTAAATGACTCCTATTTATACTACCTAATAAAGGGCTAGGCTTTTTAAAATGAATGGGCCTAAACACTTGGGCCTTAAACACAAATTACAATAAGAGCTACTAAGTTTAGGGAAATTACAAATTGACACCACTAACAAATATTTCTAACACATTTGAATCCACCCCTATATATATATATATATATATATATATATATGACATGGGTGGGTTCAAATGTGAACCACTTTTTCATAGTGAATCATGACAAATCTCAGCTACTCATCTCGTGGTTACAGTGAACGTGATCACGGAGGATTGACGCGATTCATGGGAGGGTAGAGATTATTAAAGGGGGGATCGGTCAAAGCCGCATTTATTGACCGGATGAGTGGTTGAGATTCGTCGTCATGTTCACAATGAAAAAATAGTTCACATTTAAACTTTCCTCTATATAACATAATACTATTAGTTAAGATAATGTATCTAATATAATATATATATCTTGTACATACATTTCTATTACACCCCTTTCATACTATCAGTGAGTGCATGTTGTTGTCAGTTCTTATATGTAAGATCAAAATAGAACTTTTAAAGGTAGAATTTTCGGAAATAAAAATCAATCAAAATATATTCAATTTTAATACAATTTACACATCATTTACAATAAGTGATTTATATAATATTCAAGAAATATCAATATCAAGTAAAAGATATGACCCCATATTCTATACAAGCATATATGACAGATATGACCCTATCGATGGGGTATAAAGTTATACTTTTTGAAAGCCGGGCCGTTATGAAGGAATCATGATAGGATGTGTCTGTCTATATAATAGAAACCCTTTGGAAATGATAATGATCCTTTGGGGTTGTGTTAACCATTTGGGGTTGTAATTTGTTATTTCAAGTTACATTGTGAGAGAGGGGGACTATAAAACTTGTCAATAAATTGCAGGGGGGGGGGGGGGGGGGGGGGTCTTTTTATAGAAACCCTTTGGAAATGAACCCTCCTCTCTCTCACTCTCTCTCTCTATATGTACATCACATTCAAAATAACAAATATAAACCTGGTAAGTGACTTTAATAAGAGAGATTAATTTATATACCCATTTTACAAAAACAACTCTATCTTTTACCCATTCTCTCCTAAAAGTTTTTAAAATACCCACTGACCCGCTATTTGGTGTCCGCTAGTAGCGGCTTGTTGGTTTGGTCCATTAGCGGCTGAATATATATATATATATATATATATATATGTATACGAAGGTTGCCGCAATGTAAGAAGGCAGCCGTTATTTGGTCAATAGCGCTCAAAATATAGGAAATTAAACAAAGTTGGTCCGCTATTTGGTTTTATGAGAGGCAGCCGCTATTTTGGTTGGTAATGAAAATTATGCCTTTCAAAAAAAATTCTTATATATATATATATATATATGAAGGCAGCCGCTATTTGAACATAAATATAAATTTTGAAGGCTATATACACACCTTGTTGTATCTATATATTGAAAGGCAACCAC
Organism: Centaurea solstitialis; assembly: GCA_030169165.1. NCBI lineage: Eukaryota > Viridiplantae > Streptophyta > Magnoliopsida > Asterales > Asteraceae > Centaurea > Centaurea solstitialis. Next base: position 21,099,991 of record CM058044.1, on the reverse strand, counting down.
TATCAACCATAGTGATTAAAAGGTAGCCGCTATTGGCGGTTGCTTGATAGGGGATGGTTGGGTATTTTGAGAATTTGAGAAAGAAAATGGATAGGAGATAAAATTGATTTTGTGAAATGGGTATATAAATTATTTTCTCCTTTAATAATTTAGATTTTCCAACCTAAGCTATATTGGTATACAAATTTTATAATACCAAATATATTTATAAAATAATTTTATCCATTGATTTTCTTAATCTAAGTTGATTAAATGAGTTCAAGCATAGGGTATCCTTATAGCCACAATCGCTGAGCGAGTCAGGTATGCCCCCCACATTATGGAATTGACAGTGATTATGAGCCGGTTGAGGTTGCCGGTATCAATCTTTTTTGTCCAAAAATGAGTTGCACAATTTGTATTCTAAGAGTGATTAGTAAATAAAACCACTTATATATATATAGGGGTGGGTTCAAATGTGAACCACTTTTTGGTTGTGAACGTGAGGACAACCGAGAGCGCGACACGTGGCGGATGACTAGACGCCACGTCAAGTCCACGGCGGATGACTAGGCGCCACGTCAAGTCCACGGCGGATGACTAGGCGCTACGTCAAGTCCACGGCAGATGACTAGGCGCGATTCATGGGAGGGCATTGAATTAAAGAGGGCGACCACAATCAAAGCCGCCACGTGTCATGCTCTCGGTTGTCCTCACGTTCACAACCAAAAAGTGGTTCACATTTGAACTTTCCTCTATATATATATATATATATGTATATATATATAAGTTCTAATGAAAACTCATTTTTCATTGTGAACGTAAGGACCTCTAGAATCGTGCCACATAGCAATATTCACCCTGAATATCATGCATTATTCAGTTTGAATAAAACTTAGGCACCTTTATTCACTCTGAATAATTCATGATATTCAAAGTGAATATTATGAAGTGGTGCGATTTATAGAAGAGTCTCATTTGTGAATCATGTTTTTAGTGTGAACTTATGAACCAGATCCTAGCCGTCCATATGCAAGATTGATGGTCAAAGATTAAATGGGCAGTTTCTTTAATATAGGGCATGGAAGTAGGTGAATAGGTTCTCACAGTGGCATGTGCCAATATATTATTTCTACGATTAAAGGTAAAAAAATTTAGTTTTGTGAAAGTATAACCATGTCGTTTCGGGGGGTGCTACCATATCGTTTTCGAAACCTTTAAATGGTGCACCTAAAACCAACTAGTTCTCTCAAAATGAACTAAAAACCTAAAAGTTGTTTGAAAATCAATCAAAAAACACAAATATTCTTTCGATTCAACAAAAAAAAATAAAAACAGGTTCATCAGAATCAACAAAAACGAACTTCAAAAATATCTTGAAATCAACTAAAAAAAAATTTCTCGAATTTAACCAAAAACATAATTACATGGTGCCACCGTTTAAAAAAAGGTTCTAGCTCCGTCCCTAATATGGGTAGCTATTTTCGAAAAAACTACTCTTTTAATCTTGACCATCGATTTTGCATATGGATGGCTAAGATCAGTTTCACAAATTTACACTAAAAACGTGGTTCACAATTGAAATTGGCAATATATATTTGAAAGCTCAAACATACATTTCAGTGGTATTCGGGATCCATTCGGACACCCGACTAATCCGTGTCAGTCTCAAACCGGACCGAAGGCTGACCCGAAACCCGTTTCAAACCCGGATAGTAAAAGATTCCATCCACCGAGCCCAAAATATTGCCTCTACCCGTATATATATTGGTAAAAGAACTTGAAAAAATGTCAGGTTCAACTAGAATTAACCTGAGACTTTTAATAACTTTATATAAAGGTTAGTTGGATCCAATGTATCATGTATCAAAGAAAGGAAGAAAAAGAAAGCTGGCCCATTCTTAAATTTTATAATATTATATTTCTATTAATCCAAAAAAACTTATTTGTCGGAAGATCTCAATGAAGCAAATTACAGCGTTTACTGGAAGTAGAAGTAAGAGTAGATTTGTTGGATGATTGAGTAGTGCAAGAAGAAAGCACCACCAGCTTCTGATCATCATCATCATCATTATCTTGAAGATCTCGGAGATTAGTGTAAGTGGTAGCAAGCTGTGCTTCAGTCAGCAACTGCTTTAGCTCCATGGTTTCTTTCTTGAGCCTATCGTTTTCTCGAACAACTTGTTCGTGGGTTTCCGAGAAGTGATTCATCTTGTTGATGAGCCCATGGTTCTCGTTTCGGAGCCTAAGAACCTGGGTCATGAGCTCATCGAGCTGCTTTTGTTTCCTCATCCGGGATCTTCGGGCCGACTCCCGGTTGGATATCATCCTCCTCTGCTTCCTCTCGATGATTACGCTCAAGTGGTTCTCCTCGGCTTCATCCGAAGTACTACTGGAGTTGTTGCAACTTATAGAAGACGATTGCTGAGAGAAATCAAGAAGTGGGATTTGATTGTGACAATAAGGAGTCAAGTTTGATAGAGAGTGGAAAGAAGATGGTGGGATGTTGTTTTGGAATGAAGTGAAGGTTGATAGATCTCCATATTCACTTGTGTAATTTGCCATTTGTGTGTGTGTGTGTGTGTGTGTGTGAGGATGATGGTGATTGTTAGGGAGGTGGGGAAAGAATGAAAGAGGAATGAAGGGGTTTTATAGGGAGAGGGAGTAAGAATAAAATCTTGAAAATGAGATAATATTTTATTGAATATATGTTTATTTAGTTAAAAAAAACATTGATGTATCTTTGTATAATTGATGATAGAAATTAAAGGGATATGAAATTTCAATACGGGCATTTTTTATTTGAGGGTAAAAGAGTTTGGATATATGATGATATAATGGTATGATGATGTATGTAGTTGTTAATGGATCAGATTTCGATGCCCCTATATTAATTAATTTATAGATTAACTTATGATGGGTTTAATCGCATTGTATATATGGCGGCTTTAGAAGCTACTTTATGTAGTTGGCCATAACGTCGACACTCGACATGTAGGAGAAAAAGTTGTTTGCTCTCCCTCTCCCTTCTCTCTCTCTCTCTCTCTCTCTCTCTCTCTCTCTCTCTCTCTCTCTCTCTCTCTCTCTCTCTCTCTCTCTCTCTCTCTCTCTCTCTCTCTCTCATTATGGTTTTTTTTAACAACATTTTAACTTACACACCCGTTTCGAGGGTATCCGGATCCATACGGGCACCGACTAATCCTCCGCGCCCATGAGCCGATCCGAAGGCCAACCCATGGGCTCGCCCCTGAACCGACCCAAAGACCGGTCAAGAGCTGGATACCGCAGAAGAGGTCTATAAGGCCTTTGGCTTTTTTTGTACTGAGCGGGGCTCGAACCCGCGCAAACCTATCTTTCAAGGCAAGCGCAAGGATGTTACCTACCACCGCTAGGCTAGATATTCGTTGGTTGGGTTTGTAGTTATCAATTATGGTTTTAGTCATTGTAGTTTTCTCTCATTATGGTTTTAGTCATTGTAGTTATCAATTATTTTACTTTGGTCTTTAAAACTAACTTATGTTACTTGGTTTTGTAGCCCACTGGTAAGTGCTTAGGCACTTTGGTGTTGCCCCGACCAAAGGTCTTAGGTTCAAGTCCCTAAGTGGACAAAAATGGTGTAATTTAGATAAAAGGAGCAGTTTAGAGAGTGGGTGTGTTCAGCTGTTCAAAGAAAAAACCTTATGTTAAAAAGTTTCTTTAAGTCAAACGTTTTCTACATGGGTTTACATGTGAACCAGTTTTCTGTCTATTTGTAAAGCTAACAAACTATTCCTTTACCATTGGAACAGTCTCAGATTTTGACCAAATAGTGAACGTATAAAGGACTTGAAGATTCAAAATATTAAGAAAAATCAATTGTGTAAAGCCTTGCTTATTCCTTGGCTCAATGGAGGTGCAGTATGATGTTGTTATGTCAAACAAGTTGCTCCTAATGGTATATATTAATATTTTTATGATGTTATATGATTTATGTATGTACCTTGTTGGTTTTTCTTTTTTGATACGTTGTAAAAAATCATGTTGGGAATGAAATTCTATGAAATTTCGATATAATTACTGTGTCATTGTTGTTTCATGACCATTTTAAACATTCTTTAGAATTTTTATTGATGTGAAAATATGTTTCATGAAATTCACTTAGACTTGAACTTTGAGTTTCGCTCTTTGACATTCAATCTTCATGCTTTATGATCTCGGATTTAATTTCTGAATTTAACAATCTCCCCTTTGGATTCGTGATCACAAAAATATAGTAGAAGTGTTTAGCTCTTAAACAACAAGTTTAAAATTTAATTTTTAATATCTCAAGCTTTCACAAGTAATTATCTTCAAAACTTTGATCTCGGGTCTCTAAGTTGCTTGAATTCATAGCATCTAGCAACTTTGTCAAACATTGACTTTAAACTTTCAATCAACAAAAGACTCTTTAGATCTCTGCAATCTTTATCTTCTAAATCTCAAAGTCTCCATCATTTGATGGTCATACCTCGTTTAAACTTTTCTTTTCGTCTTGCAAATTCTTCTCCCCCTTTTTATGAGTTACGAGGATCATAATCATCAAAACTTGGATGTGTCCAATCAACTATTTCTCTCTTCCTTTGAACTTGAAAGTACATCTTCTCTGTTGGTGTAAAGAACTATCCTTCAATTCATAAAAAATAATCTAGATCTTTTCAAAATCAGATAAGTGTGGTAAATGCTGAAACAACGTATGAATCAATTGAGTGATTGTAAGTAACACAAAGCAACTTAATCCAACGAATGCAATGTATAAAGAACTTTTTGACGTTCACTCCCTACAGCTTCCATCCAATCATGGCAAATATTGAAAAATATTCCTATGAATGTTCTGACAGAAAAACATATCTTTGTGTGTTTTTGTGATGGAGGAAATTAGCATTTTATTGATTTCATATAAGCTCAAAATGTGAAAATTTATTGCAGACTCGATCTGTAGATTATATGTTACGTCCCCATGATGAAAAGAAACATTTTCTTGTTGAGAAGAAAATGAAAGTTGGTGGGGTAAAGCAAGAGTTGGGAATAGGCTCTACCTGTTTCAATGCTAGTGACCAAAGATTTGTAGCTAATAGCACATGTGGTTGCCCAACTAAGAAGTGGTTGGTGCAGAGTTTTATTTTTCTTTTAACTCTGATCTCCACCCTCAGATTTATTTTAACCAAATTCACACGTCTAACCAAACTCTCATTTACATTTTACTGCTCATTCAATATGACAATAACTCGACCACGTGAGTTATTTCCCCTAGTTTTTTATGAAGACCCCTCACTCATTTCTCAAGGATAACTTCTTGGATAGAGTTACCGGTTTTGGTAATCCATAGAAGTTCAGTTAAGCTTACACATCCCGTGAAAAGTCCCTAAACTTATAGGGCTACTAGGGGCCATGGCCCTTGAGATTTTTGAAATTGCAAGTAAAATTGCAAGCGGCAGCCATGGCTTAGAGAATAAAAAAAGAAAGAAATTAGATTTACCCCTCCATTTCCAAGTGCAGTCAACTAAGGGATTTTTTTTACTCCATTGCTCCGAATCCATGATTAGTAGTGTAGGCAGATTTCTTTTACTCCTTAACATCATTAATAGAACATGAAACTATAGAAGAACAGAAGTAGATATTTTTTGCGATAAAGTTCACTTATTTAATTGAATTATTTTTAATTTTGTTTTATATGTAGAAAATCACTATTTATAGGTTTCCTTAAAGAAACATGGTTGTTATTCTTTTCAATCTCAAGATCCCGAAAAACATAATTTAGATAATACCCTTGTATTTAATGTGTCGTCTACCTTAATACTTTAGACGATGTATCTTTTCTACTTTCGAAATTTAGGTTCGGCTAGAAATGTAAGCGAGCCAAGCTTTTAAGTTTTAACGAGTTACTCGAGCTCAAGCTCGTTTATCTCGAGCTTGAACACAAAATAAAACTAATTTAACTTAACAAATCGAGTTTTAGCAGAAATGTTCGAGTAGACTCATTTGAAAACTTGATTCAATTTTTCGAGGCGAGCCAAGGCAAACCAAATGATTCAAGGATACCTCTTTTCAAGCCAATCACATTCATTATACAAAAAAAGTATAAATATTATTGAGTCAATTCGATAAACGAGTTATTCAATCACGAGTTCGAACCCTTGAATGAGCTTCGAGGTCGAACCCGATAACTAAAATAACATTCTTGCTCAAGCTTAAGCTCTACATTGAAAAAGTTAATCGAGCTTGAGCCCGTTAGAGACTGTCTCGATTAACATACTACTTGACTTGATTCGATATGGCTCAACTCGTTTACAAAATTCACCCATAGGTCTGACCCCTGTGGCTGGAAAGCTTGTGTTCCCCCCTGGAGCACTTCTTTTCTGATATGACAATGAATATGATCAACAAATTTTCTCAGCAAGTGAATGATATATGAAAGAAATGAATTGAATAACAGGAGCTTGTTTGAGAAACTAGTTCACATCTCAGTAAATGTTCTTAACAAAAAATTTTGGTTCTCAAAAGATAAGAAGATATCTATATGAAAAAGATATAGATATGACTTTAAAAGAACAGCTTGTAATTTACTGATCAAGCAAACGTTTGAAAGAAAAATGAAATTCAAACGGGTGTATTACCACCGAGTAATGGGCCATTTAGATGCATGGCAATAACAATTTCGAAAAAAAGTCTGAACTGGTGTGTATGAATACTTGCAAACAAGTACTAAAAACATTTAAATTCAAGCTCTCTATGTGAAAAACATTTTAGAACACATAAGTGATTTGAACATTTATGAAACAGTTTTCATACTTGAAAGTTATCATTCTTTCAAATATGTTATACAAAATTATAATTATGTAACTCCCCTTAATTGAATACATCTTTTAAGCATAAGCCTTCTCGCTGAATAAAAGATTTTGGTATTTATTGATAAATTAGTCCTCTTTGTCAGTCAGATACAATCAAAATAGATAAAAGATAAATATAATCCCCCTTAAATTTTGATGGTCACAAATTAGGTATTCAAGTTAAGCATGGCAAGGTTGCTGACTAAGAAGTTGAATCACTTTCATCTAAAGGCTTAGTGGAAAGGTTAGCAAGTTGGAAATCTGTGTTGACAAATAAGAGTTGAATGTTACCCTTCTCCACATGATCTCTTTAAAAGTGATATATGACGTCAATGTGCATTGCCTTGAGTGTTAGACTGGATTAGACGTTATGGCAATAACACTCTTAGGGTCACACTAAATTTTGATTTTGTTGATTGAATATCCATAGTCCTTAACTCGGGTTTTCATCCACAAAACCTATGCAAAACAACTAGTTGCTGCAACATATTCTGCTTCTATTATAGGAGTTGAGACACAGTTTTTTTTTCGTGGATCCCAACCGATTAGTTTGTCCCAAGAAATTGACAATACCCTAAGGTAGTCTTTCTATCCAACTTACAACCTGCTTGATCTGCATTTGTGAAGGATATCAATTAAAAACTATAATCTTTCGGTAACCAAAGGACTAAGTCCAAGTGTACCTTTGATAAGTCTTAAGATTCTTTTGACGGTTAGAAGATGAGGCTCTTTTGGGTTTCCTTGATAACGGGCACAAAAACATGTTGAAACATTATATTGGGCCTCGAAGTAGTCAAGTACAATAAAGAACCAATTATGCTACTCTACGTCTTTTGATCAACAAATTTACCAAATCAATCTGTTCTTAAAAGAGTTCTAGTTGCCATTGGTGTTTTCATAGGAGAGGAATCAGTCATGTTAAACTTTTTCAAAATATCTTTTACATATTTTGACTGATTAACAAAAATTCATTCACGACTTTGTATGACTTGAATTCTTAAAAAGAAATTCAACTTGCTCTTCATGCTGATTCCGAATTTTATCTTCATCTCCTTTGAAAACTTTGTACATAAGACTGGATTTGAGGAGCTGAATATAATATCATCAACATATATTTGTACTAAAAGCATGCCCTGACCTTCATAACCTCTATCAAGTAAGTGCTTAGTCAAAGTTTTATACCATGCTCATTGAGCTTGTTTAAGACCATACAATGCTTTATCCAGGACATACACATGATATGGGAGCTCCAGATCTACGAACCCTTCTGTTCGACCAACATATACCTCTTCTTGAAGAAACCCCTTCAAGAATACATATTTCACGTCCATCTGGTAGACATTGAAATTCTTGTGGGTTGCATAGGCTAAAAAGATTCTTATGGCTTCGATCCGTGCCACTGGTGCAAAGGTTTCATCGGAATCGATAGTTTCTTGTTGTGAGTATCCTTTCACTAGTCATGCTGTATTCCTGACAATCACACCTAATTCATCGTTCTTATTTCTAAATACCCACTTTGTTTGGATCATATATTTACCTTCTAGTTTAGGAACAAGCCACCAAACTTTGTTCTCAGAAATTTATGTAAAGGTTAATTCTTAATTATCTAAAGATTAGTTGTGTAAGTAGATTTCTTTTACTCCTTTACACATTGATAGAACATAAAATTATAGAAGAATAGAAGTAGATGTTTTTTGCAATAAAGTTCAATTATTTAATTCAATTTTTTTAATTTTGTTTCATATGTAGAAAATCACTATTTATGTGTTTCCTTCAAGAAAACATGGTTGTTATTCTTTTCAATCTCAAGATACCGAAAAACATAATTCAGATAATACCCTTGTATTTAATGTGGCGTCTACCTTAATACTTTAGACGATATATCTTTTGTACTTTTGAAATTTAGGTTCGGATAGAAATGTAAGTGAGTCAAGCTTTTAAGTTATAACGAGTTACTCGAGCTCAAGCTCGTTTATCTCGAGCTTGAACAAAAAATAGAACTAATTTAACTTAACAAATCGAGTTTTATAGCACAAATTTTCTAGTAGCCTCATTTGAAAGCTTGATTCAATTTTTCGAAGCGAGCCAAGCCAAACCAAACGATTTGAGGATACCTCTTTTCAAGCCAAACGCATTCATTATACAAGAAAAGTATAAATATTTTTGAGCTCAATTCGATAAACGAGTTATTCAATCACAAGTTCGAACCCTTGAATGAGCTTTGAGCTCGAGCCTGATAACTAAAATAACATTCTTGCTCAAGCTTAAGCTCTACATTGAAAAAGTTAATCGAGCTTGAGCCCAATAGATCCCGACTCGATTAACATACTACTTGACTCAATTCGACATGGCTCGAATATTTTACAAATTACACCCCTAGGTCCGGCCACTGTGGTTGGAAACCTTTTGTTCCACCCCTAGAGCACTTCTTTTTTGATATGACAATGAATATGATGAACAAGTTTTCTCAGCAAGTGAATGATATGAAAGAAATGAGTTGAATAACAAGAGCTTGTTTGAGAAACTGGTTCACATCTCAGTAAATGTTCTTAACAAAAAATTTTGGTTCTCAAAAGATAGGAAGATATCTATATGAAAAAGATATAGATATGACTTTGAAAGAACAACTTGTAATTTACTAATCAAGCAAATGTTTGAAAAAAAATTGAAACTCAAACGACTGTATTACCACCGAGTAATGGGCCATTTAGACGCATGGCAATAACAATCTCGAAATAAAGTCTGAACTGGTGTGTATGAATATTTACAAACAAGTACAAAAAAAACATTTAAACTTAACTTCTCTATGTGAAAAACATTTTAGAACACATAAGTGATTTGAACATTTATGAAACGATTTTCTTACTTGAAAGTTATCATTCTTTCAAATATGTTATACAGAACTATAATTAGGTAACTCCCCTTAATTCAATAGATCTTTTAAGCATAACCCTTCTCGACAAGATAACCTTCCGAGTAAAAGATTTTGGTATTTATTGATAAATTAATCCTCTTTTATCAGTCAGATCCAATCAAAATAGATAAAAGAGAAATATAACCCCCCTTAAATTATGATGGTCACAAATTTAGATATTCAAGTTAAGCATGGTAAGGTTGCTCACTAAGAAGTTGAATCACCTTCATCTAAAGGCTTAGTGGAAAGGTCAGCAAGTTGGAAATCTGTGTTGACAAATAAGAGTTGAATGTTACCCTTCTCCGTATGATCTTTTTTAAAGTGATAAATGACGTCAATATGTTTTGCCTTGAGTGTTGAACTGGATTAGACGTTATGGCAATAACACTCTTAGGGTCACAGTAAATTGGGATTTTGTTGATTGAATATCCATAGTCCTTAAGTTGGGTTTTCATCCACAAAACCTATGCAAAACAACTAGTTGCAGCAACATATTTCGCTTCTATAGTAGAAATTGAGACACAATTTTATTTCTTGGATCCCAACTGACTAGTTTGTCCCAAGAAATTGACAAGAGGTACCCTAAGGTACTCTTTCTATCCAACTTACAACCTACTTGACTTGCATTTGTGACTTACATTTGGTCTAGTTTCTTATCAAATTTACCCATATTGTCTCGACTATTTAAAATATAGCATAGATAGCCAAATGTCTTAAAGAATTTCACATTTGCTACTCTATTATTAGTTATTTCATAAGATGTTCTCTTTAATCGCTTTTGTGATGGTAGATATGTTTTGAGTACGTAAAACAAGTAGTAGAATATACTAACTTTATACGAGCAACTTCAACTAAAGTGTTTGGGTCGATAAATTCACACACTGGTATTGATATTCAATCTCAAACTATACTCAATAGACAAATTATAGCATCGGAAGACAAAACCCGAGTAAAGTAGAGTAAACAGATAGTGAAACACCAAGAACACACAGTAACGACTAATATTGAGAAGATGAAATTGCTCCAATGGTTTTCAATTCATCTAATTCAAATTGACAATTACAGTATTGGAAGCAGTACAAATTACAAAGAAAAACTACCTATTTATACTACTCTTTAACCGCCTTAGGGATACGTTTACACGTGGACTAATCGTAGCCCTTGAAATAAAGTTGGTGTTAACCAACTGCACGTGCAAGGCATGTGACTAGAAAAGATCCTTGTAATTTGAAGAAAGTGATCACCCGCATAAGATTGTATTGCAGAGTCTCTATGAGACGTCCCAGAGGCTCTGCGATCATTGATATGAACTTGAGACCTCTGTCACATTTCTGCCGATGATCCTTCTGTGAGAACATAACTTTACATTTTTCTCATACTTTTACATTTACAAAAGTGGAGCTAACAATCTTCCCCTGAGTATGGAAAAATGAACTAAGGCAAGATAAGAAACTATGTTCAACTACATAAACATTGAAATTACATAAAAAGGAAATAAATTACAAAGACAACCTATTCTATTGTGTTGTTGTAAAGTCATTCACTGGATCGAGTGAATTAGTCCTTAGCATTTCAAAAAATTGTAGAATCAGCCTTCTGAAGATTACTTGGGTTCTGATGCTTTGCGCCATTCCTTCAACCTCTTCTCTTGTTAAATTCCCATCCTCCACCTCTTTCATGATAAATACATCCCTAGGTCTCTTCATTTTGTATCTTTGTTTTTAGTATTACTTTTATTATTCAGTAGATAGAATTACATCAGAAGGATAGGAGCCGCTTAGGGTTTCCACCCAAGAAGAAGGAGGCTCGAGAAGACAACGCACGAAGGAGATGATTCGAGAGGATTCCAAGTCCAATTTGCTGGTATATGGTTTAGTTTGTCTTAAATCTATGACTACTATGTTTATGTACTAGTCTCTCATGTATTTACACTTTGAATTGATGACTTTATTATTGGTTTGATTTTTATTCATGATGATTGTTGGTTCTTAATTATTTTAGTCTATTTATCATCTTAAACTTTCGCAACTTGAAATCGTAGGTTGAGTTTGTTTATTATCTGACAGTTAGTAGACTTACTCCTATCGGTTAAACAACCTCTCTTACCTTTCACTTTGGTGACCTGGTAAGAAATCTCTTTGGATTAAGTAGATAGGAAAGTCGGGTTCCATAACCTTGTTATGAATGACTAATTCACCTGGATAAATTCATTGAACGAGTCTCAGGGAATTATGACATCATTATGTTAAAGGATTGAAATAAACCATTGTATAGTTGTTCTTAATTTATTCATTGTGTATACAATTATTTCTGATGTGTGGTTGTTTATCATTTTTCCACTTCTTGATTAGTTTTATTATCAGTCAAATCTTTTATTAATCAAAACCCCAAAACAACATATTTTATCAAATTAATTAATTATACTTTTAGTAGCTCTTTTTAGCTTAATTGTTCCCAGTGGTAAGAACGATACCTGGACTTAACAACACTATATTATTCTTGATCAGGTACGCTTGTCTGTATTCTTGTAATTTAGTTATTAGGTGATTTAAAGGGTAAAACTTGGTAGACATTTATATATATATAAATATATTTACCAATGTCAGTAACAAAAATATATTATGTAACTGAAATGTATTGAAAAAAACATTAACTGGAATTAATTCGTATAATACATTTTTTTATCAGTATATAAACAGCCCTGCAGATCATTTCAAGACACACTGCAATTAGCTCTCTCTTCTTCTCTTCATACGCTCTTTCGGCAACTATTTTCCTGCAAGAAAACTATTCGGCTACTTCGGTTGCTTCAGTTGTTGTACCCTGGGAACAAACATAAATTCTGTTTAAGGGAATCATGTCAAACACGAGCCTCGTCTACAGATTTCTCGGGTCATCTTGGATCATCTACTACATGCTCTAATAGCTTCTGTCTTCCACACCTTCTTATAATTTTCTAGAGTTGGTTTTCGGGTTTTATTTTCGTTAACAACCAACAATCCTAAACAAAATTTTGTTCTATAAACTCTCGTTTTCAAGGCTGTTACAGAATCGAGTTTGTTCATTTTCTGAAACAGATTGTTTAGCCTGATTGTTTCAAACAACTAGTCTAAAACAAATTGTTTAGAACAGACTCACAATATTCATATTATATAAACAAGTTGTTTCCGAGTTAGTTTCGGTTATTTTGTTTATGTGTTATATATACAGTAGTGATAATAAACATATTGAATAGACATATTAGAGTTTGTTTCGATTATAATTCTTTCTTTATTATATAATCAGTGGTGCTAATATAGACTGTAAATCGTTTTTAGAATGACAACTACTACTATTACCCCAACTATTATCACTTCTGCAGCCATGGTAGTGACTACCATACCGCTGCCGAATACCATGTCAAACCATGCTGAAAGGCCGAAAAAGTTTTCTAGCTTGAGCATTCGTAGATGGCAGCAAAAGATTTTGTTGTCCCTAGAAACAATGAAATGCAAGAAGAAATGGATGGAAATCCTATCAAGAGGATGAAATCAATATAAACTTTGATAAAACTCAACAATGGTGAAAATGTTGCCCAATTTGGTAAAGAGATGATTTCATGCTCAAAACCCTAGAAATCCTTTACCTTATATAGGTAGAAGGAAGTTTGACAAAGTTACGAGAAAGGCCCCCGAGGTTACAAACCTCTAAACAAGGGCATAACAAAGCATAATTGTTTTCAAAACAAGGAAACTAAACTAGAAAGCAGTTTAAAAGATAGATGATTCTGACTCTTCTCAACACCTGGGTTCTACAATCTCCCCCTTTGAGAAGAAGTCAGAATGGTGGTGGAAGCTCCAGTGCAGGCTCCCACTAGGACATCTGCAGGTACTCTTCCCACTCGCCTATGATCCGCGCTCTCATCTGCATCGCAGCCTCTGCCCGTCTGTACATCATCCGCTCCTTAAGCTTCTTCTCGATCAATCTCATTGCCTCCAGCAGCTTTCCTTTTCCATCTATGATTCTCCGACTTGGTACCTGATCCGCCAGCAGTCTGCTCTGCATGCCATTATAGACATAGAGGAGGGTCCCGTCGCAGAACCTGGAGAGCTCTCCAAACCTCATGAACCTGCGCTCCTTCTTCTTCCGAGTCATGTAAAGAACTCCATGCTCAGGTATCCTGGTTGGCATGTAAGGTGTGTAGGCATCGATACCAGGAACGAGCAGGTTTGGTCTAAGCAGGTTGACCTTCGGCTGGCGGCTTTCTATGGCAAGCTGGTAGTCCGTCACTCTCGCGAGAGAAATTGCGTGACGGACGTATTTCTTCAGTATCTCCGTGCCATCTCTGTAGTGCTCTGGTCGGAGGATCGGGCCTTGGAGGTACTTGATGATCGTGAGAAGGTCTTCTAGATGCACCCGATCTAAGTCAGCTTCCGTGAAGGTCCAGTTCTGCAGTTCACCTCGAGGGACACCGGTGCCGTACATGCGAACATCATATTCAAGGAATAACTGATGGCCATGTTTGTAGGGGCGCATAGCAGTTACCTTGATAAAGCGACGTCTGATCCTCTGGCGTCCATGAGTGGCCCAGTTGCACATTCGCTGATGCACGTACGCTGTCCTTCGTCTCTTGTTCTTGATGTGAGAGATCCCGAAGTAGACTTTTCGGGACCAGGCGTGCAGCTTCTCTTGCTGGTAGATGCGGGTGAACGTTTCTTCTAGGAACGGGCGGAAGATGATGGAGTGGTTCCAGTTGAGCTGGATAACGGTAGGAGCGGCGGTTTCTGGATCAGTAGAGTGGACGGTCCGTGGGGCTTCTGGAGTTGGAAACTTGAGAGCTGAGAGGAGGTTGGCGTAGTCAGGATCCTTGACGAGATCGTCTCCCTTCTGATAGACCCTTAGGCTCTGAGCTAGCGACCGCAAGATCTTCCGGGCTGCTTCCGGAATCTGGAACTCTGAGGGATCAGTCGGCGCTGCTTCTGGGATAACGGCATCAATCTGAGCCGTGTCCGTCATTTGGGGAAACTGAACTGACTCCCCTTCCGGAATCCTCTCATATCGCCAACTCCCCATGTCCGGTATGTCTTCTGTCTCAGAGTCGACATAGGGAGCTTCGGCGGCCTCGAAGTCTGTGGGAGCGCTCGAGGGGGCGGCTGAGGAACCTGGAGCTGGAGCTGATGAACCGGAGCCGGAACCAGGTTGGAGGTCGGTGCGAAGCCGTTTTGCAGCTTGTACCTCCCCCTCATGAGGACCTGGTGCGGAGTCATCAGGGTCATCATGCCTCCTCTTCGAAGGCTGAGCCTGGGACCGACACACGGCCTCCAGTTCTCTAATCCTTTGTTGTAGCAGCTCGATCTGGGCCTGTTGCTCTCTGACCTGGGCAGACAGGCGGTCATTCTGAGTGGTGTAGGAGGTGACCATCATCAAGTGCTCCACCTCAGTGACGTAGCCTGGGATCGGAGGAAGGTCGCCCGAAGTCGGAGGAGCGAGCCTGAGGACGTCTTCTGATGGCCTGGGAATGGGAGCTTCAGTAGACGGGGCAGCCTCAGAGTGTTTGCCCTTGATCTTCCTTTTGAGCTCGTATAGCTCCGCATCCCGGTCTTCTTGAAGCTTGCGCGACGCCTCAAGATCGGCTAGTCTCTTCCTCTCCGTCTCTGCCAAGGCTTTCTCGAGTGCCTCGACTCGCGCATCCCTAGCCTGATTGGCTTGCTCCACAGCTAATAACCTGCTTTGGACGACTTTAAGGATGTCGTCCGAATCCGTCGGACCTATAAGTCCCGTTGGTGCAGGGGCGGTTTTAGGGATTCCGCCCGAATCCGTCAGGCTCAAAAGCCCCGGTGTTGCGTGAGCATCTTTATAGACTTTGCTCGAGTCTGTCGGACCCGGTCCCGGAAGAGCTAAACCCGGTGCCACTTGGGCTCCAGTTGACGAGTAGAGTCCTACCGAGGTGCTCTCTCGGCTCGATGTCACCGCTGGTATGATGTTGACGGTGTCGGGGCTTCCGGTGGATCCTCGAAGGGCGTCACTTGACGCGCCAACTCTCCCCGTTCCGGCCTCGCCACTTGGGCGGGCAGATGATGCATCCAAAAGTGTCCTAGTCAAATGAACGACCCTGAAGGTCTCTGTGAGTGGCTCTAGGACGACTGGTGCTCTGAAAGACGTCGAGAGGTGGGGCAGAGCCTCTCTCATTTCAACACCGGCAGACTCCAATTGAGTGGCCGGTGGAAGTTGAGCTAAATCCCCGTGAGAATGTGAAACGACCATCTGTTGAGAGATGGCCGAGTGGCTGGTTTGGGCGTGCAATTGCGCTGGTTGGCTGCCAGCGACTTGACCTGACGTCAGCGAGTGACCGGTCTGTATGAGGGTTGCCTCTGTGGGGGTTGGACTCTGGGCTAAAGGAATGTCCGATTCTAACCTATGCGGCTCTACTTCTACGTCCGCCTCCTCTAATTGAGCCCAAGGCTCGCTTAACTGGACCTCTGCGTCTTCGGTCTCTTTTTCTCTGCTCTCTCTCTCCTTTTCTCCCTCTCTCTCTCTTCTTCTTCTTCGCTGTCTTCTCGTCCCCAGCCGGTAGCAACCTCGGCCTCACCTTCTTCCTCCTGACCAACAGTTCGGTCATCCGACGCCAGATCCGTAATAAGAGTGGGATCACCTGAAATCCGGTCGTCGTTGAAGGAGGAGGTGGCTTCATCCAAATCTATCACTTGGGCCTTCCCGCCCTTTGGTGGATCTGATAGTTGAAACTCGGAGTCGGATCCGTAGTCAACTTGTTCTGACTCTGTTGCCTCGTCATCGGGCTCACGACGGTCCGTAGGAGTGTGCTCGGAAGAGTCGTGACCGTCGGAGTCATCGCCAGATGGTTCGCCTGAGGGTTCGCCTCCCTGAGAAGTGACGGCCGCCGAATGAGGTAGTGGAGGAACATGTGCTTGTTCTTGTGGGGAAGCTTCCACGTCCTCCCCAGTAGGTTGTTGCGGCGGCGTCGGCGATCGGCGCTCTTCCGATGACGAGTGGATAGGAGACTGCTGAAGGGTGCCCATGTACTGCTTTACCCTGAAGTGACTCGTGTACTCGCGTGTGCGGATGGCCTCAGAAGATTCCTCCACAACAGTAGGAGTGCGAGCACGAGTGGCACGGTTCTGAATCATGGTCTGGTATGCACCGGCTCGAGAAGTGTGCGGAGTGGCAGACGTACCGACTATTCTACCCGCTCCTCCCCTAACGTCAACTCTCATCACTCCCGAGCCAGAAGCTCCCCCACTGGAGCTCTGGCCCGCCGTACCAGAGGCACGGCTTCTAGTTAGGACGGGTTGCACGTCTTGGGCAGGGCTCCCCGGCTCTGAGGAGTCCGTAGACGTGTCTTCTAAACCTACGGATATACGGTACATCCTAACACTCACTGACCTACGGTCTGCCATGTTGAGCACGATTGCCGGGATGTGCATCTCTACCTGACCAGGCTTCAGATTCTTCTTGTTGGCTCGGCCAATCTGTTGGCTTTCAAAGCGGAGATGGTTTGATCTGCGTCGGACAGCACGGTTTTGGTTCATGTGATCTCGAATGACCAGACTGAAGAAGCGCATCCAAGGGATGGATGTGTGTTTTGTGCGTCCTGGCCCAGCTCTGACATCACCGATGATGTCCGCCCAAATTTGTTGAGCAAAGTCGATCCGCCTCCCGTAGGCGACCGCATGGAAAATGTGCCAGAACTGGGTGGATGCCTTGTCCACGCCATGGGTCTTCGAAGAGATCGTGCGGTTGAGTATGTTGAAGAAAGAGTACCAGATTGGGGGCAGCATTCCCTGTGAGATCTGGGAGATTCCTCTCGGCCTGTTGTTCTCGGTGTAGTGGACTCCGACAGCGAGCACTTCACTGAATAGCTCAGGTCCAGACACGAGAGGGTCAAACGGGGCCTCCGGAGTTGCAGCTGGCAGACGAAGGATTCTGCGAAGATCCTCCATAGTGAAGACCAGATCAGTCTGGTCCACTCGGCCGATGATGGTTTGCACTCCGTCCCGGTCCTCAACACGTGAAGTGTTCCAGAACTGCTGCAGATATATCATTGGGATGTCAGCAGTGGCTTGCATCGCGTATGCAAGGGGATGTGCTCGGAGAATCTCGAGAACAACGTCATCTTGGACGGTGAAGTTCGCCAAGTTAACGAACTGGTTGTTCTGGTGGATCTCGACGATGTCTGTCGGGTTGATCAGTGTGAGATCAGCAGCGTTGGCGACGGGTGAAGTAGGAGCAATCGGTTGTTGATCAGCCATTTCTGCAAAACATTAAGTGTTAGAAATAATACAACGTGAAAAGACTATACCCTCGACTAGGCGCGAGTCGGAAAACCTCGAAAACCCAATAAAGGGTGTTTCGTATTTTCCGAGTCGAAAAACGAGCAAACAGTACGAGGGGAGTTTTCCGATTCGGAAAAGGGTGTTTTCCGAGTCGGAAAACTCAACACTTGGAAAGATAGCACAAGGTTAAACAGACAAGTTTTCCGATTCGGAAAAGGTTGTTTTCCGAATCGGGAAACTCCCACACTTAGAGAGAAAAACTTGTAGGTTTTCCGAGTCGGAAAACATGGTTTTCCGATTCGGAAAATGTCACAACACTTAGAGAAATTTTGGCAAGACTTAGTCTCTCGATCGAGTCGGAAAACCTTGGAAGCCCATAAGGGTAGTTCCACGTTTTCCGAGTCGGAAAAGAAGCATTTGAAAACCGAGACCAAGTCCGATTCGGAAAACATAGTTTTCCGAATCGGAAAACATACATGAATGAGCATCGTTTTCCGATGCGGAAAACTTGAACATTCAAGTTTTCCAATTCGGAAAACTTGAATGTTCAAGTTTTCCGATTCGGAAAACTTGAATGTTCAAGTTTTCCGAGTCGGAAAACCGAGACTGTTCGAGTTCCGGAATCAAAAACCGCTCAAAAACCGTCGATCTAAGGCCCTAAACTATCAACATTCATCATAAATCAGTTCATAACAAGATTATAAGCAACAATGGATCGTTTTAACGTCCCGAAATCCCATTCCAAGAAGTTTGGGTTTCGGGTAAGTTTTAAAACTTTTAGGCTTCGATCCAGGCATTAAAACACATGATTTAGATGTTAAAACTATATAAGGGTTGATCGTTTACTTACCAGGAATCCGAATATGCAAAAAGATCGACGATCGGAGCAATAACGAGCGAAAACCGAAATCGAGCGCGAAGTGGGTTCGGGTGAGAATTCAGAGAGAAAAAGATGAATATTTGAATTTTGTAAAAGTAATTCTTGAAAACCGGTATTTATATTTTTACCGAAATACACTGTGTTTGGGTCAAAAACACTGTGTTTGGCTCTCCTTTTGGCTCTCTTAACCCGACTTTCACCATTTGGCAAAAACCACCCCTGGACTTGAAGTTTGAGTAAACTTACAAACAAGTCCCTGAACTTGTATTTTCAGAAAATTTTCAAAACAGACCCTGGACTACAAGTTTCACAAGATTTGCAAAACGAGTCCCTGAACTTTAAGAAGCAGAAAGTGGCACAGTTAGTCCCCGAACTTGTAAGTTCAAGACATGTACTCTACCGCCCCCTGAACTTTCAAGTTCACAAAAAGTTACAAGTTCAGCCCTCGACTCCCGAGAATAGAGACTTACCTGGTGCGTCTCGCTGGGTTTAGAGCGAGTCCTGGTCTGAAGTAACCAGAAGTCGTTGTGAGGATCCACACCTACATAATAGAATATAAGAATGGTATCCAAGGTGATGTGGATCCGAGAGCGTTAGTGAGCACACCAAACAGTAAATACAGGACTTAGGACTCCCCCTCGATTCATGCAACATCTATAGAGTTCCTGCAGACTCCCCCTACACACATGCATATAAACTAAGAACTCCCGACTCCCCCTAGACCTCAGGCAGGGAGGTCTAGCATACCTAACTTGCTTAGGAGGAAAAAGTGACGCTTCTCGTCAAACGGCTTGGTGAACAAATCAGCAAGCTGATAGTCACTTTCAACAAAGTATAGTTCAATATTACCTTTCTCGACGTGATCTTTGATGAAATGATATTGAATGTCGAGATGCTTCGTCCGAGAATGTTGAACGGGATTTGCCGTGATCTGTATTGCACTTTTGGAGTCGCAGTAGATGGGAATTCGATGCATGGTGTATCCAAAGTCAGCTAGTTGGGTTTTCATCCACAGAACTTGCGAGCAGCAGCAGGCGGCGGCTACATATTCTGCCTCCGCGGTGGATAAAGAGACGCAAGTCTGCTTCCGGGATGACCAACTGACCAACTTGTCCGCGAGAAATTGACAGGCACCAGAAGTGCTTTTCCTGTTTAGCTTACAACCTGCATGGTCTGAGTCTGTATATGCAATTAGTTCAAAGCCAGAATCCTTTGGGTACCAAAGGCCAAAATCCGGTGTGCCCTTCAGATACCTAAGGATTCTCTTGACTGCAGACAGATGTGACTCCCGTGGGTCACACTGAAAACGAGCGCAGACACCCGTGGAAAAGACGATATCTGGTCTACTGGACGTGAGATATAAAAGGGAACCAATGATTGCCCGATAAGTTTTCTGGTCAACCGGTTTACCAGAGTTATCAGCAGAGAGTTGAAAATTTCTGGGCATTGGTGTGGCCGCAGAGTTTGAACCACCGAAATCAAAACGTTTTAAAAGATCTTGAACATATTTGGCTTGATTTATAAAAATGCCATCAGGGCGTTGTCGAACTTGAAGTCCTAAAAAGAACGTCAACTCGCCCATCATGCTCATTTGGAATTGGGATTTCATGGTGTTCTCAAACTCTTGGCACATCTCAGGCTTTGTAGACGCAAAGATAATGTCATCCACGTATATCTGAACGATAATTAAATCTTTACCTGACTTCTTGAGAAACAGAGTGGGATCGATAGTACCTTTCTTGTAGCCAACTCCGAGTAAGTAGTCAGTGAGAGTTTCGTACCATGCTCTCGGAGCTTGCTTTAGACCGTAAAGCGCCTTGTCCAAAATATAGACGTGATTTGGGAATCGAGAATCGACGAACCCTTCCGGTTGCTCAACGTACACTTCTTCTTGAAGGACTCCATTCAGGAAGGCACATTTGACGTCCATCTGATAGACTGTCATGTTTTTGTGTGCAGCATACGCAAGGAAGATTCGGATTGCTTCGATTCGGGCTACGGGCGCGTACGTTTCATCATAGTCGATACCCTCTTGTTGGCGATAACCCTTGGCGACCAGGCGAGCTTTGTTCCGGATGATGAGATTATTCTCGTCGGTTTTGTTCCGGAGTATCCACTTGAGGCCAATGATTGTCTTTCCCCATGGTCGTTCCACCAAGCGCCAAACCTTGTTTCTCTCGAATTCAACCAGCTCATCTTGCATGGCGATCACCCAGTCGGGATCGGTGAGAGCTTGCCAAACATCCGATGGTTCAAAATCGCTCAAGAATCCACCGAATAGGATCAGATTTTCAGTGTGCTTTGCAGATCGAGTGTTTACAGGTTGCGAGGGACTCCCGATGATCTGGGAGGGGGGATGATCTTTTGTCCACCTGCGAGTGTGAGGGTGAGTGACATAAGCCTGTCGGTTGTTGGTGGCGTCGTTCTCATCTTGTACAGCAAAGACCTCTTCTAGGTTCCCACTTGATGTGCCTTCAGCCTGGTTAATCCGCGGTGCAGCCTCTAACCGGGGCTCTCTGACTACCTGAGCATATGAACGTTGGGCCGTGCTCGGGAAGGTAGTGGAGCTTCTTCTGGAATTGGAGTAAGAACAGGGTGCGGAGTCTGTTCTTGATCAGGTGCCGGTGAAGCTGCGGATGAAACTTCAGATGGAGGAGCCGCGGACTCAGGTGTCACGGAGTGAGTTGAAGTGCTGGAGGAGGGCTCCGTGACGAAGGCATCAGATGTCACTGTGGTTGTGGTCGAACCTGTTGGAGCGGGAACTACGATTGGACTCGTTAGAGTGTGCAGATCGTATTCCGCGAGATCTAAAAAGTCTAAAGCAGAAAAGGTAGAAGACGGATCTGTGCTCGGTGGTGAAGGGAACAATTCAGGGAAAGATGCAGACACACTACTAGAACTAGCATTCAGATAGGTTTCAGATTCAGAGAAATCAACATTTGAGCTTTCCAGGATAGTTCGGGTCCGTTTGTTGAAAACCCGGTAAGCCTTAGAGTTATGTGAGTATCCGATGAAGATAGACTCATCAGACTTAGGGTCAAACTTACCCAAATTATCCCGGTCATTAAGAACATAGCATTTACAACCAAAAACTCTAAAGAAGTCAATGTTTGGCTTACGCTGTTCGACCATCTCGTAAGCGGTTTTACCAGTCCGCTTTACGATCAGAGTCCGGTTTTGCGTGTAACATGCTGTGGAAACGGCTTCAGCCCAAAACTGTTGAGGAACTCCAGAGTGAGCCATCATGGATCTTGCTGCTTCGACTAACGTCCGGTTCTTCCTTTCTACGACCCCATTCTGTTGAGGTGTGCGAACTGCCGAGAAGTTGTGAGTGATCCCCACTTCTTCGAAAAAGGATTGCAGCTTTGCGTTGCGGAACTCAGTACCGTTGTCGCTACGTATTTTCCTCACCCGACGACCCAAGAGAACTTGTGTGCGTTTGATGAAGGCTATGATTCGTTCTGCAGCTTCTGATTTGTCTCGAAGAAATTCAATCCAAGTGAATCTAGAGAATTCGTCTACGAGAACCAGCATATACTTCTTTCTGGCAAGACTTTCTACTCTCATAGGTCCACAAAGATCCATGTGTATCAGGTCGAGGGGACTTTGGCAATTCGTGTCCATTCTCGGTGGATGAGAGCTTCTGGTCATCTTTCCTTGTTCGCACGCAGGACAAAGAGTGTCCTTGGAAAGGCGAAGCTCAGGCAGTCCCCTGACTAAACCCTTAGAAACCAGCTTGTTCATATCTTTGAAGTTCTGATGACATAGTCTGCGGTGCCACAACCAACTGTCCCCTTTTGATGCTTTTGTGAGCAGACAGATTGCATTCTTCGGTTTAGCTTCAAACTGGGGGTGTGTTTGAGGGATTGAACGGAAGACGGTTGTGTAGAGATTGCCATTTCGCCTGGCGGAGAGAATAGCGTTGTTGTCTTCATCGTTCACGTCACTTCCGTACTGAAAGGTCTTCACCCAGTATCCGTTATCACAGAACTGGCTGGAGCTAAACATGTTTACCCCAATCCCTCCACATAACGTACACCCTTGATGATGTACTTTCCATTTGTGATTTTTCCCGACCCTAATATCGGCAACGGCGTTCTATCGGCAGTCTTTATGTATCCCTCAAACTTCTCAACGTAGTCGAAGATGAAGGACCGCTGCCCAGTCATGTGTGTGTGAGCCCCGAGTCAAAGTACCACACATGACTGATCTGCAAAAGCAATTAGGCTTGTTTAGGGACCCATTGCCAAATGGGTTCCTTAGGGTCAGAAACAGTTGAATTGGTCGATGCAGTCTCCTTTTCGGATTTCTCCTTAGGCTTAGGGGACTGCACTAACGAGGAAGGTTTCCCCTTTCCTCTTTTTCTCCCTCTTCTCTTTCGAGATTTGATTTTAGGCACATCAGCATTAAAAGAATTATAAACACCATAGCGCAGAAAGTTGTCAAACATAAAGCACATGTCATTACGCAAAGAGTCAAAAGCATGAGTTAAATGTTGATTACGTTTTACAGACATGTTTGAATTAATTCCTACGCTAGGTGGAGCATAGCCAAGACCCGCACGGTTAGGACTATGCTGCTTAGGGAAAGCTTGAAAAGAGTTGGGTCTTCCTCGGTGATCCTTCCTTGGTGGCTTCACTTCCTGTCCACCATCCTTCTTCCTCCCATCTGCATTACGAGCATGGTGTGAGTTAGATGACGGTTTAATAGGAGAAGAGTTGCCACCCTTTCCAGAAGATGTTTTTGAAAATTTAGGTTTTGTGGAAGAGAAAGGTTGCTTTGGTTTTAACCGAGAGGTCTCACCCACTTCAAAGCTGCTTGAATTAAGGTCAAGACTTTTAATGGGTTTAGCTGAGTTACGAGCATCATTAGACTTTGAATGCTTTTTCTGGAGTCCTTTGGGTGCGTGAGGCTTAACTGACTTCCCCTTGTCAGTACCAACACATTTTTCACCCTTAGGGTTACTGTTCTCAGAAACAGGAGCTCGTGACTCAACAGACTTTTCAGGTTTTACAAAAACAGATTTTGGCCCTTTTGGAATAAAGCCTGAAGGATCATCACCTTCATCTAAGAACACCTTCAGATCGTATTCAACATTAGGATCATGGATAGTCTTTGGTTCAGATATCCTATGGTGTGAGTTGAAGGGTTCATCATCATCTGACAGTAAGGTGTAATAGTCCTCTGGATCCGTAACAGATTTGGTTTGGGAATCAACTATCGGATGGTTTAGGAGTGGAGTAGTTCTATCATTAACTGAGTCTGAAAGGTTTTCAAAGTACATGACTTTTCTTTTCAAAATGGAATTTGACACACGTTGGTTGGTTAAGGCCACACGATAATTGATCTTTTCATCATGATCAAGTTCTCTTGTAATTTCTGAATGAACATTTAGGAGAACATATCGTGCCTTAAGATCCGCAACCTTGAGTTGAAAATTAGTAAAGGTTGAGGCTGCGGTCTCACACTCTGAAGACATTCTAATTCTCTCGGCATTTGCCTCGATTAAGTCTTTCTTCAAAGTGTGAACCAAGTTGTCTTTTTCAGAAATAAGCACTTTCAGATTCAGTATCTGATGTTGGCATGCGTCCAGATCCATGGCTTT
This sequence comes from Centaurea solstitialis, assembly GCA_030169165.1. Taxonomy (NCBI): domain Eukaryota; kingdom Viridiplantae; phylum Streptophyta; class Magnoliopsida; order Asterales; family Asteraceae; genus Centaurea; species Centaurea solstitialis. Next base: position 21,075,498 of record CM058044.1, on the reverse strand, counting down.
TAGTCTAAGTCCAAACATTTCCTTCTCTAGTTCGACTAGGTCGGGACTCTTAGTTGCGGAAACATCCTCTGGTGGGATAACTAAGGTCTCCTCTGAAAAATCCATCGTCCTAGTGTCATAACTGGTGTTAAGGTCTGAGTAGTTGATGGGAGGCATAGCTACCCTAGGGGTCCTAGCTTTGATGCCTTCCCATGTGGACTTAGTGTTGGTTGGATCACTGGCTGGGACAAATACAGGTTTGTTAGGAACGGGACTTGAGGGTGGACTACCCGAAGAACTATTGGGCGGACTTATGGTTCTGGTAATGGTTTCACCATTAATTACTTCCGTGTAAGTGATGGTCTGCCTAACAAATTCTTCGGTGACGTGTCCTCCTACAAAGGCAGGTTTAGGTTTGGAGGCGGCCATGTCCTCAAAATTGTATAGATGAGAAGGTGCTTTTTCTAAAACATGGTTCTCAGACAGTCCAAGTCCGGGTCTGGCTTTATAGAAAGGATTTTTATTGGCATGCTGCGTAAGTATGCTCAAGGTCTGTTCAGATTGTCCTCTTTTAAAGTTGTTATCTTCAAGCTCTTGAATTTTGGAAAACAGTCTAGTTCTTTCTTCTGAAAGCAACTGGAATTTTATTTGGAGCTCTCCATGGTCACTGTTAAGTTCCTCATGGGTTTTCAGAAGACAACTGAGTTTGTTGGACAAATTGGACTCTCTGACGCTAGACTCAAGAGTCTCACGATTGTACACTATGGTCAAGTCCTCAAGAGAGCTTTTGTATATGGCACTGTCGATTCTAAATTTCGTGACGAGAGATCATTCCGATTGGAGACATCTCTCAAGTTCACAAATTCTAGATTCTAACATTGTCACATCATCAGTTAAGTCAGGAATAGTGGATACCTCAGAAGCGTCGAGGTCTCGATATGTGCTGGGGCCAACAGCTTCAGGTCCTTCGAAGTCTGCCATCAAACACGGACCCCCCACGAGGTGATCTTCCTCGTCTGAGCTTTCTTCCTCACACACCCAGTTTTCCTCATCGACTAGCAGAGCAACTCCCTTCTCCTTCTTCCTCATCAATGCTGCTTTCTTCTCAAAGTATGCAGCATCCTTGTATCTGACAGGGCAGTTGTTCGCATAGTGACCCAGCTTGCCACATTTGAAGCAGGATGTAGTGGCACTAGCGATCTTTTGAGGAGCTGGGGTAGGAGCACCACTATTCACAGGAGCTGGAGGAGCATTCAACCTTTGATCACCAATTTCAACTGGACCTTGTTGATGTCCTTCTCTCGGAGCTTGCCTAGAAGAACCACTCTGATGGTTCCCTTCTTGGTAGTTTTTGTTACCATGAGCTGACTGTCCATCATATCCACGGTAGTTCCTTTCTTGTTCTTGTCCATATCCCTGACCACCTTGACCGCCTTCAACTCTTCCATATCTTCCATCTTCACGTCTGCCATCTTGGCCACCTTCGTACCCGCTGCTGTATCCCTGACGATCAATGTATCCTGATTCAGGGGTGTAGTTTCTCTGGTTTTGGCGATAGTTGATATGAGAGACCTGTCCTCTCCAATCTCCCTGATCTCCCGGGCCTCCCTGATAGTCCAGGTAGGTGTTATCTCTGTAGTTTCCCCTCGCTTCCCTATACTGGCCTTGATCACCACGGTATCTTTCTGGATGCTGATTCTGATATCTGTCCCCTTGCTGGTATCCTCCTCTTCCTTGATTCCCAAACTGAACTCGTTCCTGCTGATAGTGTCCACCTCGGCCTTGCCCCATCCTTCCTCCACTGGGGTATCCAGATCCCCTAGGTCTGCTGTATCCACGTTTGGAGTTCAGCTTCTGCACGCTATTAGTGATGAGGGCAAGAGACTCATTCACATGGAAGAGTTCATTATCAGAGATTGAGATGATTAGCGGATCATCTGGATGTTGATAGCTTGGACCATAGTTCGAGTTGAACTCTTGGTAGTTTGAACCATAGTTCCCGTTGAACTCCTGGTTGTAGTTCTCCTGATAGTGCTGAGGTGGTGAGTGGTTGTACTGCTGAGGAGATGAGTTGTTGTATTGCTGATGCTGGAAGGGAGTTGAGTTTGATCCTGCACATGGTACTGCCGCGAGCGCCAGAGGGTCAACAGTATTTTTGAACTTCCCGCCAGTGATGAATTCCTCGTGCTGAACCATCATGCTAAAAAGGTCATGTAGACCCATAATCCCCAGATTTCGGCTCAGCTGTAAGTTGATCGCCAGATTTTGCCATGCCGGTGTTAGGTTCTTCAGGAACTTAACATTTACCTCGTACTTTGACTTCTCTATCCCGAGTCTTCGTAGGTCATTCACGAAGGCGTTCAGTCTTTGATAAGACTCGGTGAGGGATTCGGTTTCCCTGGCTTTGAAGCCTTCGTAAGCATTTAGGGCACTTTCCTTTTGACTCTCAAGGGCGGTGTCACCTCCCTGCATCTGCTGCTCTATTTCTAACCAAACGTCTCGTGCGTTTGTCAGAATATCCACTCTTGCGTACATATCATTAGGAAGAGCCATAATCAGAAGGGTCAGTGCACGCTTGTCAACGAGGTGCCGGGCTCTTTGTTCTGGATTGAACATCTCAACTGGCTTTTCGACTACATATGACGGAAGTTCGGGACACGTATCGGTTTTGGGAACAGCGGCAACCGTGACGGTTGGTCGGATTGGGCCTTCACGGATTGACTTCATGAGATTTCCATCGAGCATGTCTAGGAAGTGTATCATCCGGCGCTTCCATTGCTGGTACTCGCCCATCACCAGGACAGGAGGGCGAGTTTCGGAGCCAATCCCAGGATTTCCTTCGACATTTCTAAGAAAGGAATGAGACCTCCTTGAAAGATTCACTTGGCTTGAACACAGAAAAGGTTTGAAAAAGCTGGTGTTTCGAGCGCCTCGGGACACAGAAAGCTTGGTAAAAGTAAAAGGTTTTGAAAGCAAGCTTAGTGTCGAATTTGAGAAACAAAACGGCAAGAGTTTCGGCTCAAAGAGGCGAAATCCGACTTGGAAACAGATGTTTTCCGATTCGGATTTGGCTCAAACAACAGGGTGCGGAAAAGCAGCTTTTCCGATTCGGAAAATGAGCTTTTCCGATTCGGAAAAGTTGGGTGCGGAAAATGGACTCGGAAAGGAGAAACTTCTCAAGAGCAAGACCCCGAGTCAGAGACTCGTTTTCCGATTCGGAAAACAGAGTTTTCCGATTCGGAAAAGGAGAGTTCTCCGATTCGGAGAATGAGCAATTTCCGACTCGGAAAATTTGAGCTGATATTTCAGCTCTCGTTTTCCGATGCGGAAAACCTGCACAGAAAGCTCGAAAAATTTCTTAAAAACACTTAAAAACCTCTTAAAAATCAGTGTTTAGACCCCCAAAATGTAGGAAAATGCTTAGAAAACTATGGGGAATCACTTAACACTTAATTTAAGCCCTTTAAAACACCTTTTGGATTGAAAATCCAAAAGTTTTGAAAAACTCAAAGCTTGAAAAACCTTTAGAACTTTTTTTAAAAATCAAACCAAAAGCCAAGGAATCAACAAGTTTGGCTCTGATACCAATTGTTGTCCCTAGAAACAATGAAATGCAAGAAGAAATGGATGGAAATCCTATCAAGAGGATGAAATCAATATAAACTTTGATAAAACTCAACAATGGTGAAAATGTTGCCCAATTTGGTAAAGAGATGATTTCATGCTCAAAACCCTAGAAATCCTTTACCTTATATAGGTAGAAGGAAGTTTGACAAAGTTACGAGAAAGGCCCCCGAGGTTACAAACCTCTAAACAAGGGCATAACAAAGCATAATTGTTTTCAAAACAAGGAAACTAAACTAGAAAGCAGTTTAAAAGATAGATGATTCTGACTCTTCTCAACACCTGGGTTCTACAGATTTCTTCTACTTGACCACTCTGAACTTGGCTCGGTTCCTCACCGAAGTCGCTCCCCATATCGGTGAAGGAGGGATATGATGTTCAATCTGTAAGCGCCGTTGAAGCATGAAAGCATTCCGAATTCCTTTGCTGATACTATGTGTTGAACGGCTTGGCTAACCCACTTTACAATGTTTATTGTAAGGTCACTACAGTGAAGGAGTTATAGGAATCATTGCCTCGCAAGTATAAGACCGAAGATGCTGGAACTAAGAAGCATGTTGTTGCTCGCTTCTTGGAGTTCAAAATCATTGACTCTAAAACCTATATGAGTCAAATTGAAGATTTTCAGGTTATCTTACACGATATATAGTGGCCGAATGGACAATTCTTAGCGAAACATTCCAGGTGGCGGCGATGATCAAAAAGATTCCTCGTAGTTGGATAGACTTTAAGAACTATCTTAAACACAAATGAAAGGAGATGTCTACGGAAGAGCTCTTGGTTCGTCTTTGCATTGAAAAAGACAATCGTAAGGCATTGAAGGGTGGTTACAATGCCAATGTTTTAATCATTTTAAATCAAATTTAATAACAAAAAATAATTAAATGACTATTTTACCCCTTTTAAATGTAATTCATCATTATCATATATACCCTTTCTCAAATACGACAACAACACCACCACCACCGCCACTGCCACCGCCACCGCCACCCATCCTTTCATTGTTATTCCCGGTCGGCAAAAGTCTTAGGTACCCTATGCAATAAAACTCTCAATTACACTATGCAATAAAAATTCTTACAAAAACTTTTAATCATGGTAAATGAGAATATGTATAAATTTCCATTTTATACCAATTTGATTAAATGCACAAAATGAATGTTTAAGATTGCTAATTTTAATGGTAGAAGCTAAAAAGCATAAAATATACTTTTATAGTCAAAATAAAAATTAAAATGAAAACCCCACTCTTTTCTAAAATCCACTATCCCCTAAACGATTCCAGAGGGTGATAGCAAAAGATGGAGTTCCCATAAATGGCTAAAAAGAGATCGTGAATTTACAGTTATACCGCCGAGAACCATAGGATAAGCTCGCTGATCTCTTCTCCGATCCTACCTTGAGTTGTTTCAGGGTCATTCACGGTCTCACTCCGGGAAAGGCTTCTGGTGAAGAACCTTTCAGAACCAGGAAATGATTGACTACATGAGGAGCGAGAAACGGAGAATCGATCTACGTAATATCGCAACCAATTACACCGTCGGCTGCTGCCTCTAGGTTCGATCTATGTGGCTACATTATGTCCCAGCGGTTGCAGAGCTGTGGAGTCCTTGTCAACCAAAGTAGAGCTGGAACTGCCTCTTTGGTGTGTCGATTCAACCGGAATCTCATAGCCGTCTTCGAGTTGTCATTTCCGTTTTAGTTTTCATTCTTATTGTCTGAAACGACGTCATTGGTGGGGGGAAACATAGTACGGAAGGAACGGTTGCAAGCAGCGAGAGAGATAGCAGATGAGAAGGTAGATAGTGGCGGAGACGATAACATCGAAGGAGATAACTATCATCATTATAATTATTGAAGATGCCGACGGCGATAACCATGAGAGGATGTGTGCTGGTGGTGGTGGTGTGGTATTTGAGGAAGGGTATATATGATATTTGTGAATTACATTTAAAAGGGGTATAATAGTCATTCAATTATTTTTTTGTTACTAAATTTGATTTAAAATGATTAAAAATTGATATTTGGGTAAGTATGATATTTTGATAGGTTAAGAAGGGTATATATGATATTTGTAGATTAAGTTGGGTAAATATGATATTTTGAGTTTTAATAAGGGCATATATGAAATTAACCCTAAATTTTAATTCCGTTCAACGCTTATGAAAATTAAATTGCATACCAAACTTTGATATTGACTCAAATCATAAATGCTCCGTTTGTCTAGAGGCCAAACTTACAAGAACATATTTCCAATTGGTTGATAGGAAAACTGAACCCCTTGATTTAATTCACACTGATGTGTGTGATTTAAAGTCGATTCCTATTAGAGGTGGGAATAAATATTTCTTCACGTTCATCGATAATTGCACTAAGTATTGCTATATGTGTATATATATATTTAAGAGTAAAGATGAAGCAACAGATATGTTTATGGTGTATAAAACCGAAGTTGAAAATTAACCTAATAAGAACATCAAGGTTGTTAGAAGTGATAGGGGAGGTGAATATGTTTCACCATTTGCTGAAGTTTGTTCACAAAATGGAATTCAACATGAATTCACGGATCCCTGCTCACCTCAAAAAAATGGTATTGCTGAAAGGAAAAACCAAACCTTGAAAGAGATGGTAACTGCCATGTTAATAAGTTCAGGTGTAGATCAAAACTTATGGTAACTACCATGAATCAGCGTATGAACTTTGGATGGGTAGGAAGCCATCCTACAAGTACTTACGAGTGTGGGGATGCCTAAGTTGTACCACCGCCTAAGGTACTAAAGCTAGGACCAAAAATAGTGGATTGTATATTCATTGGATACACAAAAAATAGTAGTGCCTATCGGTTTCTTGTGTATGATTCTAAAAATCCTGAAATACACAAAAACACCATTATGGAATCAAGAAATGCGTCGTTCTTCAAAGATGTATTTCCTTGCTTGAACAAGGAAGAGAAAACCTCATCTTCCAAAGGTAAAGAAGTTGTTTGAGAGGATGAACAAATTATACCTAAGGACGATGAAGATGTGTTGGGTTTTTGTGGGATCCTCGTATCGAACTAACACGAAGAACACACTGGATCTCAATCGGAACTGAAAGAGATACACAATAAAACCTAATAATAAAACTGATCCAAAGGTTTGATCTTTATCAAACATAACTGGTTTGATTAGTGTGGAAGCTAAGAACTAAAACCCGGAAAAACATTCACAGATCTTTATCGCTAGATTTATTTAATCCCAATTAAAAGTTTAAGGTTGTTACCTGGACTGCTCGAGCTTGATCCACCCGTGATCGACCAAACAAAAAACCTTCTAGCCGGTTGAAATCCCGAGATCACGAAAACAACTGTTACGTGATGAATGTGATCGAAAAACCACAAAACCCGAATCGGTTCTTACTTGTGGTTTGGCGCCGATTTTGGAGAGAGATGGGAGAGGGAATATTCAGGTTTTTTTCTAGGATTAATTGTATGATGATTATTATAACTGATAAGCCTAAGCCTATATTTATATGGAAAATTTTTCATATAAACCAGTTACCATAAATTCTTATAATTACCTCTTTGGAAATAATTCTTTTCTTTTCCCTAAAGAAAAGAATATCCAATAAATCTAGATAATTATATCTTTTATTAATTAATAATCTATTATGTATTTATTTACATAATAAATACATAATCCATAAACTTATATATTTATTTACCTAATAAGTATATACAATCCATAATTAATTTTTCAAACCTTTATCTTTGGGGTTTCTTACGGAAAATACCCAACTGATTTATAATTGACTATTATAAATCCAATCTCTCCAAACTGGGATTATTCTACTCATTTGATTTACAGGTCCTCACAGGTGTGACCCTCGAGTGTCTTGTAACGTTAGATGTGTAATCACTAGTTTGTCAACTTGTTCACATAATCACTAACAGACACCCACTTGTGCAAGTTGGCAATACCGTCTTGATCACACGGTCCTAAGGAGGCCCCTAGACAGGCAATTAGGCTAACCAGGTTACAGAAACTCTTATACCCAGATAGGTGATAAAACATTCCCATAAGGAAATAACATTTATGAAACTACTGTTCATAAATTGGGTATATCTTGGCTTTTCCGTTTGCATCGCGATATTTCATCTTTGAGTATGAGGTTGGAATCAGTCAACTCTAAGTACTCAAGATTATGTTTCTTGACTATCCGACCTCTACTGATAGGTAAACGACAAAGAACTAATCAGTTCATTTGGGTATGGCCATGCACTTCATCAGTATGCTCAGTCAGTCAAGGGGCACAGAAATATCTCACTTCATGGAAGAGGTGCAAATCCCATCTTGTATATCTGCACTTAACACCACGACTTCTGCTGAATCTAGTTACGCTCTTTATAGCCACCCTGTTACGGCGTAGCGGTTGAACGGACTAAGTATCCAACAGCCCTCATGTTATCAAGCCAGATACCTCACGTGATAAGGACAACCACTGTGAGATTTACTTATGACAATATCCAAGAAGTAATCTCAACCGCGGATCACGTTCGATATTCGCTACTCTATCGAATATCTGTGCAGCTTTTGGTCTACAACACTTGTAGTGTCGCTTATCATAACTACCCAAAAGTTCACAATGACTCTAACACCCTATCAAGTTACCACAATGATAAGTTGTCACAGACAAATTTTGAATGAAAACTGGAAAACTAGTTTCATTCCTAGTTGATTAAAACATGCAAAATATAAAAACGATAAAAAAACTAAATTTGTATAGTCCACATTACGCTCTGTAATAATTAAAAAAATTAATAACATTTCTTTATTACTTTTATGTTGTCTATTCAACGTTTGTTAAATACTGGTCTTAAATGAAGCATCACCTATTTTCAATTTAAACCCATTGATTAATGTTTACCAAATCAATCAAAGTGTCAACCAAAACAATACAAGTTTGTATCTTCTGACAAATTCTACTTGATTATGCTAATCTTTGTTTTTTTGCAAACACTTTAAACAAAAATTAGACTTTTTCCTTTATCATATTCCCTGAACTTGGAGACCTGGATAAACTCCTAGTTACCCTGAATATGTAAGGTTAGACAACAACTTTCCTTAGTTGTTGTGTAGATGAATGATTTCTATCTGAAATCAAACAAGATTTCCATTTACCATGCTGGCAAATTTCAGGAATATCTTAACTACTCCAACATTATTGATTTCTCTCAAAGTCAATTATGACTTTTGTTTCAAACACTTTGAAACTTTTGTTTCACCCATTTGTCTAAAAGGTAGACTATATCTTATGAATTCTCATCCTACCTGGATCATGAATTCCGAGATATATTGAATCAATAATTACGTCTTTTATTCTCTATCTTAGACTAGATAGAGAACAAACTGGGCTCCCACTAACCTAGATGAAAACCGACTATTATTCAAAATTAACTATTGACTTAGTCAAAGCTTTGATTGGTCAATTCTATTTTAAGTAATGAACTTGAGAATTTTAACACTTATAAAACTTAGCTGGATTTTGTTAAATCCTAATTCCAAAACTTGGAATTTTTCCTAGTTTTATAAATACTGATATTATCTGATTTAATACCCTAAAATCTCATTTAAGAACATATGAGTAATTACTTTTGATCATAAAATACTTTTATAATCTTTTACTCATAAACACATTCCTATAATTATAGTACTTCGTGTGTCTTTAATAGTTTTCATATATATTACTTCAAAATTGAAGCAATACTATTATTGTAATAGGCAACGTCTAGGATCTAATTTTAAATCAAGTCAAAACTTGACATTATCATATTAAAAACATTATGCAGAACAGATATTTTAAGTCAAGACAATAATTAAAAAAAAAACTCCAATAATTTATAAGTATTTAGAAATGCAACCATAAACTTAAAAACAACTGTTTTAATAAAGAAATGTCTTGAAAATATCTAGAATGAACTCCCTTTTAGATCCTTGCAATGCTGGGCACTTCACTTCTGACCACCTGCAATAGTCATTTGTTCTAGGTATCAGTATACTTGTGAAACAACAAGTAAAAAGTGACAGATTAAAAGCGGTCATAAATACCTTAGGTTTGCATACCTGCTTTATGACGCTTTGGGCAGTTTTGCCTCCAGTGACCGAATTCATTACACGTGAAGCAGCGATTCTCGGTCCTAGCTTTATTAGGCTTAACCTTCTTGCCCTTGCCCTTGCCTTTGCAATTCTCACGAACCTTGGGTGCACTCTAGACGGCCTGAACTGGACCCTTTCCCTTACTGGTGCCTCCGTGCCCATGCTTCTTTTTCACCCCTCCATCTCTCACCGTCAGTACATCTTTTACTTTGCTTTTGGTACCCATATTCAACTGAGCAGTTTTCAGCATGGAATGCAATTCAGCTATTGACTTCTCCATGTTGTTCATGTTATAGTTGATCACAAAAGGCTTGTAATCTTCCGACATTGAGTTGAGTATCGTATCCGTTGCTAGCTGTAACGGAGCTGGGTGACCGAGCCTCTCCAGGTGATCTATGTGCCGTTTTCATTTTCATGACATGGTCACTTAATGAGGTCCCTTTTATCATCTTGCACTCGTTTAAACGCCTTAGTGGCATCATAACGTTCTGTGCGCGCTTGCATTTGGAACATGTCCCTCAACTGGCGGATCATGTCATAGACATTCGTGTTCATGAGCCCCGTTTGGAGATCTGGGCTCATGGTCGCAAGCATAAGACAACCAACATCCAGCAAATCGTCTGAGTGCTTCTTGTGAGCATTCCTGATAGCAGTTGACGCGTTTGCTGGAGGGGCCTCCCCTAGAGGCTCTTCCAAGACATACCATTTCCTCTCATGTCTGAGCACAATCATTAAATTGCGCTCCCAGTCGAGGAAATTGGGACCGGTGAGTTTGTCTTTCTCAAGAATGGAGCGGAGATAAAGATTATTTGTGTTGGAAACTGTGCTTGTCATCTACACACAAAAAAACTTTGGTTTTTAACAACTGTGAATAGACTATTTCCAATAAATATCAATAAACCCTTAAATGATCAATTTATTGGACTAGGATCCTTATCTCATATGCCATGATGTGCGGTGTGCTCACGCCCACCAGGCCTACGTATTATTTTGGTAGGTAAGGACTTTTACCAATCATATCTAATTGACATGACTCCTAGTTTTTTATCGGGACATCGGTAATTATCCGTACATGTTTTAGTCCCTCTAAGTACATTTTCGCCAGGTACCTCCCGGTGAACTTAACAGAACCAAAATAGATCTCACCATTTTGGGACTTGGACACTTTACTCTGGCCGGTACCACCCGGAAATAATGCACAGAGTCTTGTAATCCCCTCCCAGCTTCGGTTTGAACGCGGACGTTCAAGGTGTGCTCACTCACAACGCCCGCGTACCTTACGCCGGAGGTGCCCCCAGATGCGTTGCATTACTGATCTATGATTTTCGAGGTTTTAATTAATTTTGAAAAACCTTTTAATATCTAGTATTTTGAAAAACTGGGATTTTTGAAAAACTGATTGTTTAAAAGGGCAACTGATGTTTTAAACTAACTGTTTTAAACATACATGCTATTTAAAACTAACCGTCTTAAGACCACTTGCTAATCAAAACTAACTGTTTTTGATAGCACACTAGTTGACTAATTGTTTTGTCAACTTGTCTTTTGTATGAAAACAATCATTTATCATTTTAGGTTTTAAATAAAATCTACCATTTTTAAAAAGGTTTAAAAAAACTGGCAGTTTTAATTATAAAAACCTATCTAATTATGTGATATTATCTTGTTTTAAAACTCTCTATTTTTAAAACAAACAAATATCACAACCACGCAGTTAATAAAACAGCAACCACGCAATCAAAACAGATTATAGTTTTGCCAACTTTATTCTCAAGGACCATTAATGACCTATCTCTATAGTATTTCTATCTCCTAGCGAATCTCCCACTGGCTTTGGCATCTCCGATGGAACTCCGAAAGAAATAATCTATCTTTTTCGCGTGCTCCCACTGGGCTCAGCTCCCATGATGGAAATCCGGAAAGAAATACTAAAAATAACTATCCTAAGGTCATTTTACAAAAGGGTTGTAAATGGCACACAGGCCTCCCCAAAACATAAGTCAAGGGTCTAAGTTGGCGAACACTATAATATTTACGCAAACAGTTATATACTTTTAACAACCATGCATTTATACATAAATCAAGTAATAAAGCGAAAAGTAATCCTAGATCCGTTAAAAAATTATCTCGTCTCATTTTCCGCAAAACCTGGTTTTAGCTGATTTATTAAAACTAACTGTGTTATAAACTGTAAATTAAAAAAATTCATAGAATTATAAAATGAGATTTATAAATGATAAAATCATTTTATAAAACGGAAACCAATTTTATAAAAATTTTCCTTTTATCCAAAACAATATCAAACCCGGTCCTCCGAATAGTCTGGTCGGTAAATAACATTGGACCGTAATCAAATAACTGGTTTGATAAAACGAGATCCCTTAAGATTTAAAAAAAATATTTTCTAAAAGGATTAACTTGGATAAACAACTAAGAAACCAATAAACCCTTTTTGGGCCATAGGCTTGGTCCAAAAACTGGGTTTTGGTCCTGACATCAATTTGGCCCAATCGGACGAAAAACCCTAGATGGATTCTTAGTGACGGTTTACGAGATATCGAAACTTCAACAACAAACGGTTGCCACTGATTTCGCGACGGAACTATTTCCGGCCACTGCCGATCTCACGACGCGAGCAGCCCTTGTCGAGAACCACCGCCGTTGTTGCCACAGATCACCATTCCCATCGCCACCGCCGCTAGGGTTTGTCCTTGGTGGTTGATGATTGCTAATTGCAATCAGACCACCACCACGCCGGTGGTGCGGCCACGCCTCCGCGTGCGACGATCCAAAGAACGGTCACCTCGGGGTTCGATTGCAAACTATCATCGCTACCCTTCGGTGATAGCAGCAGCGCCATTACCACCACTGTTACCGACGACCATCGACAGCAGCAACCATTGGTCACCACCGTCGTGGCCGGTAACAAAAAACACCACCGCCACCACCGATTGCAGTTTGTTTATCTGACCACCGCTGCTAGCGACGACGGCAACAAGGAGAACGCCTCCGTCGCTGCCGCCACACTGGTGGTGCAACCGTGGCCAAAACACGATCCGCCGTACGTGGTTTGGACACCGATTCATCGTCGCCGATCAACACCATCGATCACCACCACTCTGGTGGCGATCGATCACTGTTGTTGCCGGCCACCACGTATCTGGTGGTTCGGCCTCGTCGGCGCGATCCAGTCACCACCACCACTAGTCGCCGGTGACGATCGGCAGCAAAGACAACGCCATCGTCGTCCCCGGCTTGCGATCGACGACCGCTTACCACCGGTCTGGTGTGCGGCTGTGGTCGTTGATGATCATGGCCACCACCGATGTGGTGGTGTGGCCTCGGTGGTCTAGGCTTGGTGGCAAACAGCCACCAGCTGCCAGATTGATTTTGGGTTTTCATACGATAAAGCTTAAGATCAATAAAAATCAGATTTTTATGCACACTGATAAAAATTTAAAATTTTTTATGAAAAGTTTTGGATACATGAAACAATTTTAACGGATCCTAAAAGATGAAATAAAACAAAACTATCAAACCTGTGGCTCCAATACCACTATTGGATTTTTGTAGGATCCTCATATCGAGCTGACACGAAGAACACAGTGGATCTCAATTGGAACTGAAAGAGATACACAGTAAAACCTAATGATCAAACTGATACAAAGGTTTGATCTTTATCAAACCTAACTAGTTTGATTAGTGCGGAAGCTACGAACTAAAACCCGGAAAAACATTCACAGATATTTATCGCAAGTTTTATTTAATCCTAATTAAAAGTTTAAGGTTGTTACCTGGACTGCTCTAGCTTGATCCACCCGTGATCGACCAAACAAATAACCTTCTAGCCGGTTGAAATCCCGAGATCACGAAAACAACTTTACATGATGAATGCGATCGCAAAACCACAAAACCCGAATCGGTTCTTCCTTGTGGTTTGGCGCCGGTTTTGGAGAGAGATGGGAGAGGGAATATTCAGGTTTTTTTCTAGGATTAATTGTATGATGATTATTATAACTGATAAGCCTAAGCCTATATTTATATGGAAGAGTTTTCATATAAACCAGTTACCATAAATTCTTATAATTACCTCTTTGGAAATAATTCTTTTCTTTTCCCTAAAGAAAAGAATATCCAATAAATCTAGATAATTATATCTTTTATTAATTAATAATCTATTATGTATTTATTTACTTAATAAATACATAATCCATAAACTTATATATTTATTTACCTAATAAATATATACAATCCATAATTAAGTTTTCATACCTTTATCTTTGGGGTTTCTTACGGAAAATGCCCAACTGATTTATAATTGACTATTATAAATCCAATCTCTCCAAACTGGGATTATTCTACTCATTTGATTTACAGGTCCTCACAAGTGTGACCCTCGAGTGTCTTGTAACGTTGGATGTGTAATCACTGGTTTGTCAACTTCTGCACATAATCACTGACAGGATGAACCAAGAAGAATTAAATGGGTAAGGGTAGAAAAATCATTTGGTCCCGATGTTCTCACTTAGATGGTGGAAAGTGAACCGAAGACTTACCGTGAGGCGGTTACTTCTTCAGAAGGACTTCAATGGAAAGAAGCCATCAACAGTGAGATAGATTCTATTTTACAAAACCATACGTGGGAACTAGTGGACCTACCTCCGGGTTGTAAACCACTAGGTTACCGATGGATCCTTAAGAAGAAAATGAAAGCTAATGGCACCATTGATAAATTAAGGCAAGGTTGGTAATCAAAGGGTATAGACAAAACTCAAAAGGAAGGTCTAGATTACTTTGATACATATTCGCCGATGACGCGAATAACATCCATTAGGTTGGTGTTGGCAATTCCTGCCATTAGAAATCTGCAAATCCACCAAATGGATGTGAAAACTGCTTTCCTAAATGGAGAATTAGAAGAAGAAATCTATATGGAGTAGCGAAAGGGATATGTTGCCCAAGGTAAGCAAAACAAGGTGTGTGTAAACTTGTTATGTCCTTATATGGCCTTAAACAAGCTCCAAAGCAATGGCATCAAAAATTTGATCAAGCCATGCTGGAAAGTTGTTTTAAAATAAGTGAGTGTGATAAGTGCGATTATATGAAAGACACTCATGGTTAGTCAGCTTGTGTTTATATGTTGATGATATGCTCATCATCAATAGTGATGACAAGATGATAAGGTCCACGAAAGATATGTTGAAATCTAAGTTTGACATAGAAGACATGGTTTTAGCAGATGTGATACTTGGAATTATGATCACAAGAACTCAAAACGGTCTAGTGTTTAGTCAAACACATTATGTAGACAGGATTCTTGAGAAATTTAATCAAGAAACACTAGTATAGCTAGAACTCGGATTGATACTAGTCAAAATTTATCCAAAGATAGAGGGGATAGTATTGCACAAGTGGAATACTCTAGAATAATCGACAATCTGATGTATCTTATGAGTTGTACCAGACCTGACTTAGCATATGCAATAAGCAGGCTAAGTTGATACACTAGTAATCTGAGTTTTGAACACTGGAAGAGCATTACTAGATTGTTAAGATACCTAAGATACACAAGACAGTATGGACTGCACTATGGAAGATACCTAGATGTAATCGAAGGATATAGTGATGCAAATTAGATATCTCATATAAAAGATTCTAAATCTACAAGTGGATATGTGTTTACACTTGGAGGTGCGGCTATATCTTAGAAATCGTCCAAGAAAACTATTATAGCCAGATCCACGATGGAATATGAGTTTATCACCTAGACAAATGTGGCGAGGAAGCAGAGTAGCTGCGTCAGTTTGTGGAGGATATTCCCAAATGGCCTAAGCCGATAACGACCATTTGTATACATTATGATAGCCAATCGGCAATTGCCAGAGCTCAGAGTACAATGTATAATGGGAAGTCAAAGCACATTAGATGCAGAAATAATACGCTAAAACAACTACTCTCTACTGGAGTTATCTCGATTCACTATGTGAAGTCAAAATACAACATTGAGGATCCTCTTACGAAAAGCCTAAGTAGAGATTTATTTTATAAGTCATCCAAAGGAAAGGGACTGAATCCCTTGAAAAAATAAATTCATGCAAAGGAAACCTTACCCAGAAGACTGGAGATCCCAAGATTTGGGTTCAAAAGGACAATCTAGTTGTATTAATGTGGAAAGTCACTGTGGGAGGATTTAATAAACTTCAAAGACAGTGAAAAATGAGGATAGGCATAACTCTTTTAATGATTATTAATAATCACTTAAGAGAAAGAGAGAAGTGGGTTCGATTCGAAAGGAATTATTGGGGATAAAAATTCCTAAAAGCTTTCTCTGAACCAAGTAGTGTTCATGACCATAACGGACACGACTATGAGGATATAAACTTGTTAAGAAAAGTCATGTATGAAATGTGCAATTGTCTACGTAAATGACAGATCAGTTCAAAGACATCGAGTCTACTAATAGTTAGGAGACTAAGTATGTTTTATAAGGAAAGGTTCAAAGGGTAACACCTACCTATCCAATGCAGGATTCAACCTTTGGAAAATGTTGTACGGTTTTTCATATGCAGAGATCGATTTCCATTCATGCATGTGGGGGATTGTTGGAATTTTTTTGGTAAAATATGGGATTTTACCAATATTTTGACAAAATTAATTATATATAAAAGTGTTATATATAATTAACTCTTTGTGGTTTTGTGTTCTACTATATGAGAGCTTCGAATCGGTATATCGAGTGTCCAAAACGGATTATATGTGAATGAGATATCGATTCTCAAAGTTGAGCACTTGGGATGAAATTTGAGAAAACTTAAATGGGCGAAATTTGTCTCACATAGTAGGGAAGGCAAAAGTTTGGGAGATTTATAACTATGGATTGCAGAGGAGCTTACAAGCTTCTATCATGTTTTACTCCAATACCTACATGCGCGCAGGGGGTGCCGATTCTGGATTTCGTAAGCCAAAATCGTCGAACTTGTGCGTGGGCACGAATGCAGCTTCACAATCTCGGGCTTGCGCATGCCAATTTTTGCCCAAATTCATTTTAAATTTTCTAGCAAAAATATATTCTGTAACTAAAAATTTCAAACTCTGTAACTAGAATTGTTCGTATCAGACATTTTTTATCACGAATTAATGTTCAGTTTCGTTTTATCATTAATCACAAAATAACAGAACTTTGATAAGTGTTATAAACTAGTTATTAAGAGCCCGGGCTTCGCGCCGGGTTATAAACTTTGATAGATTTAATAATAAGTAGAAACATGGATTTATATGAAACATAAAGTTTATACATATGTTGTCATATGAAAGGTTTAATAAAATAAATAAAAATAATTTAAAAATACAAAAATAAAAAAATAATTCTAAGAGATTTTAATAATATTAACAATTATTAGAAAGCCAAAAGACTGTTCATGAACAGTAGCTACCGACACTTTAATATATTTCACTCAACATACGATATATGACTAAAACGTAAAATGAAATATAGAAAACTAAAAGATATAAAGTGAATAAATAATATAAGTTTAGGAGGCTAAAATGTAATTTCTTCAAATGCCAGTAGATGTTATTCATGAACAATATATTGGCTTCATATAATCGTATTATATATAGTATATAACTTTTTTTTATTATATATAGTACATAATAAAATATTTACATCAAAAAATATTTTATATTAGGCTCATTTCGAACGCATCGACGATATAATTATAATGACGTAAATTGTTAAAATTAAAACGTATTTTTTAACATATTCTAGCCAATACACGATATATTACTAAAATGTAAAATAAATTATAGAAAACTAAAAGGTATAAAGTGATGAAATATTATAAGTTTAGGAGGCTATGTTAGACCCTCCTTTGTGGGTTGTGAAGAAGTCGAGGGTTTATCCGTTAGTTTAGTTCGTTTATGTTTCCGTTTAATTAGTTTTCTTTTGGGTGCCCTTTAGAGGAGTCATAGACTCCAAGGGCCTTTCATGTAATTTTCTTATTCCTACCCCATATAAATAGAATATGTGGGTTAGGGTTTTTGCTAATGCTTTTTTGGGAAATCTTCAATATCAAGAAATACATTATTCAAGTGCAAGCATTCCATTGTCATACATTTTCATTGATCATCATTTTTCTATGATGTTTCTATTCCATCTTGATTCTCATTAGATCTAGGACAAACAATTGGTATCAGAGCTGAATCTTTGATAGGTCTCTTGGTATTTTTGGCTGATTTTTCAAAACTTTTGAAAAGTTTTTTTTCAAACTTTTGGTCTCATTTTGAGCCTAAAAGCACACTTTTAGGATTGATTTTAAGTGTTAAGAGGTTCCACAAGGTTTCTTTATAACTTTTACATCAATTGGAGCTCTTAACACTGATTCTTTAAGTGTTTTGGTCGATTTTTGAGTGATTTTACGGAGTTAGTGGACAGGTTTTCCGACTCGGATTACTTGAGCTGATCATCAGTTCAAATTTTCCAACTCGGATAATTGTCCCGTTTCCCGAATCGGATTATACCCATTTCCCAAATTGGAAAACTCAGTTTTCCGAATTGGGTGACCGGTTTTCCGAATCGGGGTTTTGCTCCTTGTTTTTATACCAAAAAATCATTTTCCGAATCGGGTTTTATCATTTCCCGAATCGGGAAACCCTGTTATCCGAGTCGGGAATTTCCATTTCCCGAATCGGACTTCGTGTGCCAACTCCGAGTCGAAAAATTTCATTTTCCGAGCGGGTTTCGCCTCTTTGAGCCCGGGAATTTTCAATTTCCGTTTCAAATTTGACACTTAGCCGTTTTTCGAAAATTCAAACTTTCTCAAGCTATTTGTGTCACGAGGCGCTCGAAGTAACAATCTTTTTCAAAAGTTTTTTTAACCAAGTCATCTATTTGAAGAAGATCCTCTTGTTACGAGATCAAGATGTCGAAAGAGATTATCGGCATAGGGTCGGAAACTCCCCGCCAGTGCTCGTCATGGGTGAATACCAGCAGTGGAAGCGACGGATGATCCACTTCCTAGACCTTCTCGATGAAAACCTCATGAAGTCCATCCGTGAGGGCCCGATCAGACCTACCGTCACTGTAGCAGCAGTTCCTCGCACGGATACATGCCCAGCTCTGCCAGCCTATGTCGTAGAGAAACCAGTTGATATGTACTCCCCTGAACAGATAGAGCGTCATCTCATCGACAAACGTGCTCTCACTCTCCTCATCATGGCACTCCCTAACGACATGTATGCCCGAGTGGATAGCCTGACGAACGCGAGGGATGTGTGGCTTGAAATTGAACAACAAATGCAAGGCGGAGACACTGCCCTAGAAAGCCAAAAGGAGAGTGCTTTGAATGCCTACGAAGTATTCCGAGCTCGAGAGAACGAATCCCTGACAGAGTCTTATCAATGTTTGAACTCGTTTGTCAATGATCTACGGAGATTGGGAGTGGAGAAGACCAAGTACAAGGTCAATGTCAAGTTCCTGAAAAATCTGACTCAAGAATGGCAAAACATGGCCATCAATATCCAGCTGAGCAGAAATATGGGAGCAATGGGACTACATGACCTTTTCAGCATGATGGTACAACACGAGGAATTCATCACTGGTGGCAGATCGAAAAGGGGAATTGATCCTCTGGCACTCGCTGCGGTGCTTTTTGGAGGACCCAATGCTGCTCCAATTCAACCAACCTCGTTTAACAACATGCCTCTCCCGCAACATCATGAAGACTTCAACCATGAGTTTAATCAAAACTTCAACCAAGGCTTGCAACACCCGGATGTCCCCACGATCATTACCATCTCGGATGAAGAATTGTTCAACATGAATGAATCCCTTGCCTTGATCTCACACAATGTGCAAAGGTTGAATGCAAACCAGGGATTTACCGGTTCTCGAGGATCAGGGTTTCAAGTCGGAAACCGAATGGGGCAAGGAAGAGGGGGACATCAATCTTCGGGAAGATATCAGTTCAACGAACAGGGGAGAGGAGGATACCAGCAGGGAGAACGATATCAGTCATATGATCAGGGCCGGATCGAGCAAGGAAGGTTCAGAGAAAACCCCTGACGTGATAGCACTTAGATAGACTATCAAGGAGGTTCCAACCAACACGGTAATTCGCGCGGAAAGAATCCCGACTACAACTATCGGGGAAATTCCAGACAGTATGTGTTAGGATTATGTGCGAGACAGTAACATGATTACCGTGTCCAATGTTATAAGACACTAGTAGGCCACACCGTTGCACACTGAAATGAGAACGATTGGATTATGTGTGTGAGAAAAATAATTAATTGTCTTTAATTATTAAAAGGAGAAATAAAATAAATAATTAGTTAAATTATTTATTAAATATAATTATTAAATTAATTAATCAAGTTTGGTTAATTAAGAAGATAATTATAACAGAGTTATAATTGGATACGAATACTACCTTATTTATATATATATATATATATATATATAAAGGATTAAGGTAACAACCAATTATCAATCTTAGCTCTCAAGAAATCTCTCTCGCTTTCTCTCCCTCCCATAAACCGGTGCGCACACACACAAGCCGAAAAAGATTCGTTTTTCGGTTAATCCTCGGTGGTCTAGCAACCCTCTCGCGTGGTGTCAATAGCGGTGTACCCCCTGCTCACTTTCTGGAGTTTATTCGCGTAAAGGTAAACCATCAAACTCTCTTGATTGTATCTGTTAGGTTTAAGTTGGATCCGGCTTTTGGGAATCGTTTTTTTTTTTTGTATCCGCTGCGTACCGTTAGTGCCTACGATTCCCAACAGTGGTATCAGAGCCACTTCTTAAAACCTACAGATCAGGTTTAACTGTTTGATAATTAGGTTTTTACTCGGTTAACTGTTTTTCTATGAAATTTTTTTTTGAAAAGCTAACGAATTCGGAACGATCGGCGATGGAACGGCGACAGTTAGCCGGCCGGACCACCATGCCGATCGTCGCCTTTGGACCACCAGAGAACACCGACGGTCGCACCACAGTTGGTTGTGGCCGCCGGCCGTAGCACTGAAGCCCACCGCACCACCGATCAGTGGTAGCGGCGGCTGTTGAACTAATCGACCACCACACAGCCGTGTGGTGGCGACGGGGTTGTGGTCTGACCACCGAAGCCGGAGACGGCGACGGTGGCGGTGGCGTTCGTTAACGACGCCGGAGGCGGCAGTGGTGGTGGCAATTGCTACTGCTGCCGTCGTTCTCCAAATCAACCGCCACACCACCAATTGTGGTGGTGGCGGCAATAGCGTTTTCGTTGATTGAGACCGCCGGAGGCGGCGGTGGTAATGGCGATTGCCACTCCTGCCGTCGTACTCCAGATCCGCCGCCACGCCACCGTTCGTGGTGGTGGCAGCGATCGTGTTGTTGCCCATCGAGAAAGATGGCAAGCGGCGGGGTGGGTGTTTGTATCTACGATCGCTGGACGGTGATGGTGGCGGTTTTCGTACTGCCGCTGTCACCGGAGACTACCAACCACCGATCGACGACCGTAAGGCGGATCAGTGGTGGCAGTCGGCGGTGATTAAGATCACACCCACCGTTGCGGCGATGGTGGTTTCTTTGCTGAGAGCGGCGTCAGCGGTGGTTTTGGCTACCGTTGTCGTCGATGATGGTAGTGGTGGCGTCTAGTTGCTCAAACCACCGCACCGCGAAATCCGAGCGGTGGTGGTGGCTGGTCGGATTTGCAATTCCCCGGAAACCAAGCGATGGTGATGGCAATAATCAAAGCGACGGCGGTGGAGACACGATTGTTGGTGGTGGCCGTTTGCTACTATCATCAATCGTATCGATACACAAACAATAATTATCAGTTTGATGATGATATACCACATCCGTAAAAGTTTCCGGTTAGGTGTAAACCCTTGAGATTAATTTTTGTTAAATTGATTGTTTCAGTCGAAATAAAAATCTTTTAAGATTTTGTTGTGATTGTCATAGTCAACCCCTTCGACCCATGGTTGCGTTTTTGTATGTTTATTTTATTCTTAGTATTGGTTACGGGAGGCCTGCGTGCCATTTACAACCCGCTGTTAAATTGTAATGCTTTTAATAATAAAATAAATAAAATCGAGACCCGAAGACGGAGCCAAGGAGATAGCCATGGAGCTTGGAGCCAGTGGGAGCGCCGAGAAGATTTGTCCCTTAGGAATAAGACCGTCATTTTGTGTTGGCTCACAAAACGACATAGTTTAAGGGTTTTTGACTATGACATGTTTTAATTGTGTGGATGTTTATATTTGATAGTTATATGAATTGCGTGGTTGTTTAGTTACGTAATTTCCTTTTAAATTAAATATAAACGTTTTTAAAATTAAATATTTTAAAAGAAAAATTGGATACAAATACAGTTTGTGTTTGGATCCAAGCTTTTTGAAAACTGGCAATTTTAACCCTTATCAAAATCATAGATTAGTAAGTGCAACCCACTTTAGGGGCACCTCCGGTATAAGGTACATAGGGCGTTGTAAATGAACACACTATGAACGCCCGTGTTCAAACCGAAACTGGAGTGTGATAAAACTCTGCGAATTATATCCGGGTGGTACCGGCCAGGGTTTGTCCAGGTCCCGGGTGGTGCAATCTATTTTGGTAATTATTTATTCACCGGGTGGTACCGGGCCAAAATGCACTAGAGGGACTAAATATGCACGGATTAAATATCCGATGTCCCGACGATCTAGAAATCGTGTTTTTCGAATTAAAATGCGATTGGTATAGTTTTTACCTACCATAGATCACATGAGTCGGTTTGACATGATCACATGCTTCCCGACACATGTGAGATATGGATTTTAGTCTAATAAATTTATTTCGAGGGTAATAATTTATTAGAAGTTTTTATAATTATAAACTAAGCTTGGAGTTTTATTCTTTATTGTAGATGTCTTTTTCTGTAATCCCGTTTTATACCCCTGAGGAATCACTGAGACTCATCAATGGAAAATGGAAACTTACAGGACAAAATTTTCTAGTTTTGAAAATGCACCTTGATAATATCTTGCGTGCACAGGGTAAGTTTTACGTTTTAGAAAAACCTGTATCACGACCTAAGAGTAATTCTCCTGAAGAGGAATTTACTCATTACTTTAAGTATATGGCGGATGAATCGGATGTCATGTCAATTCTGATTTTCTCTATATCGTCCGAGTTCACGGATAGATTAAGAGATAAATCCTGCCACGAGGTCGTGAAAGATATAGAAAGCCAGCTGGGATTCTATAAACATATGGGTAAGCTTCTGATCATGAAAGAGATACTTTCATTAAAGCTGAAAAAGGACCAGCCAGTTAAAGACCATCTTATGGAAATGAGGAGGCTCTTTAAATGCTTGACACGTTTGGGGTACAAGATGACTCAGGAAGAGTTAGTGTATCTCATGTGGTACTCACTCCCGAAGGAGATATGTGACACATCTAGTGCCTACATGAAAGAACCAAAGACTGACGTGGCAGCACTGCATGAGAACATTCTGGCCAGTCTAGAGCCAAAGCCAGCACCTGCTGATCTCATAGATACTGATTGGATTGATGAGCTGGGGGATCTGAGTTGCCCAGAATGCGGTAGCAAGGATATTTGCGAGCACTCGATGGATATCGACCAGATACAGATCGGTTTACCCGATGCTCCAGGTATCTTTATGATAGATTGCTTAATCACTTCTTATGAATCATGGGTAATTGATACAGGAAGTGGTAACCACATTTGTAATCATTTACACGGATTCACTAGAAGGAAGACTTTGAGGAAGGACCGTTCGAACCTACGAGTTGGCGAAGGCACTCCGCTGATAGCTGAAGTTGTAGGATCTTATAGTCTTAGTTTACCCTCGGGTCTAGTTTTGGAACTGGATAATTGTTATTATATTCCAAACATGATTAAGAATGTTTTGTCTTTCGATTTGTTAGTAGACCAAGGTTTTTATTACAAATATGATTATAAAATGATTTCTGTCTTTAAAAATAATATTTTCTATTTTAAAGCAACACCTGTGAATGGTCTATATACAGTGAATCTACAAGACAACAATAGTGAAATCTATCATATAAGTAAACGGTCCAAAGACATTGAGGATCAGACTTACCTCTGGCATTGTCGTTTGGGCCACATAAACAAGAAACGCGTTGAACTACTCCTAAAAGGAGGTTTTCTTGGCACTTTCGATTATAAACCTTTTGATAATTGCGAGTCTTGTTTATCAGGCAAAATGACAAAGCAACCTTTCAACAAAGAAAATGAAAGGGCTACTGACTTGTTAGAAATAATTCACACAGATGTGTGTGGACCATTTAGTCATGTGGCAAGAGAAGGATACCGGTACTTCCTCACTGACGATTTCAGTAGGTATGGTTATGTCTACCTTATGAGACATAAATCTGAAAGCTTTGAAAGATTCAGAGAATTTCAAAATGAAGTACAGAATCAACTTGGCAGAAAGATCAAGTTTTTATGGTCGGATCGCGGAGGCGAATATCTTAGTGATGAGTTTGACAATCATCTGATGGAATGTGGGATTGTATCCCAACTCACACCTCCGTATACACCTCAGATGAATGGTGTGTCAGAAAGGAGAAATCGTACTTTACTCGATATGGTACGATCGATGATGTGTCACTCTACGCTACCAATGTCATTCTGGGGACATGCGCTCGAAACATCAGCACATATACTGAACAGAGCGCCAACAAAGTCAGTAGAAAAGACACCATACGAGCTATGGAAGGGTAAGAAACCCAATATATCTTTTCTAAGGATTTGGGGTTGTGAGGTTTACGTCAAACGACCTACCTTAGAAAAACTCAAACCCAAATCCGACAAGTGTTTCTTCGTTGGATATCCCAGGACCACCGTGGGATATTACTTCTACAACCCTGAAGAGAACAAAGTTTTTGTTGCTCGAGATGGAAAATTTCTGGAAGAAAAGTTTCTCAGTTCCGGGAACACCAGAAAGGATGTAGATCTGCAGGTAGTAGACGAAGAAAACACTACACCAATTGTTGAGCCAGAAATTCAACATGAAAATGTTGAACCTCAATCATAACCGATTGAGGAAGTGCAAACACAGGACCTTCGCAGATCCAGTAGGATAAGACAAGAACCAGATAGGTATCTTGGGTTTCTAGTCTCTCAAGACAGCGGAGACTTGAATGAACCAACATCCTATGGAGAAGCTGTGTCAGGCAGTGAGTCTGAACAATGGCAAGAAGGCATGAAGGCCGAGATGCAGTCCATGTACGACAACCAAGTATGGGAGTTGACTGATTTACCCCAGCACTGTAGAGCTGTTGGACGTAAATGGGTTTTCAAGAAGAAAACCGACATGGACGGGAATGTACACACTTTTAAGGCCAGACTGGTTGCAAAAGGATTCACGCAAACTCATGGTATCGACTATGATGAAACCTTTTCGCCAGTGGCCATGTTAAAATCAATTAGGATTCTGATGACCATTTCAGCGTATTTTAATTACGAAATCTGGCAAATGGACGTCAAGACAGCCTTTCTGAATGGAAAGTTAACAGAAGACGTCTATATGGAACAACCAGAAGGGTTTGAAGATCCTAAGAATCCTAATAAGGTGTGTAAACTGCTAAAATCCATTTATGGATTAAAGCAAGCATCTCGAAGCTGGAACTTACACTTTGATGAGCGAATCAAAGAATTTGGTTTCACCAAAAGTGAGTTCGAGCCGTGTGTTTACACTAAGTTCAGTGGGAGCATAGTAACCTTCTTGGTCTTGTACGTAGATGACATTCTACTCATAGGAAACGATGTACCAACTTTACAGAGTGTAAAGGTTGGTTAAGCAAATGTTTCCAGATGAAAGACCTTGGAGAAGCCGCTTATATACTTGGCATAAAGATCTACAGAAACAGATCTAAGCGGCTTATCGGACTTAGTCAAAGTACGTACATTGATAAAATCCTGAAGAAATTCAGGATGGATGAATCCAAGAAAGGATTTATCCCGATGCAACATGGCATAGTGTTAAGTAAAACACAATGTCCTGTTTCTAGTCAAGATCAGGACAAGATGAAATCGGTTCCATATGCATCAGCAATTGGATCGATTATGTATGCCATGTTATGTACTAGGCCTGATGTTGCTTACTCAGTAAGTGTTACGAGCAGATATCAACAGAATCCAGGAGAACCTCATTGGGTGGCTGTCAAGAACATTCTCAAGTACCTGAGAAGAACGAAAGATTTGTTCTTGGTCTTTGGAGGTTCTGAGGATGAAATTAGTGTCAACGGCTATTCTGACGCTAGTTTCCAGACCGACAGAGATGATTTTAGATCACAGTCAGGGTACGTTTTCACCCTAAACGGAGGCGCGGTCTCATGGAAGAGCTCGAAGCAGGACACGATTGCAAACTCAACTACAGAAGCGGAGTACATTGCAGCATCCAATGCTGCAAAAGAAGCTGTCTGGCTAAGGAATTTTCTGTCGGATCTCAGAGTGGTTGCCAGTGTCTCTAGACCGATCGATATATTATGTGATAACTCGGGAGCCGTGGCGCAAGCAAAGGAACCTAGAGAGCATCACAAGTCAAGACATGTGCTCAGAAAATATCACCTTATCCGAGAGATCATTGGAAGAGGAGATGTGAGAATATGCAAGATTCCAACAGAAGAAAATGTCGCAGATCCGCTGACAAAGCCACTAGGGAGGGTGAAGCATGAGGCGCATGCAAATTCCATTGGGATGCAGTACCTGGACACCAGTAGCTAGTTTTTAGTTTATTAATTATTACTATAGTTTAATTTTGAACAATTCAATCATGTAATGTTTTTCCAGTGTGATGAAAAATAAATGGACGTTTTAATTCATGATTGTTTTAAATTAACTACTTTTCGCATATTTAACATATCCATGATTTTTACAAAGTTTTGTAAGAAATCTAAATTTCCGTAGCCACTTATTAAAATGGGAATTTCAATAGGGAGTTTAACGCTACTATAAATACTTGATGATTTATTCGAAGTAGAGAATAAAAGCGCAAGTGATGTGACCAAAGAGTGCTTGGGTATTGGAACTGACCAGTATCAAGTCTGCTTCATGGAACCTCAGTCATAAGCATCGACTTGAAAGGTTGTCCTTAGACCTGAGATATTTGGTTTGGGAACACGAGGACTACTGTACTCTTAGTGCATTCTAACGCTGCACCGAAACAGGGTGGCTATACGGGACGTGACTAGATGCAGCGGAAGCCGTGGATCCAAATGCAAGTAGTGAAGAAGGGATTTGCACCTCTTTACTAAAAGAGAGATATTTCCGGGCCCCTTGACGATTAAGATTGGCAGAAAACGCGTGGCCACGCTCGGATAGAATAACAGTTGTTATTTAGTAATATCCGTTACTGCAGGCAATTTAAATCAGAGTCAAGAAATACTTGTTTTTGAGAAATGAAACCTCCACTCCATGTCTCAGAATCATTTTAGAAATATCGTGTGAAAAAGGAATGAACCTGTGTACAAATTCAAGCGTGAATTGTATCTCTGGATAAAAGAGATCTTATAACCTGGTTAACCTAAGTGTCTGGCTAGGGACCTCCTTAGGCTAACGGTACCAGCACAGTTACATGTCTAGCACAAGTGGGAGTCTGTTAGGATTATGTGCGAGACAGTAACATGATTACCGTGTCCAATGTTATAAGACACTAGTAGGTCACACCACTGCACACTGAAATGAGAACGATTGGATTATGTGTGTGAGAAAAATAATTAATTGTCTTTAATTATTAAAAGGAGAAATAAAATAAATAATTAGTTAAATTATTTATTAAATATAATTATTAAATTAATTAATCAAGTTTGGTTAATTAAGAAGATAATTATAAGAGAGTTATAATTGGATACGAATACTACCTTATTTATATATATATATATATATATATATAAAGGATTAAGCTAACAACCAATTATCAATCTTAGCTCTCAAGAAATCTCTCTCGCTTTCTCTCCCTCCCATAAACCGGCGCACACACACACACAAGCCGAAAAAGATTCGTTTTTCGGTTAATCCTCGGTGGTCTAGCAACCCTCTCGCGTGGTGTCAGTAGCGGTGTACCCCCTGCTCGCTTTCCGGAGTTTATTCGCGTAAAGGTAAACCATCAAACTCTCTTGATTGTATCTGTTAGGTTTAAGTTGGATCCGGCTTTTGGGAATCATTTTTTTTTGTTATCCGCTGCGTACCGTTAGTGCCTACGATTCCCAACATTATGGTCATGAGTCAAGCTACAACAGGCAAGGTTATGAGAGCGGATATGGAGGCAGATATGAAGGTGGTAGACACGATCAAGGATCTGAGTTTGGGTACGAGCAAGGAAGAAGCG